>LNAC01000190.1:1978116-2016308 GCA_002007465.1 Ailurus styani
CATTGCCCTGCCGCACCCGCCCGCCCGCCCAGACCCTGTCACCGTGAAGGTGCACAGCCTTACAGCACATGTATTGTGTGCCAGCCTGCCTTTTGATTTTGTCTGACCTTTCCAAACTCTCTCACTTTCCTTCTGTCCTGCTCTCCTTCTCCACTTATTTTTTTAAATATTATTTATCTCATTATTTTGTATTTATACATGCACAGACTTGAGACCCTCTCTTACATCCTTTCTGGAATAAGGCAGGGAATAAGAAAATATAAAGAAGTAAGTTCCATTTATATAGCAGAGATATTGTGCTGTTGTATGAAGTGCTGAGAATATAAAGATAAGTCCCTTAGAAAGGAGGAGCCTGCCAGTGAGACTGAAGGTTGGAGGAGAGTGAAAGTAAGGATTCCTGACTTCAGCAGCATATGAAGGCTCAAGAATTGCGTTGTCCTCCATAGCAATTGCCTCCTCCTGTCCTCATCTGTCACAAGGTGGGTGGGGGTGGGAGGGTCCACCAGAAGGCATGCTGGGACCTCCGCTGTGGGTCAGCAGAAAATGGGGGGAAATTGAAATTGGAGGGGACCAGGGCTTTGGGAGTTGGGCCAAATTAGGGCTGGTCCTCAAGGAGGTCTAGCAAGGTGCTCCATGACAGTGCCCAGCAGAGATCTACTTGAGTGCCACTGCAGAGGTGGTGGGGTAGCCACTGTCTGGTGGTGCATGGTCAGAGCAGTTTAAACAGGACCACGGGGCCGCAGGTTTCAGGGAAAAGAGACCAACTCAGGAGATGCAGAAGAGTGGAGTGGTTAAGAGCAGGAGCTTTGGTGCCACGTTGCTCGGGTTCAAATCCAAGTTTAGCCATTGACTGGTTGTGTGGCCACAGGAAAATTAATTATCTTCTCTGGGCCTTAGTTGCCTCCTCCTTTAAAAATAGGAGGAGAGGGTGGTTAACCACATAAGACTCAATGAGCTAGCACCCATCAGGAGCTTAGAACAGCATCTGGCATAAAATAAGGACTAAGGGGAAGAACCCAGCAAGAAGCCCTTCAGGCTCAGGAGAAAGCAAATGGAAGCCAGGGGGACTGAAGAATACAAACACCCCATGCTTTGTTTTGTGTTTGCTTATTTTGGAATGATCAGCAAGTTGGGAGGAAGGTCCTAAGTTGAAGCACAGCAGGACACAACCAATCTAGACTAATCATTTCAATTCAGTTACAGGCCTAAGACCAAAGGAGCAAAAATAAACTGTTCAGCTATTCACTCCGCATCAGGACCACTGCTTTCCCAGATGGTACCTTTGTGCAAAGTGGAGGGTGGGGGTAGGGGAGGGGTCACTCGCGTAAGACATTTCCGTGCGATTTGGTAGGAAATTGGGGTCATAAACCTACGATGACTCTGATGTGATTGGGGTCCCCAGCGCTGTGCCCTGTGCGTTCTACACAAGCATACACGCAGCTTTCCAGCGCCCACTGAAAGTTGGTTTTCTTGTCTTTTTGCAGTCTGTTGCACATTCTTTATCGTAAAAAGTTTTAAACAACAGGAAAAAGGAGAGTGGTATGGACCATGTTAATCTTTCCTCCTGTGTGGGAGACAGGAACATTTTAATCCTTCTGAAATCTGTTTCACTTGAGATGTGACTACTTCCAAATGCAATTTTTTACAACAGAACTTAGTTCAAAATGTTCAAGTTGTTTAAAAGTTTAAAAATGTTGAATATGATCTAATGTTGGAAAAGCTGTGTTAGTAACTCCTTCATTTTGAAATAAAGTTCTGGCGACGTTTAACAAAAGCTGAATGGCTTTAAAACCATTCCTGCAACAATTAAGGTCCATGGAAGTGTATGACAGGGCTTGAAGCACTTTGGCTGAAACAAACACAAATTCAGTTTCTGGTTTGGGCAGAGTTCCCCCCACCCCAAATAATTCTCCTTTCATCACAAACTAGAAAACCTCTTTGTTTCATGTATCCAGCTGCGCACCCATGGGCATTCATTCTGGTTTGGTCTCGGCTAAATGCAGAGAAACACAGTGGACCTGTTTCAAGTCTACGCTGCCAAGTCGTCATGAATTCATCACTATCCTGTCACAAATGTCCTCCCACAGTGTTTTTCATTGCCTGTGGTACCAAAAGAAAGGAGCCAGTATTGTTTATGAAATGGCTGTGAAACAGATATTTGATTCTTTTTTCCCCTTAGAATCTGTTATAAGCCATGGAAGCAAAGGAAGGGGGAAGAAAAAAAAGAAGGGCAGTCATTTCAGTCGTGTCAAACAGAGAAGAAGGAAAAGGGAAGAAAGAAATAGAAGGAAAGAGCTGAAAGAAAAGAAGAAAGCTAGAGGAAAAGAAGGGAAGGAAAAAGGGGGAAAAAATCTCAGCTCTCCAGCCTATGTACCTGGAATATAGACAGAACCTTATTTGAAGGAAGACATTTTTTTTTTTTTACTTTTTGTATCTTAAATGATAAATGTCTGCATCTTGTTAAGCTGTGGATGATCTCTATGTTTACTACAGTATAAGCCTCATAATCACCTGAGAATTTCCTTTCCAAAGGTGTGCTGCTTAGATTTTTATCTGAACCTCTGGGTAACCAAAATAGGAGTTAAGTTTGAAACTGTATCAAAGGAAACAGAATGTCCCTTCATCCTGCTCTGCTGCTGGGACCCCTGTGGGGATGAGCAAGCCACACCCCCATCCACAGTAACAGTTTAAGGAGGCACTCACTCTCAGACTCTGATCCCGCACCTCCTCAAACCTGACAGTGGGCACCTCCTTAAAACGTAGCACCCCACCCTAGTCCTGACCTGCCCCCAGCTCCCACAACAAGTGCTCCCAGGCCCTGGTAGTCATCTCTGGGCTCTTTCTCTTACTTCTACCTAAAAGCCAGTTGCTATGAGTTCTCTCCTGTCTGAACCTCACCCGGTGGCCCCAATACCTTCCCACACCACCCCAAGCCTTGCTCCCACCTAACTCAACCAAGCTGCTCTGGCCTTAGGAATCTGTGGCTGAGTTTTGAACAAGCCTCCAAGAATTTTAGAGGTTAACAAGTAGTTCTGGACCTCACTTCAAGAAGAAAAAAATCAGCCAAAGAAATTTCCTTTATTATCCTGTGAAACTATGAAATTCCGTTTAGTTGACATCGTGCCTTAGAAACCATCCAAAATTCTATCCAAAACAGATTTTTATCTAAGGAAAAGACGATGTCTAACAAGACATTGGGCCTTGAGCGTCTGACTCTTCCTGGTTTTGGCTCAGGTCATGATCTCAGGGTCCTGACACTGAGCCCCAGGTCGGTCTCCTTGCTTAGCGTAGAGCCTGCTTGCGATTCTTGCCCTTTTCCTCTCTCCCCTGTCTTTGCTGCCCTCCCACCCCCACCTCCCACTTCTTCGTGTGCTGTCTCTCTCTCTAAAATACATACATGCATACATACATACATAAAATCTTTAAAAAAATAAATTCCTGATGGAGATTTTTCTAGAGGAAATTGTAATATACCAGTTTCCTCTTAAGGGCTTGCTACAATCACCCAGAGATAGTCTTCTATCTTGCTCTACTTCCCACCATTCCCTTCATCGTGCACCCATTCTACTTTCTTTCTCTACAAACAATTGCACTCTGCCAGGCCTTTCTCAAAGAGAAGAGTGCATCATATCCCTCGGGTGTGCTGAAAAGCACTTTTGCTGGAGAGAATCCAGTGACTCGGGGGAGAACAAGATGACCTGTGTCAAAGCAATAAGGTTCGAGTGAAGACCTGCAGGCCTCACTGGCCGGTGAGCAGAGCCGTGTCTTGGTCAGTGGCTCTTCTTCAGCGCCCACCCATCACCGCCTCGGGGCAATCAGCACCTTCCCTACTCCCTCTAAAAACAGCCTCTGGATCCTGAACACAATTCTTCCTTCAGTTCTTTTGATGACAGAGCAACCACAAAATGCTGTGGCAATCAAAACTGCCTGAAAACAGCATATTAACGATTCAGAGTTTTAATTGAGTTAATCAAGGAACGTCAGCACATATGCTCTGTGCAGTTCTTCTCACGGAGACGAACACTGTCTGGTTGCTGCATCCTTGAGACTTTGCTCCTGCTCGCCTAAAGATGGGATGCTGGTGTTCACAGGAATGACTTCCACATGGGACGAGGCCTGAAATGAAGATGTGCTAGTCATTTACAGACACCGTCTCATTTCCGTTCCCAGAGAACCCTGCCAGACATCCCAGTGTCATCGCTTTGCAAAAGAAATTGGTACTAAGAGAAGTTCAGTGCCTTTCTTATGGTCACTCGGTTAGGAAAAGGTGGAATTAGAATCGAAACCTGTGTCTAATCTTGTTAGACTTTATACTCTCTGCCCCTCTTCAGCCCTCTCTGCCAGTTTCCTCCCTTAATGCATGTTCCCAGCATCCCTCTCCAGAGCACAGTGCTCGGTTGACAGTGTGGTTTATTTATAAGAGCTGGGTCTTGGCCTTTCTTACCTGAGCTCCAATCATCAGAAACTAATGCTGAACAAACTTTCTGAAGCTGCCTCATGCAATCCCTTTAAATTAAGATAAAACTAAAGTGCCGTCATTAAGTTACTCTGCCCCTAGTGAGCTATTAAGTCAGTACCTGGAGCAGGACCAGCACTGACTCCACCACCGTGTGTTGGCCCCTCACAGTGATTCCTCGATCTTGGAAGGAGAAACCCAGGTCATAGATGTGGGGAGCTGAGTTCTCTTAAGCCCCTAACCTTTCTGGAGACGAAATGGTAAGTGGTGAGGCCTGGTGTGGGGGCGAGGGGCGACATGCATACATGTCAATCATGTTTTGCTCCAGAGTTGGCTGTTTCTTTTGGGCAGAGCAGTTCTAGTCATCTAATCCCCTAGGGAAAACGTGTATCAGAGTGAACAGGAAATAGAGTCGCCAGCACTTTTCCAGGTGGATTCCTACATCTTCTAGAACTTCCTGATTCTCTCATTCTCAAGCACTTGCAGGGCTCCCTACAGCAGTACCAGACCTAAACTACTCCTTGAGTCACCACCACCACCACTGCCCTCCCCCCCCTCAACTCCTTGTAACCTATTTTCCAATATGGTCCCTCGGTCCAAGTTAACTCAGTCTATATATACCAACCCCATGAGCATCCCCTCTCTACACAACTTCTTGTTCCCAGTTCTGGCCCCACATTCATGCCCCAGCTCCTGGATGTCTGCCTCTCCCTCCTGTGTCCCCCTCCCCCAGTTCCTCTAAGATGGGGTTGCAACCACAAATGTCTTTGAGGGCCAGGAAGGTAAGGGAAATATATGAAATGCTAGGTGCATGATGAAGGGAATGGTGGGAAGTAGAGCAAACTAAGAAGTGTATGGCCCACCTAAATAAAATTCAAACTTTAAGAAATTTAAAGTATTCAGTGGTTCAAAGTACTTCCCGCAGCCTGGATTTGGTAGGCACCCGTTTTCGACCCCTATTTGCACTCTAATCTGCAGGCATTACTTTCTTCAAATCCTGACTCAGAGTCAAATGTATACCTCTCATATTATCTTTAGTCATCACCACTCCTTTGCACCCCCTTAACTGCATGGAGTTTCTGCACCATATTCTCTGGCTTCTGTATTCTATATACCTTAAGGGCAAGAACAGTTCACTTTTGTTTCATGCCTCAACTTAGATCAGCCCTGCCTCAAATTTAGTTAACCAGAACCTCCAACAATATATAGTGTATAGTGTGCAAGTCTTAAAAAAACAAAAACAAACAAAAGCCCTTATTTGGTGCAAATCCTATTCCTAAGTGTGTAGATTTGTGTCATTGGCATCTTTGGAAACGCCTAACAATGGGCAGAAGTTAATTTTCTGCATCTCCATAGTTCGGAGGAGAGGGAAACATTCTGTTGTTAACTTGCACCAATACAAATAAACCATATGGCTTTCTGAATGACAGAGTCACTGTGACACCCAGCCAACTACGCCTGGACCATTAGCTGTCAACACAGGAAGTTAACCTTAATGGCCCGTGAGTCCTGTCATCTGCTGACCTCTAGTGGACAGAAGGGATATGGCGGAGAGTGCGGTCCAGAATCCAGAATTCCTCCCCGAGGCCTATCTTCAGAAGACAGTTGACAATCACGCAGAAAAATCATCCCTCCCTCTGCGATATAGAGTTAGAGTGACTATAATAAAAACAGAAAAAATTTACAGAGGCATTGAGCTATGTTTTTCTATTGTGGAAGACAAAGTTTGTGTTGAAGTAAAATAAGTAGGAATCAATAACTCATTGGTGAGATATAAAAAACCAATGAGGCTGAGAGGAAACCAGGATCTGATCTTCACACCATGCAACAAACACCACTTTTTTTTTTAAGTATCTTTTAGGGATGTTTTTTCTATAATATAAAAGTATATAAACTTTATTGTACACATTTTTCTTTGTTACCACAAGTATGTGTTCATCTTAGGAAGTGTGGATATGAAAAAAATTCAGATGAAATCACTCAAAAACCACATTCCCCTAAAAGAATACCACGGACAATATTGTGACAAGATCATTCTAGACGTTATGGAATGCATATATAAATAGATACAGGATCACATTTTGCATCTACTTTCACAACATGCTTCATTACTGCCGTATTCTGAGGTTATCGAAGTTGCGTGTTTTCTAAAGTTACTCCTTACCTATGTTGTGTATGCCAGCCACTCAGGCAAAATTACCTCATGTCTCCCCTAGCACCCTGCTCTCATCTGACTTTGCCAGCTGGCTTAAGCAAGCAACAAATCACAGCATACCATTTTCTTCTAAAAGAAGTTAAAGTAGTTAAAATAATAAATCTGGGCATATGGAAAACAAATTAACATGAGTACTATCTATTGTAACTGTATTTACCATGGATTTAAACTGTGTGGATATGGCATTCTAGTCCTGCTTTAATAAATATATTTTTAAATGATATCTATGAAAGATTTTTCTCCCAAAATGGTGGGAGATATTTAACGCACTTGTGAGAAAATTTCAAACATAACCAATCTGTACTTAGAAAAGAAACGTGATCATTGTTTCTCCAGGCTTGTGTAGTTTGCCCCCATGTGATAAACACAAGGAAAAGAACGGCATCTACTTAAGAGAAAGCCGTGGTGGGGGGATGAGAGACAGCATGACCAGATTTAATGTTAAAGCAAAACTAAAAACTCCAGGATGGCACTTAAGTGAGCGTGATGGGAACGTATTGTTTCCTTATAATGATTTTAAATGGAAATTACAATTCAATCACAAATAAAAGTAAATTGTAGACAGTGAGGCGAACAAATCTGTTTCACTCGGATTCACGGTGATTATCAAATTAGCAGCTACTCATTCACCACTAACCATTTTCAGTCTTCTTGGTCTCTCTAACAGCCCTGAACTGCAGCTTCATGGTGATTGCAATAGTGGCAGCTCATCAGGGCTGTATTTTAGCCGTGCTTTTATCTTCCCTGTTTTTCCTTTTCATTGCTTGGCAAGGTAACAGGAAAAAAGATCATTAGAGGATTGAAAACTTGTGTTTGCACCTGTTTTTAAAAGTTGTGCAGTACCAGTTGAAGGCTTAACGTCTGGCTGCAGACTGTCTCCCAGCCCATCTCCTAGCACTCTCCCCTCATTAACTCCACTCCAGCCACACTAGTCTCCTTGCTTTTGAGCCACATGCCAAGCACACTCCTGCCTCAGGGCCTTTGCACCTGCTATTCCCTCTGCTAGAACATCCTTCTCACCTACACCTGTAAACTTCACTGCCCCACTTCATTCAGACCTGAGTTCAGATGTCCCCTCCTTGGAAAGACTGGCCTTCCCCAATGGACCCTTCCTAAATTAGCACCCCTGTTACGCTCTACTTCCTCAGCCTGCTTTGTTTTTTCCTCCCAAAACATCTATCACTACCTGATGTAATATTATATGCCTACTTTGTGTTTCGTTATTGAATGAACCCAATATCAGGGAATTCTGACAGAATGTCCAGCCTGGGTCTGGGAGTACATAGATTGAAATCACCAAGACATTTTGATGTACACCTTGGTTAAGAACCTGGTGTAAGGGACTTTATAGCTTTTGGAATCAGATGGTCTAGATTAAAATTCCAGTTTGACAAGCATAGGACATCACAGCTGTAGGCCCAATCAGAAACCAGTAGTAATAATACCCATTTCCCAAGATTATGCTGAAGATAACACCAGGTAATGGATTTGAGACAACTTCCTGAACCAGAAAGTCTTACATAAATATTAGTTACTAGTGCACCACTTTTTCTCTGAACATGATCTCCTTATATTTTGAAGAATAAAAAATCTTAAATAGGAATAAGATATATTTTTCATTAGAACCCCAGTCTTCTCTGAATCAGATCGTTGCTTCTATGTAAACTCTAAATTGTACGTCCATTTCTATCCCTGAAGGCAGTGCAAATGAGAAATGAATTTGGCCAATACTCATAGCCAATCGAAACAATTCCATATTCCGAAATTCAAAATGACCAGCAGCGATTTTGCCGGCACTGCCCCAGAGCGGCCGCGGTGAGGAGCCGAGCTCCCGGGGCTGAGAGTCGCTGAACTTCCCCTTGCCCTGCGGGACTCCGCTCACAGCGGAAGGTGGAAGCGGCGGGCGGGCGCGCGGGGCTGGAGGACAGGTGCCGCGGGAGGAGAGCCGCTGACAGCACTTCTGGGAGCAGCACGCCGAAATGTGGCATTCTGGAAGCATTAGCTCTAATCACAGGAGATTCCGGTGTGGTCCCCAAAGAGGCTGGGTCCTGTGACATAAAAACAGTGAATTGAGGCTCTGACTCCAGCGGCCAGCCTGCACCACGCCAAAGAGGTCTTACAACAGAAGTGGCTCTGATAGGAATTAGTCCTCCGGAGAACAGATGCGTGGTCGCCTTCTATGACACAGATCACCAAGGAAGGACTTCAGAACACACAGGTGGGGCCATTTTGTTATTCACGTTTGCGTAACCAAGGAAATAAATGTTTTATAAGTATACTTCTATTTGGAAACTCCGCTGGCGGGTTTAACTGGATCAAGAGTGACACCTAGTGGAAAAACTTTGCTAACCTCGATTTTCTATCTCCTCCCTACCCCACCCCACCCCAGAATCGAATTAATTTAGTTTATAAAATTATTCCACAATATCCCCGAGGAGTCATAATGCCAATGTCTTTGACAATTGTACCCAAAATCCTGTAACATCAGGCTTTGTAAGAACAACGGCAAAAGGGGACCGAAAGCCTGGAACGAGTTTTAAAAATATGTATGAAGAAATTGATAAAGGCAACAGTAAAAAAAAAAAAAAAAAAAAAGACAAATCTTTGTCCCAAGTTTTTGAGCATGGTATGAAAATTTTCCATTAAACAACGAGAACAACTTGGATTTGACTAGGAATCTGTGAGTAGGACTTTTTGGATTGGAAGCAGGTGAAAAACAGTGGCTACTACCTTTGGAAACCCTGCTGAATGACCTGGCCTCTGGCAATTGGCCCCTTGGCTTGGGGTCCAGGAATCCACTCTTGCACCCGGGTACGTGAGCTTCTGCAATTCATACGTCCCAACTAAAACTGGCACAGGGCCATCTGGATGTCATCTTGGGCTTCTATATCCAGATCTTTCTCCCATTTTTCTTACCCTAAAATCAGAACATGTGACCTAACACCCAGTTGGACCATAAAACAGAGCCATTGAACTAAGGACTGCTACACGAAATCCAAGATATTCACTTGCTGTAACGACATAGATGTGTATTTGCTCTTTTTTTTTTAAACATTTTTTTAAAATTCAGAGAGAGAGCACATGCGTGCAAGCAAGGAGAGGGGGCAAAGGGAGAGAGAGAGAATCCCAAGCAGACACCCCACGGAGCACGGAGCTGATGTGGGGCTTGATCTCACAACGCTGAGATCAGAACCTGAGCCAAAATCAATCAAGAGTCACTTAACGGACTGAGCCACCCAGGCGCCCAAGGTGTATTTGCTTTTAATGATTTCATAAAAGAATTCATTCTACTGGGCGCCTGGGTGGCTCAGTGGGTTAAAGCCTCTGCCTTCGGCTCAGGTCATGATATCGGGGCCCGCATCGGGCTCTCTACCCGGCAGAGAGCCTACTTCCCCCTCTCTCTCTGCCTGCCTCTCTGCCTACTTGTGATCTCCCTCTTTCTCTCTCTGTCAAATAAATAAATAAATAAACAAACAAATAAATAAATAAATGAATAAAATCTTAAAAAAAAATTCATTCTACTTCCTAAATGGCCTCTGGGATCATAGTTTGCCTCTCCCTCAGCCCCACAACTATTTGCACCTCTTCGGGGGGAGGACTTTACCAGCCCTTCAGTGACATCTCTGCGCCCCTCCCGTGCTCTGCTTTCT
This sequence comes from Ailurus styani, assembly GCA_002007465.1. Classification (NCBI taxonomy): domain Eukaryota; kingdom Metazoa; phylum Chordata; class Mammalia; order Carnivora; family Ailuridae; genus Ailurus; species Ailurus styani. Next base: position 1,988,438 of record LNAC01000190.1, read on the forward strand.
CTTAGTCCTTCATCCCCTCCTGGCCGGGTTGCAGCTCTCCAGTTTTTAACCCCGCCTCTTCGCTCCTCTCAGTCGCCTTCTCGCGGACTCCGGCCCGCCCCGCCCCGTGCAGGGTTTCCATCCCCGAGCGCTCCCACCCAGCGCTTCCGTCCCAGCTGCCTCACAATGGTTCCTCTGAAACTCGCTGAGTAAACGTCAGTTTGCCACGAAACAGCTCCCACCCGAGCATCTTCTTACCACTAGAAACTTGCACTTTATTACTCCCAAGCCTGGTCTGCACCACGCAGTTGGTTAGCTCTGGCAGCCCCGTTGAGCCTAATGGCATAATTCACTCCTGTTTGTTTAATTGGTTAAATCAGATTAAAATGCGTTTTTGGCAGGGGTATAGTGTGCTCACTTGTGTGTATTTTAATTTCCACACGCGCTCTCAATGCTGAGACCCAGAGGCACAGTTTAAAAATTAAAAGTTTACAAAGCCATGTTGATGACAGTCAACGATAGTGAATAGGCTTTGCAGCCAGCAGATACTTAAAATAAGTTTAATTATCCTGAAGAACTACTGCTCTTCCAGACCCAAAGAGGTATCACTCCCTTCTTTACGGTTCCTAAGTGGCTTCACCAGCACCACCAAGAAAGCTTCATGAAAAGACACAGGCCTGGGCCCCATCCCAGATCTCTTCAATTGAATCTCCAGGGGAGACGTGGAATCTCTTTTTCCCAAAGCTCTCTGCCAGCCCCACATATTTTCAGTCCAATGTTAGGAAACACTGCGCTGAATCACTACTGCCCAAAGCTCACATCATTCAGAAAGGTCTAGGAAAGCAACTTTTGTCAGTATTTCCCAGTCTAAAGACATGCATACTATCTTGATTTTGGCCATATCCATGTACTACCTACTCTGCAACTGACCTAACATGTGTATATCAGTTGGCTTGCATTTTTGCATAAATGAATTTCATTTTTCTAAATTTTAGCACAACTGTAAAATCATGACTTTGATGTATAGTTTTTCTGGTGCACAATATAATAAATATACATCATTAAAAACCATTTTAAAATGCTTTTCCCGGGGCGCCTGGGTGGCTCAGTGGGTTAAAGCCTCTGCCTTCGGCTCAGGTCATGATCCCAGGGTCCTGGGATGGAGGCCCACATCGGGCTCTCTGCTCAGCAGGGAGCCTGCTTCCTCCTCTCTCCTCTCTCTCTCTGCCTGCCCAGGTGCCCTAGAAACATTTTCTTTAGTACACATTGAAAGCTACAGCCAATATTGCGAAAGAAATTAAAAAGATGACCAAATTTATGCAAATGCAAAAAAGAATCCTAAGTGGTTACAAATAAAATAAATACTTAAATAGCTAAAATAAATAGAAATAAAATAATAAATGACAGCATCCATGCCTGGTGAGAAGTATGCCCCAAAATATCAGCATTATGTTTCATATCACCATAATGATTTTCCTATCACCATTATTACCATATCACAATTAGGTCTCATTTGCCTTTATAGTCAAGAGATAGATATGAAGAACTAATGTAATTCACCAATATATTCTCTTTCTCTCTACCCCTCATCCATCTCTTTCTCCCAGTTTTAATTAAAGCTTTTCTTATGCAGAAGATTTGGGGCATAGAAAAAACTCAGAAAACTACATTAGTACGTTTTCCAAATAAAACAAAATAAAAGGGTAAAGGTCACTGGGACCCTGGGTAAAAATCAGAGCTCCATATATACAAGATTATAGGTTAGAGCCAATGGAAAAATGTCACAGGAGACCAGGAAGGGGCAAGCCTCTCCTCTGCAAAGAACAAATTTTGGAGGGTCTCAGTAAAGATAACTCACCCCTTATATGGAGGAAGAGAATTTCTATCAAAACTATGCTTCCTATCAAAACCCACATGTAACCTTTTTCATTGTACACTGATATTCTGCAATTAAAAGCAATATTTAGGGCGCCTGGGTGGCTCAGTGGGTTAAAGCCCCTGCTTTCGGCTCAGGTCATGATCTCAGGGTCCTGGGATCGAGGCCCACATCGGGCTCTCTGCTCCGCAGGGAGCCTGCTTCCTCCTCTCTCTCTGCCTGCCTCTCTGCCTACTTGTAATCTCTCTCTCTGTATCAAATAAATAAATAAAATCTTTAAAAAAAAATAAAATAAAATAAAATAAAAGCAATATTTAATTTGTTGAAGCTAGAGATGTACAGTCTCTCCAGATGTTCAAGTTATAAGTGGAAATTTTTTCCACTGAACATAGAAGAAAAAAATTAGAAGACTGAGCATATATATATATATATATATATATATATATATATATATATTTCAGACCCAAAATCACTTTGTGAGATTAGTAACATAGAAATATATTAAACCTCTCATGATTTGTTTATAGAATTTTGAGGTCTAGTGCACAAAGAAATGTGATTGTCAGGAGAAATAATATTTCATATTTTTTCATTTATTTTTTTCACCATTGGGTTTAAATAACCAAAGAAATTCATATCCCCCTGTGACCTCCCACCTTATTGTTCACACCTCAGTTTTTGGTCACCTGATGTTACAATTTTGTGTGTATTCGTCCATCTTTCCCTCCACCAAGCTCAGCAAAGGCAAGGACTGTATCTTACTCATTTAGGATCCTGATAGTCCTTGGAGAATGCTTGTCCCTCAATAAATAACATAGAAACAGGCAGAAAAGCGATCAAATGAATTGTATCAACACCCCTTCCATGCTTTGACTTGCTGCCATTTTTACCTTTTTTCCAAATTAATAAAAGGTTAAGTCTAAATTCCAAAGGAAGATTGGGTCAGAAGATTCATAGACCATGGCCAAATAAGGATTAGGACTGTGGAAGAAAGTTCTAGAAACATTGGGTAAAATTAATTTATCCCCAACAATACCTTTTGCTTTTTTCCTTTGCCAATTTAATGAAAAAGATAATTAAGCCCAAAAAACACAGCATTGTCAGGGAAATGGCAGTTGAAGACAGATAGGGTATACCAGAAGAGGGCACTCTTACCACAGATATTTACAGTTAACATTTTGAACGTTTGCCCCACAGCGAGGCCAGCAGAGAAAGCACAGCATTCTTTCCTAAGGAGCTCATAGTTCTCCCCACCAAGCAAGGAGAAGGAAAAACACCAAGGGTAAAAAATTAGAGAAGAATGCCAAAGGTGGTGACTATGCTCCCTGGCCATTGCAATCTGGAAGCAGAGCTTTATATGGTTCTCAGAGGACTATTTGCCTCCTCCTCACAAAAGCTCAAAAAAAAAAAAAAAAAAAGCCAAAGAGAAACTACCACTATACTGGCCAACCCACGTTCTGGCCTGCATTAACCCCTCCCTGTGCCTTTCAACAGTTACAGACTACGGAACTTTTGGTTCTCCTCCTCCTCTGACACCCGTCACTGTACACGACTGACCCAGAGATTGGGAGGACAGTACCCCATCTCATCCTGTCCCCAAAGCCCTGTCTTCCCCTGGCCCAGCCCTGTTTGGGGATTTCATTTGTGTGATGGTCCAAAAGATGCCCTCCTCCTAGACTATGGATGACTCTACAATGCCCACTCAACTGCCTCACCCTAGTGCAGGCCCTCTTGGTTCCTGTGGGCTCCTAGGGTCCCTCTCCCTGCTCCAGTGCCGGTCCTCCATTTGTCCTTCACACTGCACTGGAGTTACCCTCCTAGAGAAAGAGCTGATGCTTGACTACTGCCACCTCAACACCCATCATTCTTCTCCTTGCTTACTCCAGCCAGATCAGCCTCTGTGTTTTCCCAGGACCTTAACCGTGCTGCTGCCTCAGGGCCTTTGTACTTCTGTTCTCTCTGTCTAGAATTATTTTCTCCAATACCCACACGTTTCATGCTCTCACTTCATTCAGGGTTGTGCCCAGATATCATGCTTTCCCTGACCATGGGCATCCAAAGGAGCTACCTGCCATGTTACACTCTATCCTCTTACTCCTCCATACACTGCTTTATTTTTCTTTACAACGTTCATCACTCCCTGACATTATGTTATATATCTGATTGTTTATTTCTGTCAGCTCCCTGGGGGCAGAGACTTAGTTCTGTCTTGTCCATAACTACATTTACAATATCTGGCACTTTGGATGTTTCCAATAAATATTTGCTGAATTAATTAATGAAATGATGCCTTTCATCCACTCAGTTCCTTCTTCCATCCCCTCAGGTGCTCCTCATTCATTCCAGAATTAAACCAAACCCTCTGGCATGGCTTTCAGAGCTCATGATCTCCCTCTCCCCTCCTTTTCTGGCCTTATTTCCTATCACACCTCCCCCACCTGCAATGGACCCTGAACTGTAGTCAAAACTAGGGATACATCCTCCATTCTCGTGCCTGCTTGACTGTGCTGCTCTGTTCCATCACCATTTGCTGAAATCCTCCTAGTCTCTCAAAAGACTTCTGACATGCTGCTTCTCCACAGTGGAGACTTTTCTATTCTCCCTCCCATCCCCGCCATTGACAGTTCTGTCCTTGGTATCAATTTGTACATCTCTTAGATTATGTCCTGTCTTACACATAATCACATATACACATAATTATTTCTCCACTTAACTTTCTCTACCAGTAGACAAAATATCAGAACTGGTTGTTTTCTCTTTTAACTCCCAAGCACAGAGAGCAGGGGTCTCCAGCAAGGGCCCAGCAGAAGGTAGGCACAAAGGGAGGCACGTGTGTGTATCAGTCGACTTGGGCTTCCATAACAAAACACCACAGAGTGGAGGCCTTCAACAACAGAAACTTCCTTTCTCACAGTTCTGGAGGCTGGGAGTCCAAGATGGAGGTGCCATCAGGACGGGTTTCTGGTGACAGCTCTCTTCCGGGCTTATGGATGGCTGCCTTCTTCTCCCTGTGTCAGGGTCTTCCCTTTTCTTCTGTAGACACATGGTGAGAAAGAGCTCTCTGGTGTCCCTCCCCCTAAGGACATGGGTCCTAACTGCTTTCTTTCTTTTTTATTTTTTAAGATTTTACTTATTTATTTGAGAGAGAGAGTGAGAGAAGGAGCAGAGGGGGAGGGAGAAGGAGACTCCCCCTTGAGCAGGGATCCCGACACGGGGCTTGATCCTGGGACTCTGGGATCATGTATGACCTGAGCTGAACGCAGATGCTTAACCTACGGGGCCACCTAGGTGCCCATCCTAACTGCTTTCTTAAAGGTCCTATCTCCACATATAGTCGCACTGGGGTTAGAGCTTCAAAATATGAATTTAGGGGGACACAGTGCAGTTTGTAACAACAGGCCAGATAGGATTTAGGGAAACTGGAGGCAGTTCCCCCCTTATCTGGGGCAGCTGCTATTCAGCTCTAACATACAGTCCCAGGCCTGACGCGGAAACCTCATGTCCCCCACCCTTCAGGATTTGAAAGATGCTGAAAGTCTAGATCATTTGTAGGTGAGCACTCTTCATATCAAGTTGCCTGTAACTACTTAAAACATACGTTTAACCTATGAGAGCAAAACAGATGCTGTCCGCAGGCAGGATCCTGCCTAGGGACCAAGGATTGGCAGCGTTCCTGATGCCCGTGGAAGAACGGGGCCCGTAGCAAAACCTTGTTAAAAGTTTTGTGAGGAAATGCTTCACTGAAGTCTCTGTGTACCATTGTTTGGAGAACTCTGAAATGAAGATGCCGTGGTAGGGGAAAGTCTGACTTCTAACTTCTGTAAAGACGCCTACTCCTCCCCCCGTTTTCCATGGTGTTTGTCTACTAACAAGTTCTGCTGGCCCTACCCGCCTCTCCATTCCCGTCTCCCCTACCCAGCCACGAAAACCTGGGCAGACCCTCCCTCAGGGCTGCAGTTAATGGGGGGGAGTGAGAAACTGGAGTCGGTTCACAGGAAGCCCCCAAAGAGATGAGAGGTCTGAGAAATAAAGATCAGGGGAGGTTAAAAGAACCAAGGTAATTCCACTCAGAGGCTAGAGGGTTTCAGGGTTAGCCAGCACTGGTTTTCAAGTATATAAAAGGCTCGTGCCCAGGACAGTAATGAGCTGTTCTCCCCACTGAGAACAGAACAAACAGAAAACAGCCTCCAAATGCGGCATGGGGATTTGGATGTCTCTTTCCCTAACAGAAGGACTTTTGTGTTTGAATAGACCTTTATAGTGGAAAAGTTCTTTTTTTCATTCATTATCTCCCTTCTGGCTATAACATTCTGTGATTCTAAGAAAGTCCTGTTAGAAAGGTTGTTCATAACGAGAGAATGAGCCATAAGGTGAAGGAAAGACTCTCATCCAGATACGATAGTGATGTGACGTTGCTCAATGAAGGGTATGATATGTCTGTATTTACCTATGAGATTCACTTCATACACAAAGCAACAAAAATCCCAATGAACTTGGTAATATGTTCAAGGTCATAGATGACTATAAACAGCCACATTTTCCCCCTCATATACTTTCCAGTTACGTACCAAGGAAGCCAGGTTTTCTCCAGGAAATGAGGAGGGGTAAAGAAGATACATAAATAAACAGATACACATAAGGAAACACACAACCTGTTCCGTGAGAAGTGCAGAGTCATGATCCTCCAGGGCAGAGGACCTGCCCTCTCGGGACAGCTGGATCTTTCCTAGGGGCCACTGTAGTGACTTGCATTTTCTTAATTTGCTAAGTGCAAGGAAGAGCAGGGGTGAGCTTTCATCTCTGGAAACTCTGGCAAACCTGGAGCTACAGTGAACTGGCCTCCAAGGCAGCCCTCGGCAGTCCAGCAACGTTGATAGTCTTGGATGTTTTCTCTGTGCTTCCTCTCCCTGGTGTGGCCCCAAAGCCCCCCTGTCCCCGGACACCTCCACCACAGCCAGCTCTTTTTGCCGGGTGCACCCACAGACCCCAAAAGCAGCCTACTATCTTTCCTCACAGGCTCCCTCTGATGAGGAATTCCAGCCCAAGTTATATGGCCTTATTCCTCTTTCGAAGAATACCCATTGTCACCTAAGTCACAGGAATGAATCTGGAGGATTTCCCAGGTTTCAGATGAACACATGCCCTCACGCAGGTAAAACCTGCCTGGCGAGTTTGTGGCATTCGCTCAGTCCTGAACTCCTCATTCCTCCTCTTTCTGCCACTTCCCAAGATATCTTTCTTTACCCCGATATTGCTTAACTCTATTTTTCTTCTTGGTGGACTTTTAAAGGCACTCGGTATCCTATTTTAATAGGACTAGTGTTAACTAATAAGGGCAAGAATGCCAACATTAGATCAAAGAGAAGTGTTTTGTTTTGCTTTGTTTCGTGTGACTCTATCTGAAGGGTACGATAAGGAGAGGGGATCCTATTTAATGATAGGTCATAAATTGTTGCTGGACATCTGGAATCAAGGGTGAGTACACCAGGAACTTGAAAGGCTGACAAGCACAAAGAAGGTATTTGAGACCGTGAATTCAGAATAAGTGAAGGGGCAGCTTATCTTATTGCTGGTCGTTTCTTCCAAAGCTGTTATGCTCACTGCTCCTGGACTCTGCACTGACTTAGCATAAAAATGGGGGGATGAAGATATTGAATCTATTTTTTATGAGTAGAGATTACTCATTTGAAATTCCGTCACATAAATTTGGAGCCAGACAACCTGGATTCAAATTCCAGATCTGCCATTTGTTGTGACGACCTGGCCGAGAAATGTCATCTCGAAAATAAGGACAAGAATACCAACCTCCAAGTTTGCTGTAAAAATTAATTTATGTAAGATACATTACACCCATGGCAGTTGTTAGCACGTATCTTTGGAGATGTGGTGACTATTAATAATAATTATTATTAATGATTATTATTAAATATATATTAAACTAGTAATAATAATAAAAACCAACATTTTCACTCCTTGTAGCCTCTGGAACACACCTCTACGGCTTCCAATCAGACAAACTTACCTTGAAAACAGACAACATCAACCTGGAGTATTGTGGCAAAGGCAGCCCTGGTATTGGCTCAGAGATTGTATTTCCGGTGTCTTCCACTGAGGTACAGAAGTGTGTTCACTGTATCCTGGGCAACCTCCCTCTTCCTGTCACCCTCCCTCCACCTGCTAGCAAACCCACCCACCTCTGTCCTGCCCCATGGCTACTCCTCTTCTCATCCTCTCCTCTTTAGTCAAAACTCTTTTTCCTTCAGGACTGTGATGTTCTGTACGTGCTCAGACAAAAGTATTGTCAGTTTCCTCATCGGACAGCTGAAAGAGTGAATGAAAAGCTCCTAACTGCACGAGGTACTCAAAAGGTCTTGATAAATGGGAATTTTCATCCCTCATCTATAAAGTGAGAGATCTGGACAAGGTTACCTCTAAATTCCCGGGATTCCACAGAAATTCATAGCCAGTTGTGAAGCCGGTGAATATTTGCATGCTGGCAAGAGAATTTTTTTAACCAACCACACTCCTCCTAGTTGAGACTAATCTCTGGTTGGTAGGTTAAGTGATATTTAAAGATACCCAGAGAAAGAAACTGGATCACCCCCTACCCATACACAAAGGCCAGAATAGTACTAAGCTCCTCACCACCCCGCTTCTGAATGGTGGCTGGCCCTCACTCTGAACACAAATATGGCTAGAGAATTAAAATTAGGGTTGCCACCTGTTAAGAATGTTTATGGACAGTCCACAGACACGCAGGTCAGCTTCATCCTAGAGGGACCCTTTGATCAGAAGCTGTGACCTCAGGTTATCCAAAGCATGACAGTGCTTCTTGAGCAGACTCTAAGAACAGTCTGGGCACCCCAGGCTTCTGGGAGCATCTACTGGATTCAGGCTGGGGTGACCTGATCTGAAGATGGCACTTGACATTAAGTCAGGTTTGGAGTTGGATGGCTGGTCTGTCATGCAGAGGGCTGTCTATGGGATTCATGGTTCCATAAGAGCCCAGTAATGAAATCATGTGCCTGGGATACATAGCTGGTGATCATACTATCTATGGATCACTTTCGGCAGCAATAAAGATAAAGTGCTTTATCATGTATTCATTCATTTCAGTAGAGTCAGTAGTAATGTTAGAAGGTGGTTCGTATTAAGAAAAGGCTGAACTGCATTTGAAAAGGAGAAGTGTGTTTTCTTCACGGGATTATTTTGGAGAACCAAATGAATGTACATGAGATGCTTCATTAAATCATAAGTCAGTTTGGCAGGTGATCCTAATCTGCTCCTGGCAAAAGTGGGAATTGGAGCAATTGAAACGGTGGAAACAAATGAGATACAGGTGTGCCTTGTTTTTGTTTGGGGTCTCATTTGGATTATTATGGACTACATCAAATATATTTCAAAAAGTTTGTAGTAGATCCCAATAAACAGATTCTGAGTTTCTAGGAAGCATCAGACATTTATTTGATGGGTACACAAGGGACAAGATATGATTTCTAGGATGTCCTCCTGGAGACTCAACAGCGTCCGGGTAAATCCCCCTATTCCAAGGCTCTTCTCTTCTAGGGGAAAAAATAAGTCACACGGAGGGAAAACTAGACTCTTTTTTTTTTTTTTTTTTGAAAACTAGACTCTTAAAGTGAGGTGGAAAACACCGAGATAAGCACCCAGAGAGGTGCACTCTCCTGGAAGAGGTTGTTTTGATCATTAGAAAGAAGGTAAACTATAGAATGCCAAGCTGAGTCCCTAACCTTGAAATCCTGCCAATCACCATCTAAAGTGTTGTTTCTACTAAGCTGATCCATACTTTTTTTTTTAATTTTATTTATTAGTCAGAGAGAGAGAAAGCACAAGCAGGCAGAGTGGCAGGCAGAGGGTGAGGGAGAAGCAGGGCCCCTGCTCCCGATGCAGGACTTGTTCCCAGGACCTGGGATCATGCCCTGAGCCGAAGGAAGACGCTTAACCAGCTGAACCACCCAGGCATCCCTAAGCTGAGCCATACTTAAAGCTAACTCATCATCTTCCTTTTCTTCCTCTCCTCAAATTACCCTCTTTTATGAACTTCCCTAGTTCATTGATTTAATTAACATATCTTTATTGAGATCCTACTACATGCCAGGCACTGTGTGAAGGGCAGAGGTAAAAATGAGGGATAGTCTTTGTTCATCTGCCCTCACATTTTACTAACAAACAAATGGAAAATAACCAAACAAATGACTAAATACATAATATATTGTTAGATGAGGAAACGTAATAAGAAAAATCAAGCAGAGTAAGGGGAAAGAGAGGGATGGGGTACTCAGAGAAGGCCTCTCTAATGCAGGTACATTTTAGCAATCTCTGTGAACCTGAAGGAACTTTGGGGAGAGTAATATTTTCATTTTTTGCATATTGGTTGAAAATTCCAATTTTCCGGGGAGCCTGGGTGGCTCAGTGGGCCTCTGCTTTCGGCTCAGGTCATGATCTCAGGGTCCTGGGATCGAGGCCCGCATCGGACTCTCTGCTCAGCAGGGAGCCTGCTTCCCTCTCTCTCTGTCTGCCTCTCTGCCTACTTGTGATCTCTCCCTCTCTGTCAAATAAATAAATAAAATCCTTAAAAAATATATTAAAAAAAAAGAAAATTCCAATTTTCCAAACGTAAAATAAATGTGTGGAGAGGCAAGATAGGGACTGAAAGTGAGGGAGCAGGTCAGGTAGATACCTGGGGAAGAATGTTCAGGTCGGAGAAACTGGCACATGGAAAGGCCTTATGTGGGATTTTGCTGGCCCTGTTCAAGGAACAGCAAGGACATCTGTGTGACCAGAGAAAGTAAGCATGGTGGGACGATGGGCAGAAATGGCTCTTGGTTCTTATTCCCCTTCAGCATGGGAATTACAGGTGCCTTTTACTCCTCTCACGCTTTCCTGTATTTGGTTATCTTTTCTAAAGGATGATTCTCTGAAATCACCCTCCTCCTGCTCCTCTCTGATCTCCCACCCAAATTCAGGCTCCACTCACTTTATGCCTGGATTACTGAAGAGCTTCCTAACTGGCCTTTCAAACTCATGCAGCAGCATCTATTGCTCTAATCGCTTTACTCCAAGCTTCTAGATTAATCTTCCTAGAGCATTGCTTTCATCATGTCTCTTTCTCCCTTGCATAAAAGTGGCTTAGCATTACCTATAGGATAAAGCAGCAGTCCTTAGCATGCCCCTCCTCCATTCCTGCCTCAGTCTGCCCTAAACTCCATTTTCCTGTATCTCTCTGTTCCCAGCTTCCCAATTCCAGTGACCTCCACCCATCATGCCATATACTCGGGGTCCTCACTCTCAAGCCTTGAAGCCCAGCCTATGACCCACTTTAGCCTACTCTGAGTAGCCCATCCCAAAAAACAGCTCTCTCGAACAGCTGGTACACTAAGTCATAAATATATCTCCAACTTACTGCTTACTATACAGCAGTATATAAGGTCCATAGCTTTCTTCTTTAGTTCTAGCCTACCCCACCATTAGACTAAATTCATCGAGGTTGGGAACCATGTCTTCTACATTCTTTACATCATTTGAGTGCCATATATGTACAAGCCATATTTTATGTTATATGTGGACAATAAATACTAACAAAGAAAAAGTTATGGGTTGTTGGGTACTGAAATGGGTAAGAAAAATAAAATTAAATGATCAAATTGTATCAATGAAGCCATCCTTTTTCTGCTGCCAAAAGGGGCTATTCAAGGCAAGTTCATCTTCCTCGTGATGGAGAAAATATAAAATCTCATTCTTAAGTAGCAAGGTTTCCCACAAGAAATTCAAGTAGAAATTCTTTTCGCCTTTGAATGCCTGATGGCCTTGCTGAGCATTGCTCAACAGAATTGAACTGTCTGGACGGTATCTTATGTGTGGTCTTTGAAGTTAGCATCTGCCAGGGTCTTTGAAGTCCTATCTTTCAAAATCATAATAATGTTAAAAATAAGAAATGCAAGAATTCTGTACTCAAATCATATTTCACCTGGTTTCAGCAAGATGAAGCCCTTGAAGGGAAGGGTGGGTGTGTAGATGGATGGGAAGGGTTGGGTGGCAAATCATTAACTTTGCGTTTCCTCTTCCTTTTATTCCTGGAGAGCCTGCCCCTGTGGTTACACCATCTGTGGGAAGGCTCCGGAGGAGACTGGCTGGTAGTGACAGTAGGTAGAGGCCCTACCTGCATGGGAGGCAGAGGCCCTGGGACCTTCCAGGTTGTCGCAGTAGCTAAAGTGGGAATTCCTTTATTATTGGCTAATTTGCACAGCTCTCTTCCTTCTGGGTGAACCTGCAGGACTTTTGAGGAAAGCTAATACTTGAAGCTGTCACGTATCTCTGAGGGCAAAGGTTGAAATTCCTGGTTTACCGGGCCTGGCAGGGCTAAGAGGGGACTGAAGCAAACACTTCCAGTGAACCCCAACTGCATGGAGCCCTGCAATGTGGGCCCACCGCTGTCAAGCCTTCTGACCTTTCCAAAGAAGCCTAGAAACCACACCCTTGTGGGAACCCCAACCCCCCATGCCGCCACTTTTTGACGTTGACCGCTAATTCTGGCTTGATATAACACCGTACAGGCCAGACCAGACGCACCCGCAGGCCAGCAGTGAAACGTGTCACACCCGTGTCCCAGTGCAGCGCAGGAGAAGTGAGGGTGGAGCCCGCAGCCACCCGATCACAGAGGCATGAGGGAGGGCGGTGCTTCCAGAGGATCCGAAGGTCTGAGCGTGAGTGGAGCGGCTCTGCTGCAGGTGGGCTTCGCAGCAACTCGCCTGGGCACCGACCTGCACGGGAGGCAGAGGGGGCGGGGAGGGCCCACACAAGGAGCCTTTGGAAGGGTTTCTGAGCCGCAACTTTGGCCGCAGCCGATCTGCGTCGGCTCTATCTCTTGTCCAGGCCCACCTTAGGATATTCCCAGGCACATTGAAAAATATATCAACGATGGCGGTGCCAGTATAAAGACAAATATGAACCAGGCTGCATTAGTGTTCACTTTTCTCTTCTGACTTTGAAAGAAATTTAAAACTTTTCTTCGGCCCCTGAAAGTATCCTGGCCTTTTAGGCCGTGGCCTCTGGTGCCTAAGGGATAAATTTGGTCCTGCCTGCCTGCCGCCCACCAGTGCTTGGACTAAATGCTGGATGAAAACTCTTGGTTACTAGCTACTGGTGCCTGTCATTGTAAATATGACAAATCTGTAGTCCTTTTGGGAGGCGGCTATTTTATTGTGGGCACAAAGCATAGGCCATAAAAATGGACTGCTTTGGTTCAAATCCTGGCCCTGGCATTTACAATTTAAGGGCAAGTCACTTACCCTCTCTGTGCCTTGATCTCCTCATCCGTGAAGCAAAAATAGCAACAGTACCTACCTGAGAATTGCTGTGAGGATTAAATGGGTTAATATACATAAAAAACTTAGAAAAGTACCTGGCAAAAGTCAGAAATAAATGTTAGCTATTATTTTGTTCCATTGTGTTCCCACATCTGACTGGCTTTATGGTTCTGGATATTGATGAAACTATTTGAGGTAACATGTTAAAAACTCTTGAAGGACAAAGCATTCTCTGGTCTTGAAGACAACAGATTTATCATGATTTCCTAAAGGTAACTTAACTGTATAAAATTCAAGAGATAGATGAATATCTGTGCAGGCTTATGTTGGCTAATTTTTAATTGTATGTTGTCTTCCTTCTGTCAGCTTTTTGATTTCCCCCATTTGTCTCTAAAAGAAGTTCAAAGTGGAGACTTGAACTTAGAAACTTATCCATGGATTGTGTTTGACATCCTGAAGAGATACAGCCTTTTAACAAATAAATAGGGCTTGCATTCATCGAGTGCCTAGCAACTTTCAAAGCACTCAAATATTATACAATGATAAATGATATACATTCGAGGCAGCTAAAAACAAGAGAGAATTTTAGAAAAGTTCATGCCACTGGGAGGACCCAGAGCACCAGTCTCCCCTGTTGTACTGGATTAACTATGGACAGTGATTTCTACTGTCATCCATAGAGTTGTAGAGTGAGAAGGAGCCTCTCAAGTTATCAGCCCATCCCTCATTTGCTGAGGACACTAAACAGACAGTTGTTTCCTCGAGGTCATGTTGGTTGGTCTCAAGCTCTTTATGTCTAGTCTTGCCACCTCTGTCATCATTTTGCATGCCTTGCTTATTCTGAGTGCTTTTGTATGAATTCATACCTCTAACACTAGACTTGTTGCAGCTAAAGACGGTTATAGACTTTTGTGCAGATCTTAATTTTTTTAAATTTATTTACTTGACAGTGAGATCACAAGTAGGCAGAGAGGCAGGCAGATAGAGAGGAGGAAGCAGGCTCCCCGCTGAGCAGGGAGCCCAATGCGGGCCTCGATCCCAGGACCCTGAGATCATGACCTGAGCCGAAGGGAGAGGCTTTAACCCACTGAGCCACCCAGGCACCCACATTTTAAATTCTTTTGGTGGAAAAGGAAAAAGGTACTCAAAACTCCTTGCTAAATGAATGAATGAAAGTTCTTTAAGCTTTCATTTCATGTTACCTTGTGATCTCATTGAATTCCTCACCATTTTATAAAGCAGGAGGAGGAAATAGAGACCTTCATGTATTATCATGTTCTCAGCCTACATGTCCATATGGTTCATAACCACATGTGGAATGAAGTATTTCTATTTCCAAATGTTTATAGATACATTAACATGAGTGTTGTTTGATTTCAAAAGAGCTAACAACAGTGTATCCAAAGCCACATGATTTGGTGATTCCTGAAGACAAGAGTCAGGAAGGTCATGTGGAAATGTGAGCTAATCTGAGCCGGTATCTCTCTCTTTACATAATATACCTTTAACTGCTCAAACTACAAAAAATATTTATTCTCATCTAATCTGAAGGAATGGCACAACTTTGAATCTGTTACACCAGCCAAAAATGAATGCATTTTTCAAGATACAGCTTTACCGTAGTCTAATAGTTCCCTTTCCAAAAAACCAATCAACAAAAATCTCTTGCATGTTTGCAAAATACTGGAAAATCAGTAATTTCTCCCAATAGTATTGCTAGCTCACTTTATAGTGAAGGTGCTAAAGAAAGTTTGAGACAGACTATGGAATTTCATGTAACTCACATTCTATTCAGTTGTTGAATCCAGTGAGCCATGCTGTGTTCTTAATGTTCAAATAGATGTCCAAATCTTTCTTTGGGCCAAAATAAACCAATTGGTTGCATCTGAAATAGCTGCTTTGTTAAAAACCAGAGTCATTTATAAACAGAATGGTGATTTGTTTATAGCAAAAGAACAAACCTGTTACTAACCTATGCTCACATATGATGTTCAGCTCTGTGGGCCCAAATGCAATTCTTGAACATAAGCCATGTCAGCATTAAGTGCTGAATACAGGCTAATATATGGGCTCTTTTTAACTGGACTATTAAGTCCATTAACATTTAATGAAACAATTTTAACTTTATCCACAAAAATACTCACAATGCCTTTCCATCAACTCCCTAAAGGCAAAACAACATAAATTTAAAAGAAAAATAACCATGAAGCTTTGCTAAGTGCAGATGATTTCCATAGGACAGATTAAGTCCTAAATTTCTGTCTCAATGCAGTCCACATTGGATTTTTACTATAAAGATAAACTCAAACTGGCAATTACCCTTTGCTAACCCTACCAAATAATCTCAGCATGAAAAACCAGCATTTTTCTCACTACAACGATGTATAGAGAATTAACTAAAGTAATTTCACCAAGAGTCTTAGTAATCCATTGCAAATTTATGCTATGAAACATTATCTTTAAAAATATCATGTTAATGATTTTCCCTTTACAGCAGGCTCCAAATAAAACTATATTCACTTTGGCTTGAATGATGAAGATCTAGAAACCAAAGTCTTTTACAGAGATCCACTGTCCCATTGACACAGAGATAAATGTGGGACACAGGGAACTCAAATTGTTTGGTCGGTTGTGCTTTTTTCTGTTACCTTCGACACATACATATGTTAGTTTAAGCTTATGTTTGTTCTGAACCCAAGTCTGGATATTTTTATAAGTATGTTTCTGCCCTCGCCCAGGCCTATTTTGAAACTTCTAAAGTAGAGAGAATGAAATTGTTCCTCTTGTTAAGCTTTAAAAAAGAACATTAACATATTCACCTTCATGTTTCTTAGCGTGATGCTATTATCTGGACAATTCTATAGCTCTAACAATTCTCTACCCACTCCTCCAAATCTGACTCCTTTGAAAACAGCTCTCCCTCAGTTAATAAAATAAAATAAAATAAAATAAACTATAAGCATCCATGACTGAGAGTCATACTTTTGGCATACTTATTTAATAATCTAATGATTTAAAAATAAATCATATTTTTTTTCAAACACCTGTCTTGAAAGACCTCACATAGCAGCTTCAGGGATTTGAATACCTTTGAGAAACGTGAACATCTAAAGGAGTTAGTGGGACTGATGCAGTTGAGGCGCTGAACATTTGACATGGCAGTTGTAGGACTTGTAAATGTACCACAGTAGGAAGCAGCTTTCCATGGACTTCAAAGCAAACGACAGTTAATTATCTAGCTTTCCAGAGCAGCGTGGACTTACCGTGACAGCTGTTAAGCGAGGACACATGGGCATCTCCGCAACTGAACATCAGCTCGTGTCATTGTCTGGCTTGGATCTCACTGGAAAGAAATGCTTAAGGTCTCAGCTTGGTTCAATTCAAATTAGTCTATGAGTTTTCCCAGATGGTTTCTCAGCACAAGCTTATTTTGCACCCCAGAGCCTGTGCTTCACCATCACCTCAGATCTGCGTCGACATGCTGTTTGCATATGCTCGGGCTCCATTTTTAATGCCATGCGTGGGATATATCCATTTGAACTTTCTCCTCCCTGTTATTATTGTGAATTCAACCTGGGGGTCTTGTAACTTCGGGAGAAAAGGAATGCTTCTGCTTTTTAATCTCACTCTCATTCTTTCTCACTCTATTTCCCTCCCCCTTCCCTCTCATGCACCCTCCTCATTTTTTCACTGACTGGAGAAGGTTGACTGTTTCTACCTGGTGCCTAACAGGTGGGCTGTCCTGGGGTCTTCTGCTGGCCAAATATAGTGGGTCCAACTATTACTTGACTTGCATGACTCCTATCAGGGCCTGGCTTGTCCTGCTAAAACTGCTTGTCGCAGTTTCCCTGAGCATCAGCTTCTATCCAGGACCTGATCAACCTTCAGACCAGCCATGACAAATGCCCAGAATAGCCAAGCTCATTCTTGGCCTCTCTTAACACCACTGTGACCAGGATTGTGGTCACAGTTGTGCACTTTGCTGCATCCAGCAGCATTTTTAGACCCAGACCTCATCCTTCTTGAACGGTGTCAGGTCGTCCATAAACACAAGGGATGTACACTCAAGAAAAGATAGCAAAAAGAAATTAAAGAACATATTCCTTTGACTAGACCTGCCGGAGATGGGGAAGAATAAAATGTGAAGGGGGAAAAAGTGAGGGACAGAGTTATTGGGTTCAGAAGCTAATTAGGAAAGAGTTGAGAAAAGGAAAACTTTTCAAAAAAGGGGGAAAAAATGAAGTACTGAACTGATATGACCTAAACTAACTTCATCCCTTTTAGAAATATCTGCCTTTAAGTTAGTGAGGTCTTGCTGTTAAACTTGAAAAGTAAAAAAAATAGTACTTGAAAAAAATCCTCAGCAATCGCTGACCTCTCATTGCCATTCATTTCAATCAGCCCCATACTGTTTCTTGACATGTCCGAAGACCCAAATGAGGCCTTGCTGATTTCGAGCAGTTGGTAACTATGTGCTATATATGCAGAATCATCTTCTGGGGATTCCGAAGACCTAGTACTCTTCTAGTCCCTCCACCTCCAGGAAACAAATATCAGATGCTTTCATCTTTCCAGTATGTGAAATGTTTTCAAGCTGCCTATAAAATGTGTGCTGTGAGTGATTTGACAAAAATATTCTACAAATTTATTAATTATCTTTAAACATGTTCCTTTGCAGTTTTCAGTTCATCTTATATTAAGTGCTGAGCAGAACCTGGCTTTATTTCTTACAGTAAAATTACACAAGATGCATAAATCTTTAATGTTCTTGGTTTCTTTTAGTGACTTTGCTTTCTTCTAAAAGTGTCTGAATATCTCTGAAATGCATCCCGGATAAATTCCCAAGATGCCAGGCTGCTGGCCAAAGTACTCAAAGGTGATGGGCTACAGCTGCTTCCTTGTTCTTGAGGAAAATGGTGCAAAGATGCGGGTCACTGGATACTTGACAGATGTGTGATTACCGAGCGTTCAGGCCTTGTCTTCTAGGGAGATGCTGAGTGGACCATGTGAAAGCAAACTGCTGCATGTGAAGAGTAGTTAACCAAACCTAGGTTTTCTAGTCTAAATAAGGCAATGTGTGACCAGTGAATCATAAAGGCTGAGAATGGGAATGTACTTTAAAAATCACATGGTCCAAGGATGGTGGGTGGCTCAGTTGGTTAAGCAGTTGACGCTGGATTTTGGCTCAGGTCATGATTCCAGGGTCCTGGGATCAAGCCCCACGTTGGGCTCTCTGCTTAGCAGGGAGTCTGCTTGAGGATCCGCTCTTCCCTCTGCCTCTCCCCCTGCTCATGCTCGCTTCTGTGCATGCTCCCTCTCTCTTTCTAAAATAAATAATCTTTTTTTTTTAAGATTTTATTTGCTCATTTGAGAGAGAGAGAGCATGAGCAGGGGAGAGAGGCAGAGGGGAAAGCAGACTCTCTGCTGAGCAGGATTACAACCTGAGCCAAGGGCAGATGCCTAACCATCTGAGCCACCCAGGCGCCCCTCTTTATTTTTAAATCATAAAATCATATGGTCCAGAGATCTAATCCATATCTATATAATCCTACCAAGTGATCATGTTTGAATACCTCTGGAGCAGAGAATCTACTCTGTGTTAAAATAGTTTATATACATACACACAATTGTAATTCACATCAGACAAATGGATAATCTCCATAATATGTTTATTTTTTTTAAGATTTTTTTTTTACTTGATAGAGAGTGAGATCACAAATAGGCAGAGAGAGAGGAGGAAGCAGGCTCCCTGCTAAGCAGGGAGCCTGATGCGGGCCTCGATCCCAGGACCCTGAGATCATGACCTGAGCTGAAGGCAGAGGCTTAACCACTGAGCCACCCAGGCGCCCTCTCCATAATATGTTTGTTTTTTATTTAAAGAGTTTATTTATTCATTTGACACAGAGAGAGAGATTACAAGTAGGCAGAGAGGCAGGCAGAGAGAGAGGAGGAAGCAGGCTCCCTGCTGAGCAGAGAGCCCGATGTGGGCCTTGATCCCAGGACCTTGGGATCATGACCTGAGCCGAAGGCACCAGCTTTAACCCACTGAGCCACCCAGGCGCCCTCTCCATAATATGTTAAGATCTACTACACTTCACTAAGAAAAAGGCCAATAGTCCAATTAAAAGAAAAAAGGCAAAGGATATGGAAAGAAAAGGAAATAGAAATGATTATAAGTTTAAAAACGGATAGTTGCAGGGCACTTGGGTGGCTCAGATGGTTAAGTGTCTGCCTTTGGCTCAAGTCATGGTCCCAGGGTCCTGGGATCAAGCCCAGCATCAGGCTCCCTGCTTGGTGGGGAGCCTGCTTCTCCCTCTCCTACTCTTCCCCCTGCTGTGCTCTCTTATTCTCTCTGCCAAATAAATAAATAAAATCTTTTTTAAAAAATTAAAAAATTTTAAAATGTTCTAAAAAGAGACAGTTGGTTAAGTGTCTCCTTCGGCTCAAGTTGTGATCTTAGGGTCCTGGGATCAAGCCCCGCTCAGGGCTCCCTGCTCAGCAGGGAGTCTGTTTCTCCCTCTCCCTCTGTCCCTCCCACCCCCCACTCATGCTCATGCTCTCTCTCTTAAATAAATAAATAAATAAACAAAAATCTTAAAAAAAAATTTTAAATTAAAAAATAAAAACAGAAGATATGCACAGCTTCACTCATAGTAAGAGAAATGCAAACCAAAGCTACACGGAAACACAACTTTTCAAATATTTTCTGTACTCCTGATATGAGTATAAATTTGTACAATCTCTATAGGGTAAATTTTAGTAATTAAAGCAATAGATGCATATATATGCTTTTACTCACGATTTCAACTTTTAGGAATTTTTAAACATGCAAAATGGTCTACTTATAAAGGTAGCCAGTGCAGTATTATTGGTGCTAACAAAAGATGTGGAAATAACCTAATTCCCTTCAAAAAGATCCAGTTAAATAGCATATCCATGCAATGGAGGACTATGCAGTTGTAGGTAATAATAATGGTAGTAAGGCAGATCTTAATGTTCATAATAATTCTCCAGATTTTATTGTTAAAAAAAAAGCAAGATGCCCTCAGGAAACTAGGAATAGAGAACTTCCTCAACTTAATAACGAACCACTATAACAACAACAACAGCGACAACCTAACTTCATACTCAGTGGTGAGAAACTTGAAGCTTTCCCACTAAAATCAGGAAGACGAAGGTATCACCTCTTACCACTGCTTTTCAACATCACACTGGAAATCCTAGCTAATGCAATAAGATAATAGAAGGAAATAAGAGATATACAGATTGGGGAGAAGAAATAAAACTATCTTTGTTCATAGATGACATGATCATCTATGTAGAAAATTTGAAACAAATGACCAAAAAAAAATGCTTGTGGAAGTAATAAGCAATTATAACAAAGCTGCAAGATACAAGGTTAATATACAAAAGTCGATCACATTCCTATATACCATCAGTTAACAAGTGGAATTTCCTTAAAACACATCGCTATTTACTTCTGTGCCCCCCAAAATGAAATAAATCTAATAAAGATGTACAAGATTTATACGAGGCAAACTACAAAATTCTGGTGAAAGATATCAAAGGAGAACTAAATAAATGGAGAGATACTCCATGTTCATGAGTAAGAAGACTCAGTATTGTCAAGATGTCAATTCTTCCCAACCTGATTTATAGATTCCACATGATCCCGGTCAAAATCCTAGAAAGTTATTTTGTGGATGTTGGCAAGCTGGTTAAAAAGTTTGTATGAAAAGGCAAAAGATCCAGATAACAAATTCAAGATTAAAGAAGAACAAAGTTGCAGGACTGACGCTACCTGACTTCAAGACTTACTATTAAGTTACAATAATCAAGACAGTATGGTATTGCAAAAGAATAGACTAATAGATCAATGGAATAGAAAAGTCCAGGGGCACCTGGGTGGCTCAGTCGGTTAAAGCCTCTGCCTTCGGCTCAGGGCATGATCTCAGGGTCCTGGGATCAAGCCCTGTGTTGGGCTCTCTGCTGAGCAGAGAGCCTGCTTCCTCCTCTCTCTCTGCCTGCCTGTCTGCCTACATGTAATCTCTCTCTGTCAAATAAATAAATAAATAAAATCTTTAAAAAAAAGAAAAGTCCAGAAATAGACCCACACAAATATAATCAATTTATCTGTGACAAAGGGACAAAGGCCCTATGATGGAAAAAATTCAACTTTGCTACAATTGGTGCCAGATCAACTGGATATCCACATACAAAACAATTATTCTAGACTCAGACTTTACACTTTTTCAAATATTAACTTGAAATGGATCATGGACCTAAATGTAAAACACCAAACCATAAAACTCTTAGAAGATAACACAGGAGAAAATATGGATGACCTCGGGTTTGGTAACAACTTTTTAAATACAACACCAAAGCAGTTTGTGAAAGAAAGAACTGATAAGCTGGATTTCATTAAAATTAAAATTTTCTGTTTTGTGAAAGACACTGTCAAGAGAATGAAAAGATAAGCCACAGACTGGAAGAAAGTATTGGCAAGGATATTTGATAAAGGACTGTTATCCAAGATATACAAAGAACGCTTGAAAGTAAACAATAAGAAAACAAGCAATTCAGTTAATAAATAGGACAAAGGCCTTAACAGATCCCTCACCAAAGAAGATACACAGATGGCAAATAAGCATATGGGAAGATGTTCCACATCATGGGTCGCCAGGGAAATGCAAATTAAAACAATAATGAGATACCATTACACATCTATTAGAATAGCCAAAATTTAGAACACTGACAACAGCAAATGCTGGTGAGTGTGTCAATGACATTTGTAGCAGGGATGCAAAATGGTGCATACACTTTGAAAGACAGTTTGGCAATTTCTACAAAACTAAACATATTCTTACCATATGACCCAGCAGTTACGCTCTTTGACATTTACCCAACAGAACTGAAAACTCATGTCCACACAGAAACTAGCACATGGATGTTTACAGCAGCTTTATTCGTCATTGCCAAAACTTGGGAGCAGCCAAGGTGTCCTTCAGGAGATGAATGGACAAATATCTGTGCTAGACAATGGAATATTATTCAGTGCTAAAAGGAAATGAGCTATTAAGCCATGAAATGGCATGAAGGGAACTTAAAAGCACATTACTGAGTGAAAGAAGCCAATCTGAAAGATGAGTGGTTGCCAGGGTTAGGAGGAAGGAAGGATGAATAGGCAGACACAGAGGAACTTCAGAGCGCTGAAACTATTCTGTACGATACTGCCTTGCTGGATACTTGTCCTTACACATATGTCCAAGCCCATAGAATGTACAACACACCAACACTGAACCCTAATGTAAACTGTGGACTTCGGATGATAACGATGTGTTGGTGGGGGAAGGTTGTAGGTGTGTGAGGACAGGGGATATATGGGAGCTCTGAACTTTCTGTTCACTTTTGCTATGACCCTAAAACCACTCCAAAAATAAAGTTTGCTAATAAAAAACATAATAAGATACCACATAACAAGATGTATAGGATATTCCCTTTACATAAAATTGGGGAAGAAATTACCTATATTTTTCTGCATTTTTCTTATGCATAAAATTGTTACCTGTGGCGAGTAGGACAGGAGTTGCAGGAAGACTTTTCACCATAGACCTTTTTATACTTATTTCTGAACCACAAAATAACTACTTATTCAAAAAATTAAATAACGTAATTGAAAATATATGAAAATGGTCTATTCTATCCCTTTCAGTTAAAAAATAGTATTGAAATACTGCCTCAAACAGTTAACTGTTTTTATATATTTTTTAAACTGAGACCATCACACAATGGCCTATTTATCTTAACCATAAAAATGTGAACCCAATTTTCAATCTTCTTGAAACCAATAAAAGTATAAAGAAAACCTTATGAAATTTCCCAAGGAGAAAAATCAAATCTTAAAAGAATGTGGATTCCTATAGAAACCGCCACCATTTCTTCTCTTAGTTAAACTTTACCTTAAACATCAGCCATCAGTCTTGATTATTTATCTGTTTAAGGTCTTAAATTTTAAGCCTCCATTCCTTAAGGTTCCACAGACAGGAACAAATTGTGCTTTGTTGTGGGTGTGCTGAACACCCAGCTGTCCTCACCAGCTGAGCATATTCTTTGGGAAATGCTGGTTACAGGGCTTCTGGACCTTTAAGGAATTTTTCTCCTGACTTCAAAACAAAAAACAAAACAAACAAACAAACAAACAAAAAAATCCAACCCCCCCAAACCAAACAACAACAACAAAACAAAAAACCCTCAAACAAAAAACCATCCAAACATCTATTCCGGACAAAAGCTATTTCTTTCAGAACTGATTTGTGGGGCTCCTGGGTGGTTCAGTTGGGTAACCGTCTGCCTTGAGTCCTGGGATGGAGTCCCAAGTCAGTCTCCTTGCTCAGTGGGGTGTCTGCTTCTCCCTTTGCTTGCTGCTCCCCCTGCTTGTGCCCCCCCACTCTCTCTCTCTCTGACAAATAAATAAAATCTTAAAGAACCGATTTGTCCAGGAGATCTGTCAAATTCCTGTAACCGATATGTTTGATACAAACTGTTCTTCTGCTTTTCCCTCAGGTGATTAGTACCTTTCCTACAGATATGCCTTTATGAGAGTCACATACAGTGGTCACAGACTTTCTTGAATTTGATTCTAGCAGGTGGCAGGGCAGCGCCGCCTCTCCTTCCTTTGGGAGAACCCACTTGCCTCCAGGAAGGGCTGCCCTCAGCTGACACCAGCAGAACCTGCCAAAGAGCTCACATGCTGATTTTCTGATAGGCCCAGCAAGGTTAGATGCTATCACCACTCTTAAACTTTTGGCCAGGCCAGAAGCTGGGTGCGTCCCAATGATGTACCATGACCAAACCATTTGGGCTGTAGCACCCCGTCTGGCGTAGAATGGTGGAGTATCAAATTCTGGCAACAGCTTTCAGGTCTGTATTCAAGGAAGATCCTGGGCTGCTGGAGGGGTTTTCCTGATGCAAACTGGCAGTGAGAAATCTTCAGCTCAAGGTCAGTCCACATTGCACGGATTCCACTTACCCACCAGCTCTTGAGCTATTGATTACAAATCTGTTTCTGGAATATTGAGGTTAGCAGACGATAATTTCTAAATACTTGCCAATGAAATTTAATGTGGTGGATACTTTAGTGCCTTTTTAAGCTGTTTAAATCCAAATAAAAAATTAATCATCCAACAGAAGAAACCTGAAATACTTTGGGAACCAAAGATTTATCTAGTTATAACACCCCCCACACACACACACAAAACAAAAAACAAACAAAAAAACCAAAGCAACAAAAACCAACCAAAAATAAAGAACTTCAAAGTTCATCAGAAGCAAAAGTGAAAGCAGCCAGAAGCATATGTTTAAGAGCCATGTAACACAANCACACACACACAAAACAAAAAACAAACAAAAAAACCAAAACAACAAAAACCAACCAAAAATAAAGAACTTCATAGTTCATCAGAAGCAAAAGTGAAAGCAGCCAGAAGCATATGTTTAAGAGCCATGTAACACAAAACAGAAGTGAGGAAGTATTTTAAAGCTCGAGGGCTATATTGATTTGTGTGGAATAATAAAAAGTCTCTTGTTCTCACCTTACTTTAAAGAAAAATGCTTAAGGGACGCCTGGGTGGCTCAGTCAGTTAAGCATCTGTCTTTGGCTCAGGTCATGATCCCAGGGTCCTGGGATCCAGGTCCTCCTCGGTCTCCGTGCTCAGTGGGAAGCCTGCTTCTCCCTCTCCTCCCCTCTCCTGCTCTCTCTTGCAATCTTTGTCATTCTCTCTGTCTCTCTCTCTCTCTCTCTCTCAAATAAATAACCAAAATCTTTAAAAATAATAAAATAAAAATGCTTAAAATACATATTTGGAAAAAAACCCTTAAATATTCCTTAAAATTTTTAAGTACCAAGACTGAGTAAATTTCTATTTCTACATAAACCCCTCTTTAATTTATAAATGACCACAAAAGCAGTAGGTATTCATGGTTCTAAGAATTATATGTTACTATAATTGCTCTGTGAGCAAAATAGCCATATGTCAATGAATGGGTCTTCTGAAAGCTTGTTGCTTTATCTTAATAAAGTTTGGTTATTTTTTTTTTAAAAAAAGTTCGTTTTCAGAAATCTTCAGTAATCATTTCAAGCAAAGCTGTACCCACAAACTGTATTCATGTATGACAAAAATACCTCCAGACACAGAATCTATTTACTGGCTCATGAAAGGCATATTCACACATCGAAGGGAAACAGTTTCTTAACCTCTCAGTCTCATCATTTTGTGTGCAAAATGGAGCTAATAATATCTCCTGCACAGGGCTGTTGAAAAGATTAAATAAGATTATATATGTGGTACCTATTCCTTGCTGTGGCTCATAAAATTAGCTCTTCAAATAAATGTCTCTTCTTCAACCAGAACTTATTTTTTCTCTCTAATTATAGGTGAAATATTTTGTCCTCTGTAAAAGGAATTTCAGACAGTAAAGATATTTTAGGAGTTTAGGACACTCTAAGAAATCATTAAGACTTTGTCTCAGTGACCCCTCCCTGGAATGAGAGTAAGTGATGGGATCATTCTAGAAGCTGCTTAGGAATTAACTAAGAGTGAAGTGACCTGTCCTTTGACAGCAGCTTTTTTAGGACCTTGGAGCCTTCTTGGTTCTTTTTCACTTGAATTCTGACTTCTTCTCTCCCAGCTGTGGGCTAAAACCTCTCTCGGGCTGCTTCCAACATTCATCTATCTCCTACTTTCTGCCCTTTTTTTTTTCTCTCTTAGAGATTCTTCTTCAAAAATCCAATGCTTCATTTACTCTTCCATCTCCTCCGTGTCAAAAGGAGAGGCAGATGGGGAGAGAGCATTGACATACCAACCAGAATTAGCAGAGAGTGTCTCTGAGGTCTCAAATTCTGAAGAACGCTCTGATTCCCACTCAAATTCCAGGGAGGCAGAGCAGTTTAAGAAGACCCAGACATGCCACTCCATAGTCAAATGACCTTGAGCAATTTTCTAACTTCTCTGAGTTTTGGTTATATCACCTGTAATACAAGGAAAGTAATTCTGCATTTCACCTGGTGGAAAAGAAAAATAAAAACACTTTTTGTTTCCAAACATTGTGTTCAACAGACATCCCTCAACCTCACACTCACTTCAGAAGTTCAGGGCTGGGATTGGGCTCAGACGTGATGATCCTGAGGGACTGGCTGTAGTACAGTAATGTAAGAGGGTTCAGGGCTGTGCAGGGACACCTGTGACAGCCTTTAGTTTCATTGTTGTTGTTGTTTAAGCTGGAAGATGAATGCTTTTTTTAAAAAAAAAAGAATAAAATTATTGCTTGAGTCACAGTGGCTTTGTGAAAATATCATGTAGGTGACCTGATAGGCTGTTTTGAAGGTCAGATGACACAATCCCCAAGAGAGTATTTTCTATATATATTGTGCCCTAGAGGTTCGGTGACAGTGATGTTCTCTCTTCAGGTAAAAGCCCGCAGTCTATAGATTACTAAGACTCTGAATCGTAATAAATCTTGGGGTCATCATTTCTAATACTTCTCAAATGAGACCCTGAGCGACACATGCTGGACAGTCAGAAGCAGACGGCACTGGCATGCTAAAGGAAGGTCATTCTCCAGTAATGCACGTGGGGACTTATGTCCTCTTCTCTCTCAGTGTACTATGAGTGGACATCAATGTGCTATGAACAGACAGATCATCTTAGAACACAATCAATTTTATATAAAATGATAGCTTCCACTCTTTGCGATCTCATCCAGTTTTTGCAATGAACTTTGAAAGTCAACTGCCATTCTTATAAACTTGCATATGCTATACTATACAACCCAGTAATCCTGCTCCTAGCAGTTGAATATTTATGACACCTTTATTCGTAAAACCCAAAGTAGAAGCAACTCAAGTGTCCATCTGCTGGTGAATGGATAAATACATGTTGGTATATGCATGCAAAAGAATTCTACTCAGCAATAAAAAGTATTGAACCATTGATGCTCAACAACATGATTAAACCTCAAAAGCCTTATGCTAAAAGAAGCCAGACACAAAGACTGCATGCTATATAATTGCATTTGTATGAAATTCTACAAAAGGCAAATCTGTATGCTCAGAAATCAGAGCTGTGTTGGCCAGGGACCAGGGTAGGGAGATGAGATTAACCACAAAGGCATTAGAGGGAAATCTGGAGGGTGATTGTGTTGATAGTTATATGATAGTATATATTTGTCAAAGCTCATTGGATTTTATACTTTTTTTTAAAGATTTTCTTTATTTTCATGAGAGACAGAGAGAGGGAGAGGGAGGCAGAGGCAGAGGGAGAAGCAAACTCCCAGCTGAGCAGAGAGCCAGATGTGGGACTCCATCCCAGGACCCAAGGATCATGACCTGAGCTGAAGGCAGATGCTTAACCAACTGAACCACCCAGGTGTCCCAAATTGTATACTTCTAAAAAGTGAATTTTACTGTATATAAATTATGCTACAATAAAGCTGATTTTAAAGAGTAGACAACTGCCAAAGAGATTCTCTTAATTTTTAGTCTTATAACTTGCTAATTTAAATTATTTAGTCCACAAACTAAAAGATAACAAATCTGGTAACTAAAGTTTGAAAGGTGAGATATATGTGCATATATATATATATATATATACACACACACACACACATATATATATATATTCCCCCCCCCCCG
>LNAC01000190.1:2018382-2029559 GCA_002007465.1 Ailurus styani
GCTTTGTTGTGGGTGTGCTGAACACCCAGCTGTCCTCACCAGCTGAGCATATTCTTTGGGAAATGCTGGTTACAGGGCTTCTGGACCTTTAAGGAATTTTTCTCCTGACTTCAAAACAAAAAACAAAACAAACAAACAAACAAAAAAAAAAATCCAACCCCCCCAAACCAAACAACAACAACAAAACAAAAAACCCTCAAACAAAAAACCATCCAAACATCTATTCCGGACAAAAGCTATTTCTTTCAGAACTGATTTGTGGGGCTCCTGGGTGGTTCAGTTGGGTAACCGTCTGCCTTGAGTCCTGGGATGGAGTCCCAAGTCAGTCTCCTTGCTCAGTGGGGTGTCTGCTTCTCCCTTTGCTTGCTGCTCCCCCTGCTTGTGCCCCCCCACTCTCTCTCTCTCTGACAAATAAATAAAATCTTAAAGAACCGATTTGTCCAGGAGATCTGTCAAATTCCTGTAACCGATATGTTTGATACAAACTGTTCTTCTGCTTTTCCCTCAGGTGATTAGTACCTTTCCTACAGATATGCCTTTATGAGAGTCACATACAGTGGTCACAGACTTTCTTGAATTTGATTCTAGCAGGTGGCAGGGCAGCGCCGCCTCTCCTTCCTTTGGGAGAACCCACTTGCCTCCAGGAAGGGCTGCCCTCAGCTGACACCAGCAGAACCTGCCAAAGAGCTCACATGCTGATTTTCTGATAGGCCCAGCAAGGTTAGATGCTATCACCACTCTTAAACTTTTGGCCAGGCCAGAAGCTGGGTGCGTCCCAATGATGTACCATGACCAAACCATTTGGGCTGTAGCACCCCGTCTGGCGTAGAATGGTGGAGTATCAAATTCTGGCAACAGCTTTCAGGTCTGTATTCAAGGAAGATCCTGGGCTGCTGGAGGGGTTTTCCTGATGCAAACTGGCAGTGAGAAATCTTCAGCTCAAGGTCAGTCCACATTGCACGGATTCCACTTACCCACCAGCTCTTGAGCTATTGATTACAAATCTGTTTCTGGAATATTGAGGTTAGCAGACGATAATTTCTAAATACTTGCCAATGAAATTTAATGTGGTGGATACTTTAGTGCCTTTTTAAGCTGTTTAAATCCAAATAAAAAATTAATCATCCAACAGAAGAAACCTGAAATACTTTGGGAACCAAAGATTTATCTAGTTATAACACCCCCCCACACACACACAAAACAAAAAACAAACAAAAAAACCAAAACAACAAAAACCAACCAAAAATAAAGAACTTCATAGTTCATCAGAAGCAAAAGTGAAAGCAGCCAGAAGCATATGTTTAAGAGCCATGTAACACAAAACAGAAGTGAGGAAGTATTTTAAAGCTCGAGGGCTATATTGATTTGTGTGGAATAATAAAAAGTCTCTTGTTCTCACCTTACTTTAAAGAAAAATGCTTAAGGGACGCCTGGGTGGCTCAGTCAGTTAAGCATCTGTCTTTGGCTCAGGTCATGATCCCAGGGTCCTGGGATCCAGGTCCTCCTCGGTCTCCGTGCTCAGTGGGAAGCCTGCTTCTCCCTCTCCTCCCCTCTCCTGCTCTCTCTTGCAATCTTTGTCATTCTCTCTGTCTCTCTCTCTCTCTCTCTCTCAAATAAATAACCAAAATCTTTAAAAATAATAAAATAAAAATGCTTAAAATACATATTTGGAAAAAAACCCTTAAATATTCCTTAAAATTTTTAAGTACCAAGACTGAGTAAATTTCTATTTCTACATAAACCCCTCTTTAATTTATAAATGACCACAAAAGCAGTAGGTATTCATGGTTCTAAGAATTATATGTTACTATAATTGCTCTGTGAGCAAAATAGCCATATGTCAATGAATGGGTCTTCTGAAAGCTTGTTGCTTTATCTTAATAAAGTTTGGTTATTTTTTTTTTAAAAAAAGTTCGTTTTCAAAAATCTTCAGTAATCATTTCAAGCAAAGCTGTACCCACAAACTGTATTCATGTATGACAAAAATACCTCCAGACACAGAATCTATTTACTGGCTCATGAAAGGCATATTCACACATCGAAGGGAAACAGTTTCTTAACCTCTCAGTCTCATCATTTTGTGTGCAAAATGGAGCTAATAATATCTCCTGCACAGGGCTGTTGAAAAGATTAAATAAGATTATATATGTGGTACCTATTCCTTGCTGTGGCTCATAAAATTAGCTCTTCAAATAAATGTCTCTTCTTCAACCAGAACTTATTTTTTCTCTCTAATTATAGGTGAAATATTTTGTCCTCTGTAAAAGGAATTTCAGACAGTAAAGATATTTTAGGAGTTTAGGACACTCTAAGAAATCATTAAGACTTTGTCTCAGTGACCCCTCCCTGGAATGAGAGTAAGTGATGGGATCATTCTAGAAGCTGCTTAGGAATTAACTAAGAGTGAAGTGACCTGTCCTTTGACAGCAGCTTTTTTAGGACCTTGGAGCCTTCTTGGTTCTTTTTCACTTGAATTCTGACTTCTTCTCTCCCAGCTGTGGGCTAAAACCTCTCTCGGGCTGCTTCCAACATTCATCTATCTCCTACTTTCTGCCCTTTTTTTTTTTCTCTCTTAGAGATTCTTCTTCAAAAATCCAATGCTTCATTTACTCTTCCATCTCCTCCGTGTCAAAAGGAGAGGCAGATGGGGAGAGAGCATTGACATACCAACCAGAATTAGCAGAGAGTGTCTCTGAGGTCTCAAATTCTGAAGAACGCTCTGATTCCCACTCAAATTCCAGGGAGGCAGAGCAGTTTAAGAAGACCCAGACATGCCACTCCATAGTCAAATGACCTTGAGCAATTTTCTAACTTCTCTGAGTTTTGGTTATATCACCTGTAATACAAGGAAAGTAATTCTGCATTTCACCTGGTGGAAAAGAAAAATAAAAACACTTTTTGTTTCCAAACATTGTGTTCAACAGACATCCCTCAACCTCACACTCACTTCAGAAGTTCAGGGCTGGGATTGGGCTCAGACGTGATGATCCTGAGGGACTGGCTGTAGTACAGTAATGTAAGAGGGTTCAGGGCTGTGCAGGGACACCTGTGACAGCCTTTAGTTTCATTGTTGTTGTTGTTTAAGCTGGAAGATGAATGCTTTTTTTAAAAAAAAAAGAATAAAATTATTGCTTGAGTCACAGTGGCTTTGTGAAAATATCATGTAGGTGACCTGATAGGCTGTTTTGAAGGTCAGATGACACAATCCCCAAGAGAGTATTTTCTATATATATTGTGCCCTAGAGGTTCGGTGACAGTGATGTTCTCTCTTCAGGTAAAAGCCCGCAGTCTATAGATTACTAAGACTCTGAATCGTAATAAATCTTGGGGTCATCATTTCTAATACTTCTCAAATGAGACCCTGAGCGACACATGCTGGACACTCAGAAGCAGACGGCACTGGCATGCTAAAGGAAGGTCATTCTCCAGTAATGCACGTGGGGACTTATGTCCTCTTCTCTCTCAGTGTACTATGAGTGGACATCAA
This sequence comes from Ailurus styani, assembly GCA_002007465.1. Classification (NCBI taxonomy): domain Eukaryota; kingdom Metazoa; phylum Chordata; class Mammalia; order Carnivora; family Ailuridae; genus Ailurus; species Ailurus styani. The sequence continues at coordinate 2,021,870 of LNAC01000190.1, forward strand.
TGTGCTATGAACAGACAGATCATCTTAGAACACAATCAATTTTATATAAAATGATAGCTTCCACTCTTTGCGATCTCATCCAGTTTTTGCAATGAACTTTGAAAGTCAACTGCCATTCTTATAAACTTGCATATGCTATACTATACAACCCAGTAATCCTGCTCCTAGCAGTTGAATATTTATGACACCTTTATTCGTAAAACCCAAAGTAGAAGCAACTCAAGTGTCCATCTGCTGGTGAATGGATAAATACATGTTGGTATATGCATGCAAAAGAATTCTACTCAGCAATAAAAAGTATTGAACCATTGATGCTCAACAACATGATTAAACCTCAAAAGCCTTATGCTAAAAGAAGCCAGACACAAAGACTGCATGCTATATAATTGCATTTGTATGAAATTCTACAAAAGGCAAATCTGTATGCTCAGAAATCAGAGCTGTGTTGGCCAGGGACCAGGGTAGGGAGATGAGATTAACCACAAAGGCATTAGAGGGAAATCTGGAGGGTGATTGTGTTGATAGTTATATGATAGTATATATTTGTCAAAGCTCATTGGATTTTATACTTTTTTTTAAAGATTTTCTTTATTTTCATGAGAGACAGAGAGAGGGAGAGGGAGGCAGAGGCAGAGGGAGAAGCAAACTCCCAGCTGAGCAGAGAGCCAGATGTGGGACTCCATCCCAGGACCCAAGGATCATGACCTGAGCTGAAGGCAGATGCTTAACCAACTGAACCACCCAGGTGTCCCGAATTGTATACTTCTAAAAAGTGAATTTTACTGTATATAAATTATGCTACAATAAAGCTGATTTTAAAGAGTAGACAACTGCCAAAGAGATTCTCTTAATTTTTAGTCTTATAACTTGCTAATTTAAATTATTTAGTCCACAAACTAAAAGATAACAAATCTGGTAACTAAAGTTTGAAAGGTGAGATATATGTGCATATATATATATATATATATATATATATATACACACACACACACACATATATATATATATATTCCCCCCCCCCGAAGTGTTCTGGGTTAGAGATCCTGGACAACCTTATTTCTGCTTTTTGACAACCATCATGTTGTTATTGTGTTACTGGAAGAATAAATAATAAAAGATTGAAAGATCAAGCAATTACTTTGTCTTTTTAACTAATCTTAGACTAATTACAGAAGGTTATTCCCATGTCTGGATCCATAACCCTGCCTCTCTAATTTATGGAATCTTCATTTTACTGACAAACCACCACAAAAACCTCCAGAGTCACCCAAATTGAGCTGAAATTTCATTTTCTGTGCTCTACTCCCACTAGAAACCTCTGATCATTTAATTATTTACTAATTAATTCCACATGCCTCCCCCCTTCCAAAGGATCTCATGCAACTTCTTAAATAAGGCAAGCGTAATAATGAGAGTAAGTAATGCAAGTAAATGCAGGGTGGAGAGGCTAAATAATGACCAGAAGTAGCTGCAAATTTTTCCAAAAGCTTCTAAGTGGACAAAAAAAGGGGGAGGCATGTATAATATAAGATTCAAAATGCCTATAAGATAACGAAAAAACTAAGTATTAAGGAGATGCAATATTCTTTCTGATTCTAAGACTAGGGTAAAAATTTTCCTGTGGATCCTCTGAAAGAAGAAGTTGTGTGACACAGCAAACATCATCAACAGCACATCAGAAAAGCCACAGTGAGTTTTCTGTGGCATCCTTAGATCCACAGAGAGACCTGAGAACATAATGGTGCTCTATGCAGGGAAGCACAGTGACTGGAGGGTAAAGGTAGCAGGGAATTGACTTTTAACAGCACACATCTCCTTTCGCAGCTTTTGAATAATATACAACCTGCACATATAACCAAGCACTGGTTATTGCACAGACTGGGGAAGCATCTCCACAAATTACTAGCTGTATAACGATGGGTAAGCTCTGTGTCTCCCATCGATAGTGGGGATTAGAGACTATCTACCTCATCTGATTGTTGGGAAGGTTAAATGATTTAATATGTACAAGAAGCCTAGCATCAGGTAAGTGATAGCTATTACTAATGATAATGCCAAAGTGGAGTTTGTAAAAGTTGTCTTGTGATGGAGCAAAACAATGTTGTTCCTTGTATAAAGGTTGATGATAATCCCATTTTAGTCAAGAATATAAATTTAGAATATCTACTAGATATGAAAATCAGGTGTCTGTTGGTGGGAATGCAAGCTGGTGCAGCCACTCTAGAAAACAGTATGGAAGTTCCTCAAAGGGTTAAAAATAGAGCTACCGTGTGACCCAGCAATCGCACTACTAGGTATTTATCCAAAGGATACAAACATAATGATTCAAAAGAGCACATGTGCCCCAATGTTTATAGCAACAATGTCCACAATTGCCAAAATATGGAAAGAGTCCGAATGTCCATTGACAGATGAATGGATAAAGGCGATGTGGTATATATATATATAAAGGAATATTATGTAGCCATCAAAAAACAAAATCTTGCCATTTGCAATGATGTGGATGGAACTAGAGGGTATTAGGCTAAGCAAAATAAGTCAAGACAAATGCCATATGATTTCATTCATTTGTGGAATTTAAGAAACAAAACAGATGAACATAGGGGAAGGGAAGGAAAAATAAAATAAAAGGAAAACAGAAAGGGAGGCAAACCGTAAGAGACTCTTAACTATAGGGAACAAACTGAGGGTTGATGGATGGGAAGGGGGTGGGGGAATAGGGAAGCTGGGGGATGGGCATTAAGGAGGGCACGTGATGTGATGAGCACTGGGTGTTGTATGCAACTGATGAAATCACTGAATTCTACCTCTGAAACTAATATATAGTATATGTTAATTAAATTGAATTTAAATAAAATTTTTAAAAAATAATTAAAGATGAAAATTACAGGGAAAAAAAGAAAACCAGGTGTCATGCCTGTGGGGTTTATGCAGCTAACAGACCTAGTTTGTTTGAATATTGTTATGTGTTTTAAAAGACAGTGTACTATTAGGCATTGTTGAAAGAAATTAAGGAAGATCTAAGTAAATGAGAAGACATCTCATGGTCATGGATCAGAGGGTTTAAGTTTTTAAGTTGTCATTTCTCCTCAAATTGATCTAAAAAGTCAATGTGATCTCTATCAAAATCCCATCTTCCTTTATTGCAGAAATTAATAAGCTGATCCTAAAATTCATATGGAAATGCAAGGGACCCAGAACAATCTTGAAAAAAGAACAAAAATGAAGAACTCACTTTTCTCAATTCCAAACTTACTGCAAAGCTCCAGAAATCAAGGCAATGTAGAATTAGTATTAGGATAGACATATAGATCAATGGGATAGAATGAGTCCAGAACTAGAATTGTCACCCTGATGGTCAACTGATTTTCAACAAATATGCCAAGACCATTCAATGGAGAAACAATAGTCTTTTCAATAAACAGTGCTGGGACAATTTGATATCTACATGCACAAGAAAGAACCTGGACTTCCACTGCACATGATGCACAAAGATTAACACAAGATGGACTATAGACCTAAATTTAAGACCTAAAACTATAAATCTTGTAGAAGAAAACATAAGGGCAAATCATCATGACTGCAGGTTAGACAATGGTTTCCTAGACATAATAGCAAAAGCTCAAACAAAAAAGAAAAATAAATTGGACTGTGTAGAAATTTAAAACTTTTATGCTAAAAAAATACTATCAAGAAAGTAAAAAGTCACCCCACATAATAGGAGGATATATTACAAATTATTTACATGTATATACTTATATGTATATATGTATATATGAATCAGGGGTGCTTGCATAGCTCAGTTGGTTAAGTGTCTGCCTTGAGCTCAGGTCACGATCCTAAGGTCCTGGGATTGATCCCCACCTTGGGCTCCCTGCTCAGCAGGGAGTCTGCTTCTCCCTCTTCCTCTGCCCCTCCCTCTGCTCATGCTCTGTCTCTCTCTCAAATAAATAAAATCTTTAAAAAAAATTTTTAAATAAATAAAAATCATACATCATGCAATATATATATCTGATAAGGGCTTGTATCCAGAATATATAAAGAAACCTTATAACTCAATAATAAAAAACCAACTCAGTTTAAAAATGGGTAAAGTGTTTTAATAGTCATTTCTCTAAAGAAGATATGCAAATGGACAATAAGCACATGAAAAACTGCTCAACATCACAAGTCATTAGGGAAATGCAGATCAAATCCACAATGAAATGCTACTCCAAACCCATTAGGCTAGCTATAATAAAAGACAACAACATTGGCTAAAAAATTTTCATACTAATGGGAATGCAAAATGATGCAGACACTTTGGCCATCTTAAAATGTTCAACATAGAGTTACCATATGACCCCGCAATTCTATGGTTGGCGTAAATCCAGGAGGAGATCTATATTTCTATATATGCAAGTTTATTAAAACATATATATCTGTGTGTCAAGCAAAAACTTGAACACAAATAAATGTTCATAGCAGCATTATTTGCAATATCTAAAGCGTGGAAACTATGCAAGTGTTCATCAACATCTTTACTCATGAAATGGTAACTAAAATGTCATATATCCATACAATGAAATATTATTTTGCAATAAAAAGAAATGAAACACCGATACATGCCCTTACATGGAAGAACCATGAAAACATTATGGTAGCAAATGAAAGAAGCTAGTTGCAGAAGACCACATACAGGCAAATCTTTCTAGACAAATTTATAGAGACAGAATTATTAGTAGTTGCTGAGGGCTGAGGAAAGAGAGAATGAGGAGTGACTGCTTATGGGTATAGTTTTCTTTTTGGGTGATGAAATGTTCTAAAGTTAGATTGTGATGATATTTGCACAGTTTTGTGAATATACTCAAAACCATCCAATTGGATACTTTAAATGGCTGAATTTTACGGTATGTGAATTATATCTTAATAAAGTTGTTGGGTTTTGGTTTTTTTTAAGCATTAAAAAATGCCCTAGTCAACAGGCCCTTGCAACTTGTGGAGTTTGAGACTCTAGCTTCCAAGTGAAGAATGAACAACTTTGGGCCTCCAAGGATATTTCTTGAATAAGCTTTCAATTGGAGTTAGACAGGGATGTAATCACTGGCAACAATTCCAGGTACAGATTTTGTGTGTTACCAATTAAGGGCAAACTTTTAAGTAGTTAGTTAACTAGTTAGTTCCTGTGTCTGGGCAGATGTGGTGTATTGATTTCATGGACTGTCCGTGGGAACTGTTTGTCTTAGGCCAGCAGGTTGCCCTCTGCTCTAGAATATATTTCTAGGTCATTGGTTCCCACCATCAATTAGTGTGTGTTCTCAAGGGAATGCAAACTGATTTCAGCATTATCTTAAACAAAACATAATTAGGAAGGTAAGTATCCTGCCAAAAAATTATATAATGCATTCCAAAGCCAACTAAAAATGAATTTTGGACCAACCATGCCAAATATACACATTTAGCATGGGTTTAAATGGTTAATAGTCATGATAATGCTAAGTTGGTCGTACCCATGTAGCTTTTCTTTTTGAACTTATTTAAATCTTTCGTTTAGGATTTAGAAATTCTGCTACACAAATTTCACTGGAAAAAAGTTAATAAATTAAATTCTCAAATATCTGTCCCACTACAACATTGTATGTCTTTCCACTATGTCTAAATCCTTATGGGATGTTCGATCCAGAATGTTCAATCACCTTGCTATGCAGAATTGGTCCACAACCTGGACATCGCCAGGAGAGCCACTCCAAACTACTGAGTCAGAATCTGCATTTTAACAAGATCCCCAGAAAATCTGTGTGCACATTAAAGTTTGAGAGGCCTTGCTCTCATACCTAACTGAAACTCAATGTAAAACAGCCTCAGAAAAACTGGGCAGTGTGTCACTATTAGTAATCTCAATTGAGACAGCATTGTAGCAACCTCAAAATGTCCCTGTTTGATTAAGGTGGTGAAAGCTATAAACGTTCTCTTACTGTAAATGTGCACGAAACACAGGAAAGAAGGTTGTGGTGACCACTCTCACTTAAACATCCTGGAGGATGGAGCAGAGAGGAGCTTGTTCCTAAGGACATTTTCCCTACTGTTCTAGTTGTCCCCAGATCTTCCTCCTGGCTTTGCCCTTTTGGGCCCAGCATCACCCTTTGTGAAAGCCCAGCCTGGACACTCTGCTGTCAAGCAGCATGTGGTAAAGAATCATCAAGGGCAGAAGGGTTTCTGAGTGAAAGATGGAAACTTTACTCTTTCAGGTCCACTTATCAGTATGGGAAGAAGCAATTCAGACCTGGAGCACCACTGTTTTCCCTCTCCCAGGTAGATACAATTCAAGCACAGCCCTCATATTCCTTAAAGAGCATCAACTCTTCTGAACCCACAAGGTCTGAATACATGAAAACCCCTCCATTGGACCTCTGCCCCCACATTTCCACTTCCTACAAAGGAAGTTTATAAAGCCAAGTAACCAGTAGGTCTTCCCAAGTTAATCAGTGGTCTCCATGCCGTGGTGGGGGGAGGGGAAGGGATCAAGAGAGTTTCCTGGAGAATGATAATTCAGATGCTGATTCTTGGGTTCCACCCTTAAGATTCTGATTCAGGAAGTCTGGACTTAGCACCAAAAATTAACATTTTAACAAGTGCCCTAAGCAATTCTAATGTAGGTGGTCCAAGTCTACACTTGAGGAAACCAAGATAATTGTTTTAAGAATAGCAATACCACCTTTGCAATAAAACACTTATTCTTATGCATCTGTTTCACTTTTTGAACTGATGTTGTCAATTTCCTATTTGGCTTCCATTCAGTATTTACTGAGCAACTGCAGAGAACTGTACTACCTGTTCCTTTCCTGGTATGTTTGGGCTGGGTGGAGGGGATGGGAAGAGGAGAAGGGTGTGATCACAATAGAGAGCTATTTCTTAACTTCCTAGCAAAATGACAAATTCATCTTTTCATGATTTGTGAAACAGATTAACCTAAACAACTATATTACCCAACCACAGTTACCATAATTTGCTAACCTTTTTAGGGCACCAACTACCAGGGATGTCATGGCCTTACCGGTAGGAAGGCCAGTTCTGTAAACCAAACTGCCTACCTTCTCCACTTGATATGACCACAGGCAAGTCATTTGACCTTTCTGTAACTCAGTTTTTTCATCTGTAAAATGAGCTACCACCTACTTCGTGGAGTTGGTGTACGGAGTAAACAAAACCCTATCTAATGGATGCAGAGGGCTCCAAAAATCTAAATAATACGGTGAAGATTCATTCCATTTTTCAGTCACAGCCACAAGACCATTGTGAGAATACTAAAAACTGTTTCCAGAAGCTGATCTGTAATTTTAGGTGAAGAGTGAAATGTAAACTTTGTTTATTTCAAACAGTTCAAGTGAACTACAGTCACTAGAGTGATCTGGGGTTTTTGGTTTTTAGGGTTCTCTAACCCTTGGCTTCTTCGGGAGTTTGTCCCGCGGATGCCACGCTCTGCCCCAAAGTTCCTTTCCCAAGCCCCGGCTGAGCTGGGGGGATGCGGGGGCGCGGGGTCCCGGGCAGGCGCCCTTCGGGAGCTGGCCCGGAGCCCAGCCCCGGGGGTGGAGGGGCCGAGAGCGGCCCGGGGTCGGCGGCCCCCGCGGGCAGCTCGGCTGGGAGGATGCCGGCGGGGGCCGGGGGCGGGGGGGGGCCCCGGGCGGGCCGCCGCAAGGGGGCCCCGGCCCCC
>LNAC01000190.1:2033346-2414071 GCA_002007465.1 Ailurus styani
TGGGGGCGGGGGCGGGGGGGGGGATAAAAACTGCTTGTTGATTGGGTCAGTTCACTTTAGTTTGTTGGTATTAAACTTTGAAGTGTATTTGATTGACTACCTAGATTCTAATACTGCAAAAATATCTGGGCACACTAGCAGCTCTGTAGGTGTTGATTTTTGTTTTCCTATCCCTCTTGGAAATTGAAAAGGCCCTTTTGGTGACTTTTTTTACGAGAAATGTAAGCACATGCCAAGGACCTCTGAAAGGCTGCTATATATAGATAGATATTTCTCACACTAATAACCTTATTCATAAAGGGTAATTTAGGAGAATGCTAAAAAGACTGTTTCCTAATGTGTACATCCTAATTTGTAGTCTGTTTTAGTGAGGATGTGAGCAAGAAGACAGATGTAGTCTCACATCCCCCTTTACTGTGGGAAATGGCTCCACTGACCATTTACTTTCAAAAAGCTCATGTTTACCATGTGAATTGGAACATTTTTCTACAGCTTGGAGACAGATAATGCAATTCCGGTTTTGTTCTGCATGTTTCATTTTGTTATAAACTTGTAATGATGATGTCTTTATGGTATGTGTTCCCCTGCTCTGAGCTTAGTGTTTTATCTAAGTATACCCCCACTTAACCCACCTCGAGGTTGCTTTCTAAAATAAATCTTGAGTTAATTTTGGGCCTGGAGAAGTGTTGCACCTCACAAACCAAAGCAAGTCTCTCATTATGCCAGAAGTGCTAAGCATAATGTAAGTGTTGGTTATATTCGATTCAAAAAATCGACAACCAAATAACCAAGTCCTTTAACATCCTTTGGGACACATAACTCTCTGTCAACTGCTTTAGCAAAAATGGTTATTTATAGGCTTCATTGCAGGTATTATATGCACTTAGCGTCATTCGTAGAACATGCAGTAATCAGCAAGAATTAATTCCAATGAAATATCATTGTTAAATACGTAGGTTGTTGTAAAGATGTGCTCTTTCGAAATGGGAGTCACATTTTGACAGGTGGTTTCTATAATTTGCCTGGTATTCAGTGATACAGTAATTTTTACAATAAAAAATAGAAAAGTTCTGCCATAATAATGTTTAAGATAAGTACTTCGTTCTCATGAAAGCAGTTTTTATTAGTGAAGTTAGCTGTCCATGCAAATTGATACAGTTTGGCCTGAAGTAAATTAAGACCATCTGTTTGAGAGATGGTACTATGTCAAAGTAACAGATTGCTCTAGTCACTGATGGGTAGACTAATCATACAATTTTACATTAGATGGGTTACTTGTTACTTATCTGAAAAGACACTAAGTGCTGTTTTCTGGATTTTATTTTGGCAGAAAAGTTTTAGAGACAGTCTTTGATGAAGTTATCACCGTAGACGTCTTGGACAGTGGTGATTCTGCGCATCTAACCTTGATGAAGAGACCTGAGTTGGGTGTCACGTTAACTAAACTCCATTGCTGGTCACTTACACAGTATTCAAAATGTGTGTTCATGGACGCAGATACTCTGGTGAGTGTGGCTTTGGTGACTGGAAAGATGTACATAGTAACTGAGACCAGTTAGGCACTTGAGAAATGCTCTCAAGACTTGACGGTAAAGTACAGATAAAACCGCTCATTGAAAGCATCAGGTGACAAAGGAGAGTAAGCCCAGGCTACTTGACAGCTGTCATCTGAATGGTGAAGATCAGCAGCAGATTGCATCTTTTGTGTTGGATAACTTAGGGAGAACTTAAGAAGAGTATGCTGGGGCAGAACATTTCTGTAATGCTTTCCCTCCCACTCCCTCCCCCCTTCAAATTAGGTCCTAGCAAATATTGATGATCTTTTTGAGCGAGAAGAATTGTCGGCGGCACCAGACCCAGGGTGGCCTGACTGCTTCAATTCTGGAGTCTTTGTTTATCAGCCTTCAGTTGAAACATACAATCGGCTGTTGCACCTTGCTTCTGAGCAAGGCAGTTTTGATGGTAGGTATCTGTTATCTTTATATTTGATAAGCTGTTAGTAACTTCTAGGGCTGCCCTTCTCAGTGATCTAGTTGCTTTCATTCCTTCTGCCTGGAAGACAGCAATGCGTGACATGTAGCAAGCACTTTCATATGTGCTCTTGTTGGAAAGACTGTTGTATGTCTGTGTGTGCATATGCATTTTTCTTTTGGAAGTGCATAAGAGTGAGTTAGGCATTTTTATACACCTGCCTTTAACTGGTTTTCTTGTCTCTAAATTAGAGTATGATAAATGAACCATGATTATTCAAGAATTCAAAAGACTATTAAACAAATCAAGAACTTTAACCTCTATCTTTAAAGCTAAGTAAACCTAACTGGAAGAGCAAACAGGAGGACCAAGCATTGTTCCCATAGAAATTGAAGGAATAAACCTGATAATTTGGCTCTTGTTCTCTTGGGAAGCACTGGAAAAAAGATAGAAACTTAAATGATTGATCTGTCTTCAAATTCTCATTCCCTATAAGGCTGCACATAAGAGTGGTAGTTGCACATAAGAGTGGTATTTGCAAGGCCAAAGAGTAGAACATTGGCAAAGTCAGCATCCATTTTCCATAACGTAGAAGCGTTATCTGTAACTATGTGTATATATAGAAAGGTTCTGACTATTCGTGGATTTAGGCCCCCACGTCCTTTGGAGAAATTTGATCAAATGAATTAGGAGGTATGTTTCCATTTCAGGCCAGTCTCTGAAATAATAAATAATTCACTTTTTTTTAACAACAAACTATCCCAAGACAGAACTAGTAGTTAATGTGCAAAAGCAGTGTTTTCTAAAATTAATGTTAATGGATCTTTTGAATAAAGAAGAAAGCCAATTAGAGAAGAAGGATCTGCTCTAAGAAGCGACTCTCTCAGCAGGGACTTACTATCAGATACTGGACATTGTGGCAAAGAGCCCTGAGCTCTGAAGCAGATCCTCGGCACCAGGGATTCTTTCCATCCCCAAGAGCAGATCTAAGATTGCAGGGAGTACATCTTTCGAAACTCATAGAAATGGCTTTCCTCAATTGACAAAAGGTTTGGCCCTCAGTAAAGATACGAAGATTCCTTTCCATTAACTAGTCACAAAGTTAAAAATCATAATCTCAAATTTAAACATTTTAAACGAAAAAGTTAAAAGTTTGCCAAATTGCTGAAGTTAAAACATTTTCAGTTATACATAAAACTGAAATTGAATTTTTATTGTTGCTATTCACAGAAATAAATTAGTCACTTGACAAAGGATTTGGGATATACAGCTATTGAAATGTCATTGAAAATAATAAGGAAGTTTAAGTCTCCATCTTGTGTGACTATGTGACTAGTTTAAACTCTGTGCCAGGAGCTCTCAATGTGGGTTGATTTGGCTTCCTAGGACACCTTTGGAAACATCTGGAGACCTATTGGGTTGTCACAATTGAGAAGAAGGCTGCTACTGGCATCTAGAAGTAGAGGCTTAGGTTGCTGCTGAACATCCTACAATGAAGGGGTACAGCCCCCACAGCAAAGGATTACCAGGCCCCAGTTGTCAATAGGGCCAAGGTTGAGAAACTCTGTTCTATGCCAAGACCTTATATGCTCTTAAACAGTGAGCAGGAATATCTACACCATAACGAGTGACGGCATCTGATACAAAGTACAGTCTTATTTTAGGCACCCTTAAATAGGAAATAGTGTGTTGAGTGTTCACTGTGGTTAGGACCAAATGCACCTTCACTTCACTGACTTTTTTTTTTTTAGGTCCATAGAAGAAATGAAAGATGTATTAGTACTTGAGTTCAAAACACTTAGTCTTTATTTCTACTGCTTATACTAAAACCTTGACCTTTGCATAAAAGGAAAGTGAGAGTATTTTTTAGCAGAAGTCCACTGTTTGTCTTAACCTTCCCGTCAAAATATAGCTTTCTTCACCTCCTCCGATAAAATTTGAAGGAAGTAGTGTAATCTGCCAGAAACTCAGTGTAAATTGTCAGCTCCAGTAAACAATTCACAGTCAAAAATAGACCCAGCAGCCTGAAATCCAAATGACTGTAATAGCATAAAGAGAATCAATCCAATTTCTAATCTAGAAGAGTACTCGATTTTGTTGTTGAGAGTTAAGAGTTTGGACACCAAGCAGTAGTAGCCGTGGCAGATTATCCAGGTTATAACTTTAGAATATAAAACTAACTGGTAGAGACCCCTCTGGATCCTCTTGTTTGAGAATTAAGGGATACTGGAGGGGTTGATGAATTCATTGTTGAGATGCCAGGATGTGTAAAAAGTGTCCAACTAGAAAGCACTTTCTGCTTTTTCAGCCAGAATCTGAAACCACTGAGTATCTCTGTGCCTGGTAGCACATTTCATTATTCAGCAGCAGGTTTTCCAGGAGCTGGTCTTTCTGTAAGGTGTTCTGTTTAACTGGCTTGGTGGTGAAGGATTGAATTTTTTTGGTTAATAGAAATGCTTAATTGGAGGAGTTGAAAATTTCAATTATGCATATGGGAACTTACAGCTTTTTTTTTTTTGGAACTTATAGTTATTCTCAATATGTTGTTTAAATTCAACAGAATAGATTAGCAGCTCTTAAGTGAAACGTAGTTTTCCCTTTGTGTTGATAAGCTTTACTTAACCAGAGAAATCTCACAACATACTGAGGGAGCCTCTTCCACTCTGGAGAAGTTTACTGTCCTATTGAATTAATACCTGTGTGACATACTTACTAGACTGACACTTAACATTTCATCATGAGCTACATCTTTTTTTCTTTTTTCTGAATATTTTAAAAATTCATTTGAGAGAGATACAGAGACAGAGCACAAGCGGGGAGAGGCAGAGGGAGAGGGAGAAGCAGACTCCCCGCTTAGCTGGGAGCCCAATGTGGGGCTCGATCCCAGGACCTGGAGATCATGACCCGAGCCGAAGGCAGATGCTTAACCAACTGAGTCACCCAGGTGCCCCTCCATCTTTTTTCTAATGGCAGTAGTAACCTTGGTTTTACTTCAAGTTATCGGTGTGGTGCACAATTTTGTTTAGATGTCCTGTCATAGGCACTGAGATATGAATGTTTACAGATGTTCCACATTTTCTAATATCTGCAGATATTCACCATCCCCCTTCATTACCCAGTTTTACTGAACAGGGGGCTTAGGTCCCAGTATTTTTAGATTGGTATTAAAGGAAACCCATTTGTAGATGATTGTATCTCAGTCTGAGTATCTAGCAAGTCCTGCTTAATCTCTTGCATACGTTCAACAAAAACAATGGGGCCGGGTGTCCACTGACAAGCCACGCAGGCTGCTGGTGGCTGAGTGTTTGCAGCTGCACTTAAGAGCTCTTCTGCAGCAGAGGAATGTGACTGGTATGCCTCTAATCATCAGCCCTCTAATTCCTACCCCTCCCCATGCCTCTGGCCAAGAGAATAACTCGACCATGGCCAGTCATGCTAGATACCTTGACTTCTCCCTTCCTTCCAAATATATAGAGTATTAGAATTTAGAGCTAGTGACTGTGCACCTCATTCATGGCTGAATTCTGATTTTCTGTAGTGAAGTGTCTAAGTTCCTATACTGTCGTTTGTGTTCACAAACTGTCTTGGCACTTATTTCATAACTGAAGTTACATGTTTCCTGAAGTTGAACAATAGCTGTTGTGAAACATCTGCACACTAACATTTTATAGAATGTGACAAGATCAGGTTAATTCGGGTTTGTTAGCAGTGAGAGGGAGAGAGAAGTCATTAGATACTGATCATCGATTTTGTCTCGATGAACTCATGTGCGACAAAGATGCACTTGGCCCTTGAGGAAATCCATCTGAATGCAAGTTGAGGTTTATTTTCTTTTTCCCCTGCTCTTCTAAAGTATCCTAAATTAAGGGCGCTTGTACAGTTGAAGAGGTTAGTGCTTGAGAATTGCTGTATGTTAAGTTGTATCTGTATGTGTTTCAAAAACCTAAGACAAAAAGAGGAATTTATATTTTCCAATTTGGAGGGGTTTTTTTGGTTTTGTTTGTTTTAGATTTTATTTGTCAGAGGGAGCACAAGCCAGGGGAGCAGGAGGGAAAGGGAGAAGCAGGCTCCTCGCTGAGCAGAGAGCCCAACACGGGGCTCAATCCCAGGACCTTGGGATCACGACCTGAGCCCAAGGCAGATACTTAACCCACTGAGCCACCCAGGCATCCCTGGAGTGTTTTGTTGTTGTTGCTTTTAAATTGGGGACTGACTTTACTGTAACCTACATACCCTAAGCTATTTATTGGAGTAATGAAAGTTTGGTCAATAGTTGAATTTTTAGAAAGAATAGGAGACAGTAAATTGGTGATTGAATATGAGGTATGGTTTTACTTTAGGCAGAATCCAAGACCTACTGTGAGGTCCTTATACCTACATGTTCCATATTCGAAGTGGTCACTGAGCCCCTTTAACTGTAAGATGTTTTTTCTGTGCTTGTAAATGTAGTAAACCAGGAGAGTATAAATTTTAAAATTGTAACAGAAAGGATTTGGTATTCAATTCTTATAAAGTATAAAATTGACCCCACTGCTATCTCCTTTAACTTTGTAGTTCCTCAGGCTTCAAACTGAACCTGCCCAAAAAAGGAACGAAGGTGAGCGGTATTTCCAGATAACACTTGTCTCGTCCAGCCCAGATCAACTCAGAGGTCCCAGCGTGCCTCACTGGGTTGCCTGACTTGGTGGCTTCTCCCTTGCCGGCCGCCTGTGGCGGGCTTGCCCCAGCCGCCCCAACACGAGGCTGCTCGCGGCCCGGAGGCTGCTTCAGCAACTGCTTGAAAATCACCCCAGTCTCTTGCTTTATATCATTTAACTGATAGTGTGAGTAATGAGTATCTTGAATAAGTAAAAATGAAAAGCAGAAGTCTAACATGTAACAGCGAGGCAAATGAGCATCCAGGTTTTTTCTCAAGAGCTGTTTTTACCTCCTTGTACCCATGAGTATTTCTTTTAACTTGGCCATCTGTTTGTCTCCAGCCTTGTAACCAGCAGAGCTCATGATCCCCGTGAGAAATGGAGAAGGGAGAATGGAGGAGAGGACTAACCCGTTACATGTGTACAGGCTCTTCACGGGTCCTCCTCCTCCTCCACTGCTTTCCCACCAGTCCTGTGAGGTCACTCGCTCACGTGTTCACGTGGCACTTCAGTCTCGAGGGCCTGCTGTATCACTAGTACCGGGAGCCCCAGCCCGGCCAGTGTCCTTAGCCGGCGGCAGAGCCTGGGCTGAACCAGACAGTGTGTCTTGACGCTGTGGCTAAGTTGTGTGTGCGATTTTCTTCCTTCCCTCCCAATGAGTCCGTTCTGCAGCATTCATGAAAATGGGTCCTGATAGTGACACAGGAGGAGGACGATCTCTAGGACGTGGCCCTTATTATAGATTAATTACTTAAAATTCATTCCTCTAAGTAGAAAATAGCAGATACGTTCCTCATCTTACAGATAAGGAAATGGAGGCTCAAGTCTACTATCTCTACAGCTTACTGCTCTTTTCCCCTGACCCACGATATCTAGAAGTACTTTGTCTTTCTAAATCAACTGCACAGTTAAGAGTCTTGCATTGTTTTCTGAGTCTGGAAGCATTCTTGGAAATAATACTCTGTACATTTTTGTAGTCCACTTAGCATTTAAATAATGTTAGGTACTAATCTGGGCAAGATGCTGAGTTTAATGACCAGCAATAGACTGGTAAATAATTCACATTTTTATCCCTGCTTCTATAAAGCTTATGAGACCTTACAGAAATTTAATAACCAATTATATAACTAATCATGTAATTGTGATTTTGATAAATTCAGAGTACTAAGAGAATCTAGACCAGGAGGATCTGCCTTAAATTGAGAAAGTGAAATTTAGGCCAAGAATAAACGTTCCCTTGCATTTATATGTTATTTAATGTCTGGATTATTAAGAATCTCTTTTTAAAAAAGATTTTATTTATTAGCACATGTGAGGGCGCGCACGAGCAGGGGGGTGGGGGACCGAGGAGGGAGAAGCAGGCTCCGCACTGAGTTGAGAGCCCGACTTAGGGGGGTGGTGGTGATGCTAATGCAGTGATAGTGAGACCCGAGGCCCAAGTGTCTAGATTTCCATGAGCCACCTGGGGTTCATCCGATGATCCTTGGTCAACCTCATAGAAATATCCCCCAGATCTGGGCCATTCATAGACTATAATCCTTGCCATGCTTGCTGTAGACAGAAGTGCTGATACTAGTTTATTGTGGATGTTAGTGTTAACAAAGCGGGGCACATTTTCATTTCAGCATTTGCCTATATCGCTATAAAGTATTAAGCGTATTTTACTTGAAATTATTTGCTTGATAACTGCTCGTCTGCCCCTTTACTAGATTGAGAACAATTTGAGAGCTGAAACCTATCTTATTAACCATCCTAACCATAATGCCTATACCTAATTTATGTCACTTCAGACATTTTCTATAGAAATGACAGTGCAAGTTGCATTCTCTGATTTCACAAAACAAAACAAAAACAAAAGAGTCATTCCCTAGAAGACTCTAAACCAGTGCTTCACATATTCTAATATTCAGAGAAATCACCTAGGGTTAAAACGTGGATTCTGATTCTGTAGGTCTGGGTTGGGGCTTAACATTGGGCATTTCTGTCACGCGCCCAGGTGATGCCCATGCCGCTGAAACCAGGACCGCTTTGCCTAGGACGATTCTCGAGGGCACATTCCTGTGGCTGAGCTACTAGGGTTCATGTTTAAACCAGAACTGACCCACCTTCCCTGCTATACAGAGGAGGCAGGCCAAGTGCCAACAATTTGGGGAAGGGCACCAAAACAAATGCACACATTTGAAAGATGGCGCTCAACTCCATTTCTGTCTTACAAGATAGACGGAGTTTCTGATGAATACTGTGATGTGTCCGTGGTTACCAGGTTGATGACCTGGAAAATACTGAGTGGTTGCAAGGTTATTACTCTCCTTGGGCAGCCAGGTGGAAGGATGAGGCAGAATCTGATATTTGCTATTGTTTGCAAAACAGGTGCATGTGTCCCTTGTCCCATTTCCTTTCTGTCTCTCACCTGTGTTGCCACGCCCTGGCCCAGTGGATCACAGCTGCTGGCGATGTCTCCTAATCGTGTTTGTCGGTTCAGAGATGATTGATATTAGAAGTGTCTTACCCTGTCAGAATAAATAAAGCTACCTCCAGAAGTCTGACTGAATGTACTGGACTAAAAAGTCCCAGGGGTTTTGTAGTGAAAATTCAGTAGTCTTCATAGCATCCCTGTATGTTTTGTAGTGCGGACGTGCTTAGATTTGCATTCTGCTTTGAATTGTGCTCTAATTTAGGGACTCCTCAAAAGATGGTATAGATAATGCTACATACAGATTTTTCTGATGAAGTTAAAACATTTGCCTGGCCTTGAAATGTGGAATTGTGCATTTGGAAAAAGATATTTGAAATGCTAAACTTAAAAATTAGGTAAAAAGCTACAGACTTTCAGGTGATGTTTAATTCTATTTTTAATCCACAATTTTGGGCTGGAAGGTGACCCTCTGTAGTCTACATAATGAGATCAGAGCCCATGGAACTTGTATGCTCTGTACTGTCCCCTCCAGAGGCAAGGTCCTTGTTGATTGTTTAAGGATTTGCTGGTTGAATGCGTGCAACTGACCCACAGGTCTTCCCTGCCTGTATCACCCGTGCTGCTTGGCCCTGCTATGGCACACGGCTGAGGGACCGATGAGGTTTGTAGGGTACCTGAGGGTAAACGGAAACAGCCTTTGGTGGCCAGGGGCAGCTGGCCAGTGGCTTTGAGGGATCAACAGCTCTGACTTCTGTTTCCCCGGGATCATCCTGTCCGGTTGGGAAGTTCTGCTTTACAACTACTGTTCTGACCTTCATGGAATTAGATTCTTCATTGTCCTACATGTAGTCAGTAGTCCTTTTCAGTGGAAATGCTCAATTAAAAAAAAAAAAAGGTCTTCTAATGTGGCACTAAAAAAAACTAGTAGAAAAACGTACATAGCATGATGCCCGATTTTCCAAAGTTCAGAAACAAGTGAAACTACCTGTGTTGTCTGGGGATATATATACATGTGGTAAAACCAAGAAATCGTGACCATTAACAAAATTCACCATTAATAGTTCTGGGGGAGGGGCAGTGGGATCGGATTAGGTGACCCACACAGAATTTAAACAGCATTGGTAACGTTTGAGTTGTTAAGTTGGATATTGGATACAGTTTTATAATTAACGTTTTATAAACTTACATATATTTTTTTCTTTTGATAGTGTATTTTATAATGAAGATAAATTAACAGGTGAAGAATATGTAGAAAAGGTCTTGGCACAATCTTATTCTTGCCCCTCATCGTATTATTTTAAAATAATAAAAATACAGCTTTACTAAGGAAAAGAAGGCAGGGAGAGCATATCTGTAACACCAGTCCCCTTATACAGTTACTGTTGTTTCATTTATTTTCTTCCAATCTGAATGTTTATGTTTAGTTGTAACGATGTCTGTCACTGTGTGTCTTTATATTGCTTGGTGGACTGATGGTCATTATAGCCCTTAGTTTTAATGGCTGAATAATATTCCCACAAGTGTATGTAGCATAATGTACTATTCCTCTTTGGTGGAATATTGAAGTTTTTTCAACTTTTCTGCTATTACAGAACATCTTCAAGTTTCTTGCATTCGTCCCACAAGTGATTTATGTATGTGTAAGGCATTCTGCTATGTCCTAGAATTACAGTAGGAAGCAAAAAGCCATAGTCTCTGTCCTTGCGGAATTTAGAATTTAATGCCTAACAGTTCTTGACCATATTTTCTATTTTAAGCACATTAATCCTCAGACTTGCAAAACTTTTTTTTTGAGAGAATAGTAGATACACATGCAGTTGTAAGAAACAATACGTAAAATTCCCTTGTGTCCTTCACCCAGTTTCCCCAATGGTAACCTCTCCATTCCACAAACAGGAAGTTGACATTGATACAATCCATCAGCTTTATTCAGATTTCAGTCGATTTAAGAGTTTTACATGTTGTGTATCCATATGGGATTTCTGTGCAGTTTTATTACGTGTGTAGTTTGGTGTGACCACAGCTCCAGTCGAGACAGAACAGTTCCATCCCCGGGACCCCTCGTGCTACTCTCGTGTCCACGGCCGCTGCTCCCTCCCTCTCTCCCTCTCCTGGACCCCTGACAACCACGACTCTGTTCTCTATGTTTATAATTTCGTAGTATAAAGGTTGTTCTATAACTGGCACAGGACTGGATTTTTTTCACACAGCGTAGTTCTCTTGAGATCCATCCAAGTTGCTTTGGGTATGCGTAGGTTTTTCCTTTACATTGTTGAGTACTGCTTCATTGTATGGAGATCTCACATTCCTGCACCTGTTGAAGGACAGTTGGACTATTTCCAGTTTTGTGCTATTATGAAAACTGCTACGAACATTTCCTCAACCTTTATTTTGATGATTACGTACGAAAGGAAATTAGTAAGACTTCAGGCCTCAGTACCTCAAACACCAGTGTTTACGCCCACATTTGGGGTGTCTTTGTAGAATCCAAGGTAAGCCACTGATGAATGGTATGGTGTTTTGGCTTTAATATTTAATATTTTGCGTTTCAAGATATGTTAATATAACTAAACTCGGGTTTTGTTCATGTAACCAGTGAAGCACATCCTGCCACATCTTTATTGTCCTTTACAATTTATGAGGGTAAAATCTCAATTTTTCTGTTGAGCTGTTTGTCCCTTGAGGAACGAGGACCCATCTGAGCCTCCTAATACAAAGAAGTTCCTCCATAGACATTTGCTCAATAAATGCCTTTGATCCGTAGAATTGACTGAGGATATTTAGAAAGGATGAGATACAGAGGATGAATAAGGTACACTTGGACTTCAAACTGAATGCTTTGATCTTACTACTTAGTTCCAAATATTAAGTAATCTCCAGATTTTTAAAGTCCTTTTCAAAACCAATGAAAACCAAATAATAGAGCCAGTTGGGCCTGTTGTATATTTAAGAAGAAAACTGGGTCTTGGGGCAAAGCAGACTAAGGAGGAAGGTAACTGCTTAGTATAGCAGCCTTGCACACTTTGGAAGAGCAGGATTCTCCCTGCCTGCCATCTCCCATACACTGCGCGTGCGTGCGCACATGCGCGCACACACACACACACCCCATCCCACCCCCGTCCCACCCAAGCTTCTGTTTTGCTGTTTGGAAGACTGGTTCTGTGCGTGTTTTCTGAAATCTCATGAGCCTAAAACAGAAAGGACATGGGTTATGGGACAGAATGTTTTGGGGTGGCTCACTGACCTGTTTGGCTACTTGTGTGTTTATGATTTAGGTGAGACACTTAGCTGTTTAGGTTTTTTTATTTCTTTTGACTGAATGGCCATGGTTGTCACTTTCCAAAGAAGGCATAAAGATCAGGAACCTCCAAGGGCTAAGCAAATACTTTGCTGACCTTGGTCCCAGTAATGACTGACCTGGACCTGTCCAGAGGCCTGGTTGGTGGTAAGAGAATGCACCAGGATGATGTGCCTTTCTGGGCCTCTGTCAATGAGCCAACAGCTGGGGGCTCTGGAAAACCATTCCATTATCCCAGTTTTCTCTCTTTTGCTTTTTACCCCCCCCCCACCCCCATAGCTCTTAAAGTCTAAAATCCTTAACTGGAGATAAAGTCCATAGTCTAAGCCCTGTGTGGTCTGGTCCATACCACGCTGCAGTCCATGTACACAGGCCAGCTTCCAGGTCTTTCCACAGCTTCATGTTCCTGCCCACCTCACAGCTTTGGTACATACCGTTTGTTCTGCCTGAAACACCATCTGCCCTCCTCCTCTCCCCTCCTATTTGTCAAGCCCTCCTGTGTACCCCTCAGATCCTGGCTTCAGAACAGCTTCCTCATGGACGCCTTCCCTGACACATCACCTGTTCTTGAGCCACGTCTGCAGGCCTTGTAGCACCCAGCACTTTGCCGCCCTCCTCCCCATCTGTGGTGATGCTTGTTGTCTTCTCATTTGCTGGCACCAGTGTATCCTCCCTCCTCCTGCCCTGCCCCTCATGAAGATGCTGGCCATTTCTCTGTTCCCTGTTGACTCTTCAGTGCCTGGCGCAGTGTCTGGCACATAGCAGCTGCTCAGTAAGTATTTGTTGAATTCATGAATTAACTCAGGAAAATGGCCTTGGTAGGTTTAACACTTAAAAATGGAATCCATACCTATTTTTGAAGATCCATCTCTGTGTTTCTATAAAATTATTGACCTATCTCTGAAGTTTATGACTGTAATTCATTTTTTTTTCTTTCAGGTGGGGACCAGGGTTTACTGAACACATTTTTTAACAGCTGGGCAACAACAGATATCAGAAAACACCTGCCATTTATTTATAACCTAAGTAGCGTTTCTATATACTCCTACCTCCCAGCATTTAAAGCGTAAGTGCAAATGGCTTAACTGTTGTTGGGGGTGGTCAGGGCAGGGGAGTAGGATTTAAAATTTGGGGGGTTCCTCTTTGTCATTCTGAGGTCATTAACAGGTGGGAACTTTGAGGGAAGTCTTTCTCTTATGAGAAACATGACTGTCGTGGGGAAAGGCCTTGATGTTACCAGGTACTTTGTTTGGAGTAACCAGAGGGCACCTAACCACCTTATAGGAAAAGGTTCCCATTGTTCCTGGGGTGCCACGCCCCCTGTTCTGTCATCCCTCTGTCATGGTCACGGATCCATAGTGGGCACAAACCCAACTTTTGTATCATAGTGGCTGCTAAGCTTCAGTTCCTGTACCTCCAAAGTGAGGACGGTAACAGCTTTCTCTGTGGGGATCGTGGAGACGAAGCGGGATGCCGGCCACAGTGTGCTGTCCGGTCCGGGGCAGGGGCTGTGGGGTCGAGCTCCCTCGTTCACCTTCTGGAGCAGCTTTGTCCTGGTTGGTGACTGGTTACTGAACTTCTAGCTCAGGAGGAGTTAGACTTGTTCCTGAACTGCTCTGCCTCAGTGTCCTCCAAAGCTAATTTTGATCGTTAAGGGAGGTAATCCTGTGAGGTGGGTAGAAGAGGGCCTGGCCTACCCTCAGTACTCAGGAAACGTCAGAGGATTCGTCCTTTTTGTTTGAGACGTGGTCTAGCAGGAAGCACAATCTGTGAAGCCAGATACGCAGGGTGTGTGTTCTCACTCTGCCACTTACCTACTCCGTGACGTAGCCCTGTGCCTCAGTTTATCCATATGCACAATGACAAGGAAAATCAGACCTACCTCATAGAGCTGTCATGAGGATGACGTGAGTTCAGACAGGCATAGAGCACTCCATGGACATCTTGTTTGGGGCAGTATTACTTGTTTGGCACTCCCCCTAGGATGGTTCTAATCCAGCAGTTAATACAACCTAGTTGCAGGGCTGGTCTCACTGAACAGGGCCCGGGCCCTGTTCTTTAGCCTCTGACTCATTTGTGTTGAACGAAGATGATGATTCAGGTTTCTTGAGTCAGGGCCAAGCTGTCGGGTTGATCCTGAGACACAACCATGAGCGGCAGAGCTCTTCATAGAGTTGGGCTCGGCTCTGCAGTCTCTGTCCCGCATGGGCATTCCTGAGCGAGCAGAAAACAAAGGGCCTTTCTCTCCTCGTATTTCATTATCCAGAGTCCTCTCTTTATGTCTCCCACCACAATAATGAGCACGTCTGTCTTTTTGTGGCAGCAGTGTTTCCTTTTCTGTTCTTTTCTGGGCAAACTCTGTCAACATTCCCTCAGATAAGGATTGTAAGTATCTTGTGTTCTTTCCTCCCTAACTGTTCTCTTGGCATATGTCTCTGACATATTATAGCCTCTTGATTGTCTTCCCTCTAAAATGAAGCAGGCAAACTCTCAAATAGACCAACTGTCGTCCGAGTAACACAAATAGAACAGGATTCACTATCAAGGGGTGGATTTGGAGAAACTTTTTTTTTTTGGCCTCTCCGTCCTTGGCCTTGTCATGCACCAGCCTGTCTTGGCTTGGAAATGTGGGCCTGATTCTTCTCATTCTTACTGCCTCACAACTAACCCTGCAACTTTGAACAGTGCTCCCGTAGACCATGGTAGCTCGATCCCTAGCACTGAATTTGTGGTAACAGGGCGGTTGGTTAATGTAATTGACTAGACTCCCTTGAGCAAGCAGAAAGATGAGAAGAGAAAGAGTCATTAGCAGTGTGAGCAATTCTACCCACCATTTCACTTAATTCTGTCCAGTGAACACGTGTCCTGGGATGAATGTGTTGCGAGACATGAATCTCATCTCCTTCCAGTTGGTCTCAGTTCCCAAACAGAGTCAACCCTAGTGTTCAGAGATTTGTGTTTTTCACGTAATGTGGTTCCCGGTGTGTAGCAACTATCTCCCTATGGTTCATTTGGACCCCATCTGATTTTCACCCTAACACCAAAATTGAACACACTGCACCTTTCAGTCGTCTGGTTTGCACAGACACTGCTCGCACTTACTTTGTTTTGACAAGAACAAGAAGCAGGTAGAGCAGAGAGAAGGGTTTTTTTTTGGGTGGAGGGGATAGACTTATTTGCTCGAACCAGGTCCCCTCTCTCAGGAATCCAGTTTTTAATATCTTCTGAATGAATTTCCCAGAAAAACAGAGATCTAAATGACCAGCGTGGGGGCGCCTGGGTGGCTCAGTGGATTAAAGCCTCTGCTTTCGGCTCAGGTCATGATCTCAGGGTCCTGGGATCGAGTCCCACCTCAGCCTGCTTCCCCCTCTCTCTCTGCCTGCCTATCTGCCTACCTGTGATCTCCCTCTGTCAAGTAAATAAATAATAAAATAAAATAAATAAAAATCTTAAAAAAATAAAATAAATGGCCAAAGTGGTTAGGATGGTTCTTCCTGGCTCAACAAATTAGTGCTAATTTTGGAAATCTCCTTGGTTTATTGCCATAAGCACGGAGTATATGGCGTGCTAGGGAGGCTGGGAGCAGCTCCCTCCAAGAGCTGCCCTCGGCTGGCCCCGTGGCCCCACAGGAGCTCCTCGCCTCGGTGCAGCCCGCTCTTGGGAGTGAACTCTCCGCCTTCTGCGATAGGACTTTTCAGAGTGCTGCTTTCTCTCACCGCGTCGCTGCCTGTTTTGGAATGTTGAAACCCCGTCAAAGACCTCCTTTTCCCCTTCCCTCTGCCAGCAAATGCTTTTGTTTTTCTTGCAGAGATCCACCTCCAGAGACATTTTTCATACCATTGGGAAGGGCTCAAAAGACAGTTCTCTTCCTTTTTTGTTTCAAGTGAATGTCAAATTATGCCCCAGATCTTTTAAGCCGAAGTGGGTGATCATGAACACTCGGGCCACCATAGCTCCTCCACGGACCGCCCCGTGGACCTCTGGGAGCTCATCGTGAGTGGGAGGCCCTGTGGCTGGGCTCAGAGTCACCTTAGGGGTCTCCAGGACCTGGTGGCCCTGGGGTGTGCTGGCCTTCCCTAGGACGGCGTACGGGTGGTGGCAGGTAGAGTGAGGGACGGTGGAGTGCTTCAGAGCAACTTGGGCTTGGCGGGACAAGTGAGACTTTGTCTTACCAGCTCTAAGCAGCCATGTGCCATGAGGTCACCAAGGCAGTATTTAGCTGCCCAGAATCTCAGAACCATGGATATCTTAAAACACATGCTGCACTTAGAACAGTGTAGCCTTGCTGTTTTATTTGAAGTTTTTGCTAAAGGATGGCTTAGTTTTTGCTAAAGGATGGAATCTTATTTGGCAAATGAATTTGAGCCATGAAGGAAGCGTTTCTCATACCTTTCCCTGCATACCATTTGGATGAACAAAATCTAAAGGAAAAACTTACTAGTTTTGCCACTGTGAATGAATACTCAAACATAGCTTCTGAAAAACAAAATTACTGCTGTTTTCTGTAATAGAAGATCCTCTTTAACACAGCATAATTTGAGAGCTAAAATGCTTGATTTAGTAACTTTTAACATGATTTGTAATATTTGAATTGAGAGACAAGTTCATAAATGTATTTCTTAATGAAATATTTTGGAAGTGCCTAGCATAAAGTTTAGGAAATAGTAGGCTTTTAATCAATATGAGTTTCTTTTTGGTTTTCTTCCCCTGGAAGGCCTATTTTATTCATGTAGGTTAGAATCTGGCTTGTGCATAGCACTAGGCAAAATCTCATCAGCCTTTTTAAAAAATCATTCATTTAGCTCTATTTTAGTTTTCTATTCTATTGACTAAAAGCTGTTTATGGCCTTTTGTGCCATATAAAGTGGGCCCAAAGGAAAGAGAAAGAATTCTGTGGTATTGCTTCAAATTGCCAAATTAATTAGCCTTATTGATTGACTCCAGAGCTTGTTTTACCAAATAATTTCAGAATATTTTAACTTTATCTTTTTACTTGACTTCAGATGTGATCTGAGCGCTTTCGTGGTCTAGTCTCAGAAAGTGGGTCTAGAAACCTAAAAGATTTCTCTCCATTTGCTTACTGCTTTAAATTCTTCAGAAGATATTTGTATCCATTGTTTCTTTTTCAGGAATGTGGCTTTTTCACTAAGACCTCATCAAACCTCTTTAAAAATCAATATTTTCCAAAAATGAAATGAACCTTCGGCGTCCTGAATTCTGTTGTTCTTGTGTATGTCTGATTTGATTTTTTTTTTCCTTAACCCCTGAGACACCCTTAGGTCCAGCTCCCCACCATGACTATTGTCCCTGAAACCGTAGCCTTTCTGTGTTCGTTACATTCACACTCAACATCTTCATCTAAAACCCTGAGGCCTCAGAGTTTGGATCTGTCTTATTTCATCAGCCATCTGTCCACTCACCTGTTTGGTTGGTTGGCGGGCCGCAGCACGCAGAGGGCTCACAGCTGAATGAGGGAGCTCTAGTTTAATCGGCCTGCGACTTCCTACATGTGGAGAGTTGCCCGGATGTCATGTGGCATGGTCCATCATGATTTGAGTGTGAGAGAAGACTCTAGCAGTGGTTGGCTGTCTTATTTCTCCTTTGTGGGTGTCAGGAATGCCTGTTGGGCCTCAGGTCCCCCGGTGTCCAGCACGGCCATCTGGTCATTCCAACCTCCTCTCTGTTTATCAGGCGCTGTGTGCTCCCTTCCTACTGCTATTCCTACCTATTTCACTCCCCTGCCTCAGCTCTTGTTGCCAAGGGGTAAGCTTCCCCATCAGACCGAGCCCAGCCATTAGAGGCCGCCCTGACGATGGGCCAAAAGGGCAGGAGGAGTGGTATCTCTGGGGCAGATGTCTGAGTGAGAAATGCCCTCAGGAGGAGATGGAGCTACTGGGAGGGGAAAAGCGTGTTGATTGAGTGGAGGACCTACCATCCTCCAGGTCTCAGACTGGTGGGCCGTAGACTTTATTTGTCCCACAGAAATGTTTTGTCTTCCTTACATAGTTTTCTTCCTTTTTTCTTACTCAGGTGCCAGTGCTTAAAAATCAGGGATTTTCACATGAAACCTAGATTTTCAACTTCTTTTGAAAAAAAATCAGGTATTTGGAGCAAGATGTCCAGTGACTGTTAAAGGTCTGGGGCATTAAGCAATTGGAAAGATGGGGGCAAGCAGGTTTTTAGGGGCAGGGTTTGACCTGAGATAGAGTGAATGTATCTAGTTTGGGAGGCATTAAGTTTGAGGGGCCTGTGAAGCATCCTAGGGAAGATGGGGAGTAGGTACGTAGATGGAAGCGTGGGGAGTTGAGAGAGGTCCGGGGGAGACAGACACGTGGGACTGTCAGCATAGAAGTGCTGTTTATAGCTGTGAGACAGGATGATGTCCGCCAGAGAGTGAGTGTGATAGAAGAGTCCTAAAGACTGACCCCGAAAACAGGAAAATGTGGAGGAGCAGGGCCCTGAGACAGACAATAGTAAGGCAAGGGGAGACCCAGGAAGGCGAGGTCCTGCACAAGCCAGCCAGAGAAAAGGCTCCCGGCGGGCGAGAGGGAGGGACCCGTCTATGTCAGACATTGTTGAGAATTGGCACTGAGCTGGAATGTGGAGGTCGCTGGGTGACCTTGACAAGAGCATGTCTGGTGGAGCGGTGGGAGGAAGCCTGATTGAAGTGGGTCCAAGAGAATGGAGAATCAGAGACTGTGAATGTCGAAAACTCTTCTGAAGCATTTTCTTTAAGAGGGAGCTGAGAAATGGGCTGGTAGCTAGATAGGAATATGGGATCCAGAGAGGGTAGCAGAGGTGGGTTTTTGAAAGTGGGAGAAGTTACAGCATAATGGTCTATTGATGGGAATGGTCAAGAAAGAGCAAGAGAGAGTGTTCTAACAATAGAAAACTGAAGGGGGCCCTACTGAAATCGGGTCCTGGCGTAGCTGAAAGGGCGTGTGTCCTGGTGTGCAGGTGGAGAGGTCGGTGTCAGGTAAGAGCCAGGACAGTTCGGTCCTGTAACATGAAGGAAGGCGGAATGTGTGGACACAGATGAAGGTTGGTGGGTAAATTTTTTGTTTGAGTGAATGGTTGAGCAAGCAGTCAGCCAGGAGGGACTGCGATGGACAGGCTGTCCCTAGGAAAGTCTCCATGGTGGCCTGGAGTCGTGGGTGTCCTTGGCCTACTCGGTGAGGAAAGGCCACCCCGGTAGGGGCAGTAGTTGACTCGGTCCTCGTCTAGGTGATTAAAGTCCATGTTTGAGTACTGATGTTCTGATGTCTGGGGCATGAGCGGGAGGGTTATTAGCTGGAAAGGCAAGGAAAAATCGGGGGGTCCCTGGTGGCCGCAGTTCTTTGCTGCTGGGTGGCAGCTGTCTTTGGTGATGCGACATGTACTCGCTTGTGCTCCGTGGTCCCGACCCGCAGCAGATCCGCTCCTCCTCTGCGTGGCCAGCCCACCCCTCGGGCACTTGTGCTCGTGATGCTTGGAGTAGACCGTGAGTGAGTGGGTAAGAGGAGGAATTGGGGGTGAGTGGGAAAGGCGGCTGACTGGTAGTAGGGAAGGGATTGTGCAGGAGAGTGAGGCTGAGGAGGTGCGGGAGTGAGTGGCCTTGTGCCAGAGAACATGAGTCATGGAGGTGGGCGGAGGATGGTTGGCCACTGCTGCCACATTTCCCAGAGAAAGGTCTCAGAAGCCGTGCTGTGTTTCTTGGCGCCTCATTGAACATCACAAATAAATTGCTTTGTGAGACGTAAAATGGCTCCTGTGTCACAGGGTAGTTCCTTTTCCATTCTGAACACTTCTGTAGTCTCATCCACACGTTACCAGCTGCTGAACTAGTCATGAAAATTCTATCTGATCTTTTGGTAACATCAGGTCACAGGGATTATTTTAACGGCTAACATAAGCAGTATTATTGCTGGCTCAGGTTCAAACTATGTCTTGTGATCTGGACGTCTCTTTTGAGATTCTATCAAGTTAAAATTAGAACACTTATTTTAAGAGATGTATGCAAGCTGAGACAAATCCCCGTTACTGGGTCAGAATGAATGGCTCTCAGTAATTTAGAAACAATTGTAATATGTACCCAGTGGTGTTTTGTTTTTTGTTTTTTGTTTTTTGTATTCCTGGCTGGTAATTTGGTGGACAAATCGGGCAGTGAGTCAGTGAATCTCATTATCCTTGTTCTGGGTCGAGGTCAGTTGAACTTTATCTTTTGACATCAATATTTCCCCTTCTTATTTGTCAGGTAGCTATTTTGACTTTAGCCAGGCAACATAAATTCTGGCTGGTACCTGTGCGTGGCCTTTGGTGAGAGAGTGCCAAAATGAGAAAAGTATCCTGAGTTAAGGAATATCCCCAAATGTGCGTTTAGGCTAAAGTATTCTTTTAAGCAAAAAAGTAATTTCCCTTTTCACTTATGACCTGTTCTCTTACTTATTTCATTTTGATAGGGTTATTTTGGATTTTCATAAATAAAGAGTAATTGGGGCGCCTGGGTATGGCTCAGTCAGTTAAGTGTCCAATTCTTGATCTCTGCTCAGGTCTGAATCTGGAGGTCATGAGTTCAAGCCCTGTGTTGGGCTCCATGCTGGGCTTGGAGCCTACTTAATTAAAAAAAAAAATTAAAATTGAAAAGTAGAATTGATTAAAATGATAGCAATGTTTTAAAAAGTCATTTTCTCAGAAAGCAGGATTTAAGACATAAAAAATAATTACTTGAAATTCATATCTAGATTAATTGAAATTCTAGATACAAAAATGGTGTTTGAGACCTTTTGCTCATCTTTTTTACAAACTTTTATTATGAAAGCTAATAGAGCAAGCCCTTCGGGCTGTTTTGCTGTGTAAATAAATATTGTTCTGTTTGTACAGTTATAGCAGAGTTGTATAGTTCTACCCATGTGACTCACACACCTTCATAGAAGGTGGCCAGTGTTAGGCCTGACAGTATCCCTCTATCAAGCCAAGGGCAGCCCTAGTGATCTCCAGAACATGGTTGTGTATGACTACCTTATGCAAAACTGCAAGTCCGTCTTCTCTTCCCTCCCATCTTCCTATCAGAGCCCCGTGTCTCCCACTTACCAGCTGCCTTACTTTGCATCCTGCCCTCCCCCTCCCACCCTCAGAGGGCCTGTGGGCTGGCCAGACCTTCCAAGTTCAGTGACTCACACAGGCCTGTGCTTCTCATAAAGAATCCTTGCTCTAAAACTTGTTTTTCTCCTACCCCGACTCATTTCCATAAATTGGTTTGGTGTGAGGCAGTTAGGTTAAAGGAATACCTTGATCTCTCTCTCTCTCTCTCTATTTTTTTTTTTAAAGTTCCCATTCTTCATTGTACAGAAGTAGGGTTAACCATGGCCTTGCACCCATGACCTTTGAAGCCTGCACATGGCTACTTTATGCCGCAGCGTCTTTCTTACTTCCTCTCTCCCGTATCTCTCTGCTGTCACACCCCTGAATCCTCATGGCGCTTTCTGGTCAGCCCCTCAGCCCTCCCAGCTGCAGTAGAGACCTAGTCACATTATGCATATTATGATTTGTTTTTGCTGAAACTTGGGTAGCTGTTGGGTGGTTCCATTACAGTTCCACCATCCTGCTCACTCTCGTCCCTCCACCGTCTCACTGGCACCAAGGAATTCCCCAGGCTTCGGGCACGAAGGGCAGTTCCATCCACATTCAGGACACCTTATGATCTCTGCTTCTACCTCTACAGGCTTATCGAGGACTGTCTTCAAACTAAGACTGCTCAGTCTATGAAAGGGCTATCCAGTGAACACAGTTTTTCTCAGCGTTACGGTAGAATAGGTAAAGAAGGTAGTCTTGAGGAAGGACCCTTCCTCTAGCCACAGAGGGTAACGATGATTTAGATTAAAGAGACACTCCGGGGCCGTGGCTTCACAAAGGTGGAGCCCAGGCCTGAGTCCCAGTGAGGCACAGGCCGCGGACTGTCCCCATGTGGAGTTTCTGTGGACGTGCAAGGGGAAGGCATTGAGCCACAGGGGGTGGTCTCTAACCCGAGGTTGCAGAGACCTCTGAGCCACCATGGGCACAGACAGACCCAGAGGCAGAAGTGTCTGCTCCTGCCCTCGGCGGCCGGGCACTCTCTCCCACTGGGGGGTGTCTGCAGCTCCAGGGGGTCGGACCCTTGTGCCCTTCGTCTGCATGAGCTTTAAAGGCCCAGTTTATGGAGTGAGTGGAGGAGCTGGGTGGCCCTTAAAACCGGTCTAGCACAGTCCATGGAGGGGTCAGCTGCTGGTCCTAAGCACCACCATCCATTTCTTGTTCTTCTCCCCACCTTCCCCTTACCTTTGTGCAAACTGAACCCTTGTGAAAACAGTCTTTCTTAGGCAGTGCCAACTTGCTTGTTTTCTAGCTTGCTTTCCTATTGGTTACTTTTGTGCTCTGTCCTTGACTATATTTGGAGTATTTCCAGGGCTCATTAGACATATCCTTTCCAGTCTTCAGATTGACCGTCTGTAGGCAGGGAATTAAATCTCTGAAGTAACAGATGTCACTCTCAGACGATGTCCTCACATAGTTGTTTTGGAGATTAACTGGGATATAAACCATGAAATGGTTAGCCAGTATCTGGTCCACATAAGTACTCAGTAGATGTTAGCTGTTACTGTGACCCCCGTTGAATCGTGTGCAAACTGTCAGGAAGCAGGTTAGATCAAGGAAGAGAGTTTATGCTCTAGTCACGTTTCATTTTAATTAGTACCGTTCTCTCTCCTATAATGACTGTAGGACATTCGTTTTAGGTTAAGGCAAAATCGCGGATCGAAACTTACCAGCCAGTTTTATTCTAGGAGGAGCAAACAAGTAGTCTTGCTCCAGGCAAGATGAGTGAGGAGGTGGGATGTCTGAGAAGGCGGAAGCAAGTGCTTTGTTCTGGTCTCAGGTCGTTGGTGTTGCAGATGAGGTGTAGGGCCTGCCAACTCCCACAACACACGCGAGTGTCGGGTCTCTAAGAATGGGTCCCCCCACCACCACCAGAACGTTTGTTGAAGGCTGTTACCTTCCCCTGCCATCTTTCCCATGTCTTCTCCAGGCCCCGTTCTGGCACAAAGCCTCATCTGAAAATCCGCACCTGCACGGATGGCTTGGGTGTTCCCATCGCCCCTTGTGTCAGCTTTGCCCCGGTCGCCCTGGCTTGTTGCCTCATTTGTGCTGCTGTCAGGTTGGGGATTTCTGGTATCTACTTCATTTTCAGAAGAAAGGCACTGTGGTAGTTGTCCATCGCTCTTGGGAGGAAATTTACAGGAGGCTCTGTTTTTCTTGCAAACTTGGCATGGCAGCATGGTAGGATTGGTAAGCACACAGGCTTAAGAGAGAGGCAGAACCGTGCCAAATCCCTTTTCTGCCACCGAATAGCTATATGGTTCTGGCTGATCCCTGGCTTCCAGGAGCCTCCATTAACATGTTAGTAAGATCTACCTTTGCCAGACTGCTATTATTCACAGTCATGCCCTTAAAAAAGTTTGGGCCCAGGGCGCCTGGGTGGCTCAGTCTGTTAAGCGTCTACCTTCAGCGCAGGTCATGATCCCAGCATTTTGGGATGGAGCCCCACCTTGGGCTCCCTGCTCAGCGAGGAGTCTGCTTCTCCCTCTCCTGCTCCCCTGGCTCGTGCACGCTCTCACTCGTTCTTTCTCTCTGACAAATGAATAAAAAAAAAGATCCTAAAAAAAAAAGTTTGGGCCCAAAACATAGGAAACTCTCAGATAATGATAGCTATGTAATAGGTCTCTGGCATTTAAAAAAACAAAACCAAAAAAAAAAAACTTCAAAGGATTGGAAAGGTTACATGAAGAGTTTGCATTATTTCAATCTGTACATCATGCTCGACTACTTGGGTTGCCTGTAGGATAAATTTACTAAAATCGAACACTCAAACCCAATGCCCAAGGATTGGTCCCATTTTTCCTTTCCTTCTCAGAGTTTGTCTTTGGCTCCAGTGGGCGTACCCTCGGTCTAACTCACACACTCACCTGATACCTGCTCTCCCCCACCTACAACTCTGTATCCTCAGCTCTCCAGCTCCTGCCTTGCACGAGCTTTAAGTCACTGCCCCACGGAACCGACCTTTCCTGACCGCCCTGCCTCTGCATTCCTGGAGCATTCACTGTTCCCGTCTTTATTTGGCACTTGTCGTATTCACCTTTATTATGTGGTTTTATGTACATAGATTTCCTCCCAGCCAGAATGGGACCACTCTTAACTCTTACTCTTTTTAAGAAATGTAGTATATAAATAAAAGGGTATATATAAAAAATGTTTTTTTCTTAAACCAAGCTAAGAAATGGAACACAACCAGGGGCGCCTGGGTGGCTCAGATGGCTAAACATGTGTCTTCAGCTTGGGTCGTGATCCCAGTGTCCTGGGATTGGGGCCCACGTTGGGCTCCTGGCTCAGCAGGGAGTCCACTTCTCCCTCTCCCTCTGCCTCTCCCCCCTCTCTGTATATCTCTGTCTCAAATAAATAAACCGTTAAAAAAATTGTTTAAAAAAAATGAAAAGAAATTGAACACAACCAGTACTTTAGAAGCTGTTGTGTGTCACAGCTTCCCCTTTCCCCCAGAGAATAACCAACATGATGACACATATATTGATCACAGTTCTCTACTCTTTTTTTTTTTAAGATTTTATTTATTTGAGAGAGAGAGCATGATTAGGGGGAGAAGCAGAGGGAAAGAGAAAGGGAGAAGCAGACCCTCCACTGAGGAGGGAGCTTGATGCAGGGCTCGATCCCAGGTCCCTGGGTTTATGACCCACTGAGCCACCCAGGTGCCCCCAGTTTTCTACTCTTTAAACAGTACTTTTTGTTTTGTTTTGCCCTATGTAAGTGGATTCACATGTATGAATTTCTATTTGAAATATTTCAGCATGTTTAATAAATTCATCCATTTGCTACATGATGTGTGTAGCTATAGTTGGTTTATTTTCACTCCTATATTGTATTCCATGATCTGAATATACCAGATCTGAATATGCCATTTAAAAATGACAAAATGGACAGATAATCATAAAATCTCAGTGACATTCAACAGTAAGTATCTATTTCTTGGTCGTATGTTGGTGGCTAGCCTGGAGCAGCTCCGATGATCTCAGCAGGGTTGGGAGCTGGGCCACAGGTTTGATCCACATCCTCTCTGTGATCTCATCCATTCTTCAGCGGACAGAGGTCCCTCAGAAGGCGGGTTTTTGTTTGTTTTGTTTTGTTTTAGACACACTGTCACTTCCTCCTCCATTTCATTGGCAAAGGCAGGTTCTGTGAGCATGCTCAATTATTAGTGAGGCAGAAATGTGTACTCCCCCTGTGGAGACTGGGAAAAGGGGTGAACACTTGCTGAACAAGCTTAACCTACTAAGATATGGTCATTCGGGTGGTTTGTAGATAAGACTTTCAAACAGCGCTGCTGCTATGAACGTTTTGATGATGTCTCTGGTTGCACATGGAAAAGACCTTCTCTCGGGTCTGTGCCTAGGAGCTGAGCTTCTGGGTCAGAGGCGCAAGCATTTCCAGTGTCACTCGGTAATACCAATATGGTTTTTCAAGTGGTTGTGCCTTTCCTACCGCAGTGGATTGGTGTTTTGCTTACTGCACTGATCCACTGCTACTTTTGAATTTTTGTATATATTTAACATACAACTGAATAATTTCAGAAATCTAAAATTTTTTTCAGTGAGCTCAAGTTCTTTTCCAACTACTACTTCCAGTGGAAGGTGCATCGTTAAGGCTATAGAACAAAGTGCTCAGAATCCACTAATGGTTTCAACTTGTGTTCTCTTGGCAGATTTGGTGCAAATGCCAAAGTTGTGCATTTCCTGGGGCGAATCAAACCATGGAATTATACTTATGATCCTAACACAAAAAGTGTCAAAAGTGAGTCCCATGATCCCACCATGACTCATCCAGAGTTTCTCAACCTGTGGTGGGACATCTTCACCACCAGCATTTTACCTCTGCTTCAACAATTTGGCCTTGTCAAAGACACCCACTCATACCTAAATGTGGTAGGTTCTGTTTTTCTCTTTCAGGCAGTTTAATGCTGAATTTTTTAAAACTCTGTATACTGGTGGAGGTAGTGGTTAGTGGTACTTTAAATGGAGATAAATAAGATTTGTAGAAAAAAGAAATGTCCATTTTACAGGGAAGAAATACTGTCAGCAAAGACTAAAGCAGTAGATTTTGCGGCAGATTTCATTAGATCTGAGAGCATAAGAAAGGACTTTAGAGGTTTCTATGTATGTGTGTGAGTGTGTGTGTGTATATACACACAAATATATATCTGTATTTAGTATGTATAGAATTCTTAGCCTCTTGTCCTAAGATTCTGAGATTATTCCTAAAGTATAAAGAATGTCTTATTTCATGTTTTAGAAACTACATTTAAATATACATATTATTTTTGCTATCTGCTAAGAAGAATGTATTTTCAGTGAACATTATAATATGTGAAAACAAACACTTGCAAATACAAATACTTTTCTAGTATTATTTTGGTTTGTCATGCTTGTTACATGATAGGGTTACACAGAATCTTGAAAAAGAAGTCTCCTTGTAAGAGGAAGATGACATGAACATAACAGTGACTTGCTTAGCTAACTCTTCTCTGACTTTAAATGTCTTTCTCTGAGGTTTGTTCTTTTGGAAGAAGATGAGAAGTTACACTTCTCTGCTACATATTGAGATGTAAGGAACAGAAATTAATGGGTGAATTACAGTCAAGTCTATCTGATCAGTTAATACCTTGCTATAAGGTTGTAAGAGATACTTTGCCATGGTAGCAATTTTAGCCATCGCTTGGTAGCACTTGTACCAACATATAAAATGGAGAAAGGGAAAAATAACACTAAGATTCTTGCTTTAATTGCTTTACATAGACCATGAAATAATACTTGTACAGTACTCAGAACATTGGCACATAGTGTGTAAGAAAAGCTAGCTATTATTATGTAACCCTTACAACTACTGTCAAGTAAGTGTTATTGTTATACCCTTTTGTATATTAAAATTAAGTGAGGCTTAAAGAAGTTAAATAACTTCTCTTAGTTATGTAACATACTCATCAAAAGCAGAACTGGGACTCAAATCTAGGTCTGCAAGACTCTTTTACCTTCCGAAAAAATATCGTGAAACAAAGAATTCTGGAAGAGCCTCCCAATATCATTGCTGTTGCAAGTGGAAGCAAAGGCAGGGCTAATCCAGGGTGAGGACTTACATTGCTTCATCTATGAAACCTCCCCATGGAATCTGCCCAAATACCTTGGAGTTTCAGTATATTTAAACACCTATATATACACATATACTGACATATATATAGCAACAAAAACTGGTAATCAAAAATTTTGTTCTCCCATTTTCTCTGTTAAAAGCAATACCTGTATGCATTCATTCACCTTCCTTTTTCTCTATTTCTAGTACCTTCTCCCCTCAGAGCTTTTTGAAGGATAGCTTTGATATTCTTTTACAGTACAATCGAAGTTAATTGCCTTTCTATAAGTAATGAGATTCTGATTTAACGTAGAGTAGGTTTGCTCCATTTCTTGTGCACATTTCCCTTGTTCCTTCCACAACCCAAGGACTGAGAATTATGGACCAAGGAAAGGTGATGGGAATTGAAACAGCTGTTCAAGACTAAGCCAATTAACATGAACTACGAGAATAAATGCTACTGATAATAAGCTTGAACAGGCAGATAATTTTGGTGCATAGTCTCAAACCATTCAGCTCTCACTTTTATAACGTGACAACTTGTATATGTTGTGTGGCTCTCGGTTAGGTGCTTTCTGAAGCTTAGCCTCTGAGGTATCATTTTGTTTAAGTTCTCAACCTTTCAGAGCCCACACAGATCAAGAATTGATCGTGAGACTGTGTTCCCTTGTCTGTCCATCTTACACTTTCTAATGAACTGTTTGCAGCTTTCAGACTTGGTCTATACACTGGCTTTCTCTTGTGGCTTCTGTAGAAAGGTATGCAGAACTTAAACATTAACCCTAATTACTTTGTTCTCCCAATGTTTTCACTGAGTCAAGAAGTCTTCATTTCGTTAGGAATAAATCATATGACCCTTGTATTTCTGTGTCTTTTGTTTGTTTGTTTCATGTAACACTTTTCAGTTTTTGCTACTTTGCATGATAATTCATCCTGGCTTTCCTCACCTTCAACTTCTTGCATTCTTTAAAACAGTCTGATTTGCAGCTCTCAAGGAGTCTCTGATTATGCTCTCCTTTTTAGGAAGGCGTCTCAGGAGCTGTATCGCATCTGTCCCTTGGGGAGAGCCCGGCGGCAGCACAGCCTTTTGTGTCCTCAGAAGAACGGAAGGAGCGGTGGGAGCAGGGCCAGGCTGATTACATGGGAGCAGATTCCTTTGACAACATCAAGAGGAAACTGGACACTTACCTCCAATAGAAACACTGCCATTTTCCCATGGACACATCCACTTCACAGGCACTTGTTTCTGATACTTAGTATCTCGAGCTGGGTTAGGAAAGGTCTGTTACAGTTGCTAGAGGCTTTGCTAGAATTCATCAGATGAGGGGATTTTGCAAGACAACAGGTGAGAACTGGGCAAAAGTTGTGAAGTAGCAGTTCTCTTATGTGGACAGCATTCTGCTTGTTAACCCTAGGCTTATTGATTACTCTTTTCATGTGTTGGAAATTCTTAATTTTGCTGATGGCCAACATACGTGGTAAGGGAAAGTCAAGCTAATTAAGATGGCTGTATCAACTCTAAAAATGTGCCAGTGTGGCTCTAGATCAGTCTCCCTTCAGAATGAGACAGGATATCTCTCTCTTGCTTGCGTGTCATATCTTTCACTAGACCTGCATTTTATTTAGAATTGCCCAGAGACTGCCAGAGTGATTGTGATTCTGCTTTCAGGTGAAGATAGCCTGTAACACTGCTGAGTGACTCATAAACCTATTGACAAATGGCATTAACCCATTTTATTTCCTAACTGTAGTGTCTGAAATTGTTCACCAGTTTTCTATGTACAGTAAGGCAGCATGCTAAGATGCTTTTGTTCAGTTCTGTATATCTGTAAACAGCAGTGTGTTCTCTGATGGTTTCCTGCGGTGTCACCATGTATGAAAATAAAGACTTCTTGCCATATCTTGGTTGTCTAATTAAGGGATTCCCACTCCCCTTGAAGAAAATGTATTAAGTAGTTTTTCATAATTTGTAGAATTTGTGTTTTAAAAACCAGTATAAAACTTGACACTTGGAATTGGTTTCTAGATAACTAGAAATACTTCAGTCTAGTGTTCTTCAGTGACAGTGATTAATCTGCCACTCACATTCTATCTCTCAAGTGAGTGTTCAGATTTTAGAAAACAACATTAAACTCATCACAGGTTCATTGTCAGTCTCTGGACATAGTTGATAATCTTTCAGGATTGTTAGAATCAATACTGGAATCAGTGACTTCTAGTGTTTTTATCCATGAATTAAAATGATATAAGTGTAAAGGATATTTATTAAATGTATAGATGATTCTAGGTTGCAAGGATGGCAAGCCAGGGATGGGCAGGATCCAAAATGACCTTTTTAAAGCAATGTGAGTAAATCATTCTATTGGGGGATAACTAACCAACCAACCAACCAGGAGAGAAGACCATGACCAGAAACTCGAGAGGTTTAATTGGGCAGAAACTATAATGGCTTTTATGACCTAACTAACCTGCAAGGTCACCCTTCTTTATTTCCACAATATCCTACTAGTTACACAAGTCAGCCCTGTTCAGAATGGGTGCAAATGAATACACAGGGATATGGACTCCTGGAGGCAAGAATGTTAAACGGGCCACCTTGGAGGCTGACTACTGAAGAGCTCAAGAAGAACCTGAGGATTTACCTAAAATTGTAAAATATCAAATAAGTGATTTCTGAAGATAAACTGAACTACGATTATTTGGACTGGTGGAGGGGTTGCTCTAATCTTCCAAGTACACAAAGCACTAGTGGAGATCTAAGTGCCTCCATGTGTCGGGTGCTGTGGTGCCTCTTAGAATACTCCTAAATCCAGGGATCACCACGTTGGGGGGTTTATCAGGATGTAACCCCATCGTAAGTCGAGAGATGTGTATATAAAATAAGGAACTGGTTTCCTGGCATCCTCCAAAGGTAACCAAGGTGATTTTGGGGGGATTGTGTTCTAAGCATCATTGTGAATTAGTGAGTTTTGATGTAGTTGGTGTCTATCCAATGCAGTTATTCTTAAAGATGATCTAATTGTTTTACCTTTATGATTTACATTTTAAGAACACTGTTTTTGCAGCTGGTGGAAAATAGCTTGAATTGAGGACAAAAGAATTGATGGGAGGGACAGTTAGTTTACACTAGTGGTCCTGGAGAGAGACTGTGGTAATCTAGCATACCTTTCACCAGGATGAAGGCAGATGAAGTTGCTGATGGATTGGATATGAAGAGTGAGGAAAAAGAAGTAATTGAAGATGAGGGACTTGAGCAACTGAGTCTCCAACCTCGCTGCTCCCTAAAGCATTGGAGACTGAACTGTAAGTAGTTTCTTATGCCGCCTCATGTACAAATTCTGATTCAGTAGGTCTTGGTTGCGGCCAGTGTCTCTGCTCCAAGTAACTACCAGGCAATCCAAAAGACTCCGACCCAAATAACATTTGAGAACTACTTGATATATTAAGGACGTGTTTATACTGAATACAACAGGGAATGTGGTTTTTAGTGGAAGATGCATGAAGAGGTAAGGTGGTTGTTGCATAGCAGGGGGCTCAACTTCTAATTAAAGTAAAGCCTTTCCAAAAGACAATCTCAGCTCTTTGAGTGATGTGGAAAACATTACCATAAATAACATGTATAAATATGTTTGTATAGCGTTTACCTTTTTAATGTCACTGAGACTTGAAGCATTAAGCTAAAGATTTGGCATGTCCTTAAAATAGTCTGCTATGATTTGCTTTTTTCTTTGCTTATTATTACAAACACAAATGGATTATAGTCTTTTTATACTCGGGTCAAATTATTTGATTAACTTATTCTCTGGGATTCAGATGCTGAAATTCAACCTCCTTTAATACGTAAGAAAGCAAAAGAGGAAAGAGTTTACTGGGCATTTACATTCAATTCTCTTGTCAATCCTATGATGTATATATGGTATACACATTTTGCAGATAATCAGAGAATAAATAATTTACAGATTTTGATTCAAATTATTACACTCCAAACCCCAAAGCTATGCTGTGTATTAAAAAAAGTATTGTCACAACAGACAGTGAAATCAGAGAAACCTCTCTATGTAACAAGAAATACAAATGCCAGAAATCTGGGGAGTAATACAATGTGTAATAGAAAAGCTTTCTTTTGCTATGAAGATAAGGACCGTGGCTTGAAAGAGGACTTGGGAAATACTTTTTACAAAGGCTTTCATTAAATAGACTGCCTGAAATTATAATATAAAAATAAATGGATAAAATTCCAGGATAGAATTTGTTGTGAGTTTTGGCTGGGACCTGATTCGGCTTCTGTAGACACAAGTCTTACGAGAAGCCTCTAGTACCCTGTTTTCAGAGTTTTATTGGCCTAGAAGAGACACAATTTCTATTATAGGACTATGCTGTGATACTCTGATGTATTCAGGGTCAACATATACCTATATGGGCAAAGGCTCCTTACACTTATACAAAGCAGTTCAGTTCTTGTGATTTACTTATTCTGTATTTGTTTTTTGATGTCCAGTCTATCAGCTACCATTTCTGACTACTGTTTGCCTAGAATAAAAATAGGAAGAGTCAAATGTTCAGGAAAGGGCCTTTGAATGCTAGTCCTTTTCCACTGAGTCAAGTACAGTTGACCTTGAACAACACAGGTTGAACTGCAAGGATACATTTACACATGGTTTATATATATATATATAGTACTATATTTTCTTATTATGATTTTAATAACTTTTTCCAGCTTCATTATAGCAATATAGTATAGAAGATATATAAAGTATGTGTTGAGTGTTATCAGTAGGGCTTCTAGTTAGCAGTAGGCTATTGTAAGCTTTGGGGGAGTCAAAAGTTATATGTGTATTTTCAACAGGAAGGGGGGGAGCGGTCAGCAATCCTAAGCCCCATGTTGTTCAAGGGTCTACTGTATAGAGATTTACTGAAGGCTAGTATTTTAGGTGATGAATGCCTTTTTGGCTCCTGGGTCTCTGGTTGAGATTAACAGAAATCCAGTGTTTAGACAACTAATACTGCCATGCAGTATGTAATCTGAATAATTAAGTGTATTTTGGAACTCTCTATCTGTATCAGAAGAGAGCACAAGATTCAAAGCCTTTTTTTTTTTTTTTTACAATTGAGAAAAGGTTATCCAAGCATCAAATTTGGTGTATGTGGTAGAATCAAACATACCACTTGGTGTTTTTTGTCTTCAAACTTTTTGTACCCCCCCCCTTTTTTTTTAAAGATTGTATAAACAAAGCTCTAAAGTTAAAAAGCTTACATAATTTATTTTTTGAAGGCTGTTAACTTTTGGAATCAAAAAGGATGACAAGTATACCACGGAAAATAGCATATAATATGCATAAAAGTATCCAGTTAAGAGGCTGAGAAGTCACTGAATGAGGCTTAACAGATTTCTTTCCTTGATCTTTTCAAGGATATGCCTTAATGTGAAGTA
Organism: Ailurus styani; assembly: GCA_002007465.1. Lineage (NCBI taxonomy): Eukaryota > Metazoa > Chordata > Mammalia > Carnivora > Ailuridae > Ailurus > Ailurus styani. The sequence continues at coordinate 2,066,301 of LNAC01000190.1, forward strand.
CTAACTTTCCAACTACACTTCAAAATCTTCTCCAGGGAGCCTAAAATACCAAGGGTCACCTAGTAAGATGTGTAAAATGGCAACAATAACTCAGATTTTTAAGAACATTTGTAGAGAATCAGTATCTTTTTTTTTTTTTTTTTTTTTAATAATAGTGGTGGGTAGAATAGCCTTTCTCTGTAAGACAAATTTGCCCACACAAAGGTCAGATCCATGCCTTTGGAGATTAACTCCATGCTTGATAAAGGTCTCTAATACATGCCTAACGTGAATGTTTATCCTAAATCTCCTTACATCTTCAAGAAGCCTATTACCTCTCCTTCACTGGAACATTTCTCATGAAAATACTTTATCTTTTCTTTACCGATATATTGATACCAGGGCGAGTTTTCTTTAAAAACCTACAGTGTACTAGTAGAGGAATAGCCTTTCCCTCCCCTAACAAAAAAGGTAAGCATTCGGGAAGCTGTGTATCCTGGTTAATTTTATCTGCCCTGATTCTTAACTAGAATGCTGAAAAGACCACAAACTTACTGAAAACCTTCCTGAAAGTGTTCATATCTCTTCTTTAGTTAAGTGCAGCACGTATTTAAGAATATATACTCTTTGAGGACTCTAAATATCCCTTTTGATCACATTAAATATCCTCTTGTAATAGTCTAGACTGTTTCAAACATGCAAACACGTCTTAGAATTTCTTTTATCCACCAACCTAAGAAATCATTTTGACATTTGGTAGCCTTCTAAATGAAGTCCTGTAGCCTTAGTTATTATAAAGTCTTGGACACTTGGCTGGGGTTAATGGAAGCGGCCTGTACCATATACATTAAATTACAAACATCATTAAAAATGTGTTCTTTCACATAGAAATCAATTTTCATAAAAAGTAGAAATGGATTTAAATTTGTCAGAAGGTTGACCAGGAAGGTTGAATAGGGAATTGGAAAAAGATTTAAACTTCCTACATTTTAATAAAAAATTCCGATAATCATTTGCCCTTTCAAATGAATTATTGTGGGTTCATATAGAAGGCTATTATCTTATTACATACAAGAAATATGAATATATTAACAGGGAATGGAAACCATTTGCTTACAAGGTTTCTAGTCAAGTTTACCCTTTGAAGTAGGCAGTACTGCAGGGAAGCATCCCTGTCATTATTCACAGCTACCAGTTTCTGGCTCCTCTTATTCACAAGGACCACACAAATGAGGTAGCAAAGTCCGGAATGTAGAACTTGCTTACTACATACTTCCTAATGAATGAGGAAAAAAAATGTATTCTACCTTTTGCAAGTATTTTACAGTTAATATAGCTAAAAACTTAAGGTTAAACATCTGAGTTATTATTAAGCCAAACATGATATTTGTCCACATGTGTTTAATGAATCTTCCAAATCTTAATAAATAGAATTTTGGCAAGTACTATAAATAATAAAAAAATACACCAATGCCTTTGACTCCCCCCCATATACTGCCATGAAGATGATAATTTCATTGGTACTCACTAGTAAAAAATACAAGATATTTTCCTGATTATTTCAATCCTAGATTAGGGTAAAATCTACAATGTAGAGTGTTATCTAGTAATAGCACTATATATAATTACTTTTTTTTGCTGGTAGAGAGGAAAAAAATTGGAACCAATGTTTTAGAAGATCAAGGCACTTAACTTTAAAAATATACAGGCTCTGATTTCTAAACAAATTCAGTCAAATTGAGCAAAATAAAAAAGATGTTAAGAATAAACTTGTTACTCATAGTACTTTTTATGTATTGTCAGTAAAGAACAACTGTGTAATGTGTAGGTATCTTCACAGAAGTGTGAGATTTATAAAAATTTTCTTCAAAGAAAAAGGCATAAAAATTATGGCATAGAAGCTGATTTTTAAAACTTTTATTGATTTTAAAACAAAATCCAGTTTGAACCACAAAATTCAGTTTGTACCACAAGTGGGAATACAATGTCTTCAAGATAATTCTAAAGCTATTACTCTACATAACGATGAAACAGAATTAACAGTAGAGCATAATATAAACTTTTCATTCTGATGGTTTATATATTTTCTTAGGATGAATTAAATTTAACACCATTTAAGAGGACTGTACAAAAACAGGTATTTTTCAAATGACTTGCCAAATTTATCATGAATGTTTAAAAACACAAGTCTATAAATGGGTAAAGAAGCAAGCAAAGTCTTTTACAGTGAGTTTGCAAGGCTTTGCCTTTGTAAGCAAGAACAGTATATATTTTTTTTTGCTGAAAATTCTTTTTGTACTTAATCTCACAGGAGTATTGGTATATAGAAATCCACATACTATATTTCATGAGATTTTCATTAACCTGATTTTGTGTAATGCTAGTTCTACAAGGTAAAGAAATTCCTTATTGCCCCTAATGCTAGTGGACCAACCCCAAGTTATATTCCACTCTTACCCGTACAGAAAAGTCTACTGATTCCTTTAACCAGCCCTCTGCCTTACCTGCTGCCAAAGAGAAAAAGGGCTGGAAGATTCTTGCTGTCTAACCCACTGATCCCTTAGAGCACAAGACCAAGCACAGGGAGGGGAGAATTTAGCTGTTGACAGATTTAGCACATATCTAGATGTATGCCCTAGAACACAACACTGCCTCCAAGCTCATCTTTAAGTCATTTCTTAACACTAAAATGAAAGGTGTTCTTAAGTCTGCATGGTCAAATAGGAAGCTTCTCCTGTATAGTAATCTTTCTTCTCCTTCAGGAGAAACACCACTATCTAACGTGATTGCCAAATGTAGAACTTGTTTAAATGTGACTCAAAGAGTCATCTAGAATGCCATGGCAACTACTGAGTATGATTATTAACAAAAAAGGAAAAGAGGACCACTTTTATAGATAAATGTAGGGTGAATTACTGAAGTTCCAAAATCAATGTCTGATTCTAAACACAATAACAAAGAAATTTTTCCATTCAGGATTAAGAAGTCTTTAAGAGTTGAAACGATTTTGGAGGTCATCCAGCCCAACTTCCATCCAGATATCACGCCTCTCACATATAGTAGTCTTCTGAATTATAAAAATTTATAAAGTTATTTTTTAAAAAAAGCTACATAAATAAAAATTATCTCTAGAAATATCTATTCAGCAATTCCATAATTTAAATATTCAAATTAAACTGAGTAAAACTGTTTCCTTCTCACCCCCACAGACTGTATTTACACACTAACATATCAAATTAAACAATAATAGTACTAACTACCTAAAATGGAGAAAAATAGCATTCTAATACAGTCCCTAATATTTTCATAAACATAAAACTGCAAATTACATGTGTGAGTTAGATCTCAAACTGTTAAAAAGAAAACTAAGTTAACTTGCTAACCTGGACTTCAGTCTCTCATTTAAGGTTTGATTCTGGAATGCAAATATGGTTTTTCAAAGTAATAAAATCTCTTGTATATAGTCTATGTATTAATTGTTTACAAGGACTGTGAATCCATCACATCACAAATGGAAGGCTCTAATGATTAACCAAATGTGTCCAACACAGAAAATAACTATTTGGTCAAAAGTATAAAAGGTTTGACCTTATTTGAAATATGAAAAAGCTGAGTACTTGAAAGATATATGAAAATACTCAGCAAAGACACTATGAAAAGCTGAATAACAAAGTAACTTTCTCAAAAAATTATTTTAGGCCACAGTATATAACAGAACTTACTGCTATTTGAAATATCATTAAAAATAGGTTCATATATAGAAGAGATTATATATCAGTAATACTTTACTAATATAAAATGATAAGCTTCTTTTAGAAGACATACTCTAGATCTCATTTCTAAAACTATTTTCTGATTTCCAAAATTTCAGTATATATCTAATCAAACTGACCTTACCAAAATCCCACAAATTATAAATCAATTAAAGTTCTGATTTCATTAATTTTAGCTTGTTTCATTTCATTAGCATTTGTTTTTTTAGTTCCGAAGGCTCCAGCAGCAAGTTCTCTCTTTGTGTTTTGTATTTTCAGCATATTTTCTTCAACAGAATCCTTCACAATGAACTTAAAAAAAAAAAAAGTACTTTTTAGGTCACAATATTTAAAATCTTCAATGAAAAAAAATGAAAAGACATGCTGAAATGTTGGTCCACCATAAAGAAATTTGCTTTCTTACATTACGTAGATTATTAACCAATTTTGAAAGCTATTAGAAACTGTTTAGCTCTCCTTTTTTTCCCTCAGCATGCAGTGAGCATATTTAGAATGTGATAGAATAACCAGAGCTGAGCACTGCTTTCCCTCATCACCCAATATGGTTTTTTTGTATAAAGAATATGGCTATAAGGCCTAAGTTACATCTTAAGAACAGCACCAAAACCAGCAAACTTTATAGGCAGCTCTGTAACTGGAATACTTGCAAAAATAAATTTAGCATTATATTTAAATTAAATAGCCAAATGAGATTTTCCCAGAAATGCAAGAATGTGCCTTTATCTGGTTTAACTTATAACATGGAGATGTTAAAGAAAAAAGACATCTCACCAGATGCTTAAGAAGCATTTCTAATAAAAACTTTGTTAAAAAATCTTCATCGACCTATAAATGTCCCTCAGTCTTAAGTGTATCTACTAGAAACTTACCAAGAACAATGGAGTCACAATGTAAAACAATAAAAGGAACAGTTCAAGACTTACTAGTATCACTACTATTATTCAACATTGCATAGAGGTCCAGTTATTGTAATAACTATACAACATTGCTGAAATACATAAAGACCTAAATAAATGAAGAGAGACACTAAATTCTTATATGGGAACACTCCTTACTTATAAGGAATGTTTATATATTTATAAGACCATTCTCAAATTAATCATAACTCCAATAAATCCCAAACAAGATTTCTTAAATGGGATCTGGTAACCTAAATCCAAAGTTCAAGAGTAAATAATTATATTAACGAATTTCCAAAAAGAAGTAATGAGAGCACTCTGCCCTGCTAGATATCAAAGCATCCTTGAGAAAACCATAGTAACTCTAACAGTAATATTGTCCCAAGAATAGAAACACAGAAACAAAGTCTGGAAAGAGACTCACATTAGTACATGTAAATTAGTTTATGAGAAAAGTGACATTTCAAATCAGAAAATTATGATAAAAATGACATTTCAATCAGTAGAAAAAAGATATACTTAAAAATTTTGAAGCTGTTTCATGAAAAAACACATCCAGTTCAAAGGCAAGAGTTTGAAATAAACCGTTTCTAATATACATTAACAAAAAATTTAAAATCAATGTATAAAGGAGTCCTTTATATTATAAAACTATATTTGTACTTTATGAAAACTGGGCAAAACAATTCACCAAAACATTAACTGACAACAGATAAGTGAAAAATAAATATGCTCAAGGTCTTAGGTATATGTAAATTAAAATTTAAGAGCACTTTTCTGACCATCACAGGCAAAAACTATATCATTCTCTTATATACATCTTTAAGCCTATTTTGAAAACAACTTGAATAAACAATGAATCTTGGATCACTGAAAAAATTTTTTAAAAATCTAAAAAGAAAAATGTTAAAAGAATCCTAAATCCAGAATTCTAGTTTTCTTTTCTTTTCTTTTCTTTTTTAAAGATTTTATTTGAGGGAAAGAGACCCCCTAGGGTTGGGGGGATGGCTGGCAGAGGGAGAGGGAGAAGCAGACTCCCCACTGAGCGGGGACCCAACGCAGGGCTGGATCCCAGGACTCTGAGATCATGAGCTGAGCCAAAGGCAGATGTTTTAACTGACTGAACTACCCAGGCACCCTCAGAATTCTAGTTTTCTTAATCAGTCTTGAAGAAGTACTTGCATATAATATAATGCTCATTATGGCACTGTTTTTATTAGCAAAATATTAGACTGGCTAAGTAAATTATGATGTATCTATACATGGATGTTAAAAAGAATGGGTTTGTAGAGTCATTAAATTCACAGAAAATGGGGTGCCTGGGTGGCTCAGTGGGTTAAAGCCTCTGCCTTCGGCTCAAGTCATGATCTCAGGGTCCTGGAATTAAGGCCTGCATCGGGCTCTCTGCTCAGCAGGGAGCCTGCTTCCTCCTCTCTCCTCTCTCCTCTCTCTCTGCCTACTTGTAATCTCTCTCTGTCAAATAAATAAATAAAATCTTTAAAAAAAATTCACAGAAAATGGAAGGGTGGTTGCTGAGGGCTGAGTTTCAATTTGAGATGAAAAAGTTCTGGAGATGGATGATGTTGAAAATTACACAACAGTGTGAAAGTAATGGCTCTTAACTGTACACTTTAGATAAAATGATAAATATGTTTTACCATGTATGAAAAAAATAGGTTTTATATGTACTTATATGGTAGTGTACTTATATCGGTAGTCCCCAATATATAATGTTAAGGGGGCAAAGTATGTTGCAGCGTAATAAAGTATGATCTCATTTACCTTAAAAGAAATTTTTAAAGGAGAGATACATACACACAAATGAATCTCTGTAAACATCGATAAAGAGACTTTGAGTAACATGTAAAACTAATGATGGCTTCCTCTAGAGGAGACTAAAGCCAATCTTCATATTCTGTTCTGTCCAATTCTGCAATCTTTCATAATAATATATGCATGCATTATCTGTATAATCTTAAAACAGATGGCTTAAAACTCACTTTTGTGATGATAACTTCTTGCTTCTGGCCAAGTCTATGGCATCTGTCAAAGCACTGATCTTCAGCAGCTGGATTCCAGGCCTAACAAGAATATGAACTGCTTTATTACCACCCTGATCTGTGAGTGTTCTGCACAATTCCTTTCACTTCTATATTACTCATTCACCTTTTACTGACTAAAGTTTTTCTGACTGAATTCAGATACTGACATAAATGCACTGGGAAAAAAAATACACGCCACCCCAACTATGATAGACAGGTATTCTCCCCCATCATTTCTCTGCACTGCTTCTAGTATCTAATACAGCGTCTGATACATAGAAAGCATACACATAAGCGAATGTTAAGTAATCAAATAGTATCTTTTTTTTCCACTTTAAAATTGATCTATGTCTGCTTAACAAAGGAAAGAAAAGTTACACATCCTTAAATGACTTAATTTATATCAGAAAAGATATGTAATTGAGTCCATTTCTCCCCTTTTGCAGGTCTTTTGATTCTTCTTTCACTTTCTTCCATTTGTTAAATAAAAGCACAAAAAGGATATTTCAGGAGTAATCAAAAGTCCTAAAAATTAAAGGCTTTGTTGATGCAATTTTCTGTATCTATATTTGAATCTGTTTGACTTCAAAGTTGAACTAAACATTAACTCATTAAATACAAGTATTACCATGGGGACTGTCTTAAAGAATAAAACAATGAAGCAAAAAAAAGCAAAACGATATAGACTTCTTTCGTCTAGAAAGATAGAGGAGTTGAGTGGTTTGGAAATACTATCATAAACTATCAAGGTATCATTAAATTTTAAAGTATGGGTTGATTCTTAAAGGGTGTTTAGGGTAAAGGAAACTTTTTACAGCAAAGTACTACCTGAAAATATAACAAAATCGCAAATGCATACATAGATGACAAGTTTATAGTATGATTCATACTCAGCCTGTTATTTTCTTCTATTTAAAGTTCCCTTGATGGGCACCTGGGTGGCTCAGGTGGCTAGGCATCTGACTTGATTTTCACTTGGGTCTTGATCTTGGGGTCATGAGATTGGGCCCCACATCTGGCTCTGTGCTGAGCATAGAGCCTCCCCCCAACCCCTGGCTCTTAAAAGATAAAAGTTCCCATGAGCTCTAGGGAAAAGGAGATTTTACTATTACTGTAATTTAAGTATTGGGTGATTTTTCATATAGAAGTCAGATTTTAAGAATATATTTATGATTTTCTAAAACTGATTATCACATTTTATACATATTTTGTATTTCACGATTGGATACATTTTGAAACTGTTATTACCAAGAGCCCAGGTAAGTAAATGTTCCTTTCTGTTGTCTCTGTTTTATCTAGGAACCTTCTAGTGAGCTGGAAATATACATCTAGTATGACGACCAAGAGTCAAATTTTTTTTTTAAAGTAGGCTGCATGCCCAGGGTGGACCCCAACACAGGGCTTGAAATCACAACCCTGAGATCAAGACCTGAGCTGAGATCAAGAGTAGAATGCTTAACCAACTGAGCTACCTAGGTACTCCTACCAGGGATCAAATTTATCTCATGATAATATAAAACTGATAGCTTCCATTTTCAGCAGTACTAATGAAGGAAGGTAATTAGCTTTATCAAAAGCCCAAAATCGAACATTTAAAATACACCTTAACTCTAATGCAACATTCCATGAAAAGGTAAAATATCTTCATGAGTAAAGTTTTTTAATTCAGTGTTATTTTCCTGGGACCTGGCTTTCATTTTAAAGTTAGAAACATTTGAAATGTTCAATGAAAAATAATTTACTATGAACTGCTTAACATTCTAGAAGTTTTTTTTTAAACTACTAAAGGATACAGTCTGTGATCAGCTTTACAATACTCTATTTGGTATCAACAACCTTTTCCTTATCAGATACTAAGATTATAACAAAAGAAGCAAATAATTTGGGAATTGGTCCAAAAATCACCTAAGATTATCATCAGGTTAGTTAATATAACTTAATATGTGGTTACAATGACTTTTTTATAATAACCATAAAGTATTAAAACTCTAGCAAAGATTTATAACTTCATCCACAGAACTAAGGCAAGAAAATACAACAGATCACTGCCATCCATAACATTAATGTGAAATCCGTGAATGTCAAAATATGGTTCTGGTTGGTATTTCACTGGGAAGGTTACCCTCAGTTGAGGAAAAAGCCTTGGTAACAGGTATATGCATGAACTAGACAGCCCAATCAGAGTAACTCAAATTTGTATCTCAGTGAACTTTGTTACGAAATTTTCTGAATTTCAGGTAACAAGCTAACACTACAAATCTTAAATCTGTGAATCACAGAAATAGCAAATAGGGTTGCCTCTGGCCCTGACAGTAACCCAGTGCAAATTAGAAACTGAATTACTCCAGAGTGCCTACAGCTCTTTGTGCAGTTAGAAAAAGGTGCTGCTCCTCTGTGCATGCTTCTCTTAGGTTACAGTTTGGTGAATAAAGTTCAGAGTGAATTTTAGCTCCCACTCTACAGCTAGGTCTATATTGTACAACTACAAGTGACTGTACTGGATTAGATGCTAAAATTCATCCAAAATATTCCATTAATGGTATTAGTTGCTAAAACTGTGATGCTGGACCACCTGCACTTGAATCACCTATGATCTTTATAAAAATGCAGCTTCCTGGGTCTCATCCAAGAACTCCTTAATCTCTGAGCACAGAGGTAAGAAATTACATTGTACCTAATTCTCTGCATATTAAAACTTGAGACCATTAACATCACGATGGTAGCTACTTTGTTTACTTGTTTATAGCCAGATTCCTGGTGCCTATAAGACTCCCTGACACAGTGTAGGATCACATTATTTGTGGCCAAATGAATGAAACTGCTACACTAAAGCATTACAGTTAATAAAAACTAATTCTATATACAAAAGTAGAAAACCACAGCACAGAAATTAAGAACATGGAATCCTGGTCTGCATATTACTGCATGAGGTTGGGCAAGTTATTTTACTTCTATGTGCTTTAGTTTTCTCACCTGTAAAATAAGGACAATAATAAAACCCCATAAGGATCCATCCTAGGGATGCCCTAGGATACTTTAACAATTAAGAACACTGTAAGAATTTCAGTTGATATATGTAAAGCACTTAAAGCCCTCATTACACATTTACTAAGTTACTATCATTTTTAAAGGTTGCCCAAGAATTTTCACAATCAGTTATAACTATGAAGGTATTTACCGAATAGCTTATTTTTTTTAAAGAAGTTTAATAACATACCAAAAAGCCTACAGAACTACTTACTGGATCCATTAAAAACACCCGAGAAGCTGTGGAAAGATTCAAACCAACTCCACCGGCTTTTAAGGATAGAAGCATTATGGTTGGAGATCCTGCTTCAGTGTTTTGAAAACACTGAATTGATTCAACTCTTTTCTTCTGTGCCATGGAACCATCCAAACGAGTAAACACAAATCCAGAGGCTCTATGGAGTGACAAAAAAGACAACACTTTCCATTCAACTTAAAAACATGTTAAGTAATTACAAATCTCTTCATTCAACCAATTCTTCTACTTACTTATTTTGACAAATATTTACTAACCATCTACTAACATGTCATGCTCTCCAGTCAGTTTTTTTTCTGATAAATTCAGGACTAAATCTTTAGAATCCTATTCTCCTAGGAAATATTATTTTGACTGTCATTCTAGATAGATGAAATGAATATAACTAGTAAAACAATTATTTTTTGCTATCCAAAACAAAACACATCAAATCCTTCTACTCAAAGTGAGAATACTGAATTTACCTGAGTGGTGTTTCTATTAAGGACAGGAATGTTGTAAACTGAGAAACAACTAAACTTTTTATGTTGGGGTTCTTCTTTCTTAAATCAATCAGTGCATGCATTAGAGCATTAATCTGAGAAAAAAAAATCAGGACACCCATTAGATTCTATTTTGAACAGGCAAAATACATACTTTTTTTTTAGGAAAAGAATGTTCCTACCCCATTATTTCCCTAAAATGCCAAAGTAAAAGAAAACTAATGTTTTTAAAAATTAAGACTGAAAGAATGCTCTCATAAAATGAAGCTCCTTTCCTCTCAAATTCATCACTACAAATAAAAATGTTAACACCAACAGAGTATAATATTCAAATGACAGAATTAAAAGAATTATTTTAAGACATGGTATTTTTTTTTAATTTTAAGATTTTATTTATTTGAGAGAGGGTGAGAAAGACCACAAACAGTGGGGAGGGGCAGAGGGAGAGGGAGCAGCAGCCTCCCCACTGAGCAGGGAGCCTGCAACAGGGCCCGATCCCAGGGCCCTGAGATCATGACCCAAGCAGAAGGCAGATGCCCAACCGACTGAGCCACCCTGGCTCCCAATACATGGTATCCTTATATAAATGTAAAATAAATACTCAAATATTTGCCCATGTGTACTTTACCTTTGAACTGGATGTCCATTCCATATTAGACTTTTTCTCAGTGTCACATGCCAATTCTTCCGGAGGACATTCTAATAAATTGTCTCCATGTATATCATTTCTGCATAAAGGACATTTAGCATGTGGCTATATAAGAAAGAAGATATGAGTGAAGTTTATCAGAGGAAAAAATAAAAATTTCCCTAAAGTTTTTAAAAAGGTAAATTCTATATCCTTAATAGCTAGCATTTTCTTAGATTTTTTATTAGATTCATCCATTTGAGATAAATTTGTACATGCTGAACTCTCGTACAGATGTAACATTCTTCTGTTTAAGTGGGATTGGGTAAAAGGAACAGAAGTATAGTATGTGATCTTGACTAACAGCAAGAGCTTGAAGCAAGTATTATAATACAATTTGCTCTTGAACATGGGTCTGAACTCGAGGTCCACTTATAGGAGGATTTTTTTCAATAAATACAGCACAGTACTATAAATGGTTATTCTCTTATGATTTTAGTATTCTCTAGCTTACTTTAAGAATACAACATATAGGAGCACGAGGCTGGCTTACTTGGAGGAGCATACAATTCTTGATCTTGGGGTCATGAGTGTGAGCCCCACACTGAGTGCAGAGATTACTTAAAAACTTTAAAAAGAATACCACATATAATATATAACATAAAAATGTGTTAACTGTTTATGTTGCTGGCAAGGCTTTTCCGGTCGACAATAGACGGTTAGTAGTTAAGTTTTAGAGGAGTCAAAAGTGATATGCAGATTTTCAACTGCACAGGGGGTAGTACCCCTAACCCCCACATTGTTCAGGGTGAACTATACTATTTGCAGACAAGTAAAGAAATCATGAATAACAGTATCTTGAACCTAACTACAATATAGCACACTAGTTTGCACTGTTCTTTAGAAGAAAAAAAAGATTTCCTTCTTAATGGCTTATAAAGCTAGTGTAGACCTGTTAAATCTTATCAGGCTCATTCAAAGCAATAATCTGTTGTGTCCATTTGTACCAAGACAGGCTAATAAAACATTTCCTAAATAACTATATACTAAATACCGTTACAAAAAAACAGTGTTAAAAGTCAGTATATTGGGGTTACCTTTAGGGAGGAGAGAGAAGGTAACTAATTAGAAGAGGGCACAAGGAGACCAGGGTAGTAGTTACATTGATGTGTTTACTTCATAATTCACTCAACTGTACAATCATGACTTATGCATTTTTTTCTCTATGTATGACAATGAAAATTAAAAACAAAAACAAAAAACCTCCACCTCCACTGAAGAACTGCTTAAAGGATGATTCCATTTCAAAAAATTCAACCACACATAAGAATCCAGGCCTACTTTATCCAATAAACACATGAGGCAATTAAGCCCTTGAACTGTGGCAAAGCCAACCTGAGATATGCTCTATGTGTACAGTATCACCAGACTTTAAACACTTAAGTTAAAAAATCATGCAAATTATCTCAATTTTTATATTTTAGGTATAGTGGATAAATAAAAATGTCATTAACTTTATTTCTACTAGAAAATTTAAAATTACCTTTGTCTCACATTATTGATCTATTTATTGGACAGCAATGATCTTAACAATAGAACTAGGATATTGACTGATCATGCCTCTAAAAGTGTACTGTCTTTTTATGTTTAAAAGGGCTTAATTATAAGAAATATATTACTATGAAACACTGACATACACAATTAACCATAAAACATGCACTAGTAAATCCAAGTGTAAAACTCTTTACTGTCAGGCGCCTGGGTGGCTCAGTCGGTTAAGCAGCTGCTTTCGGCTCAGGTCATTATCTCAGGGTCCTGGGATCGAGGCCCACATCGGGCTCCCTACTCAGCAGGGAGCCTGCTTCCTCCTCTCTCTCTGCCTGCCTCTTTGCCTACTTGTGATCTGATCTCTCTCTCTGTGTCAAATAAATAAATAAATAAAATCTTAAAAAAAAAAAAAAACAAAAAAAACACACACAAAAAAACCTCTTTATTGTCTGTTGGACTCAGCTTTCATTACACTCAAGACTGACACTCCATCAAACACCGAATCTGTACCTAGTATAAAACTAACCTGCTCATTCTGAATGACTTGGCAAATACAGGGTTTACAAAAGACATGTGCACAATGTGTTATGACAGGAACTGTTAAAGAATCCAAGCAAATTGCACATTCTTCATCAGAACCTGAGCTCAGAATTAACTTCATCTTCCTTATTAACTTCTTTCGTAGTTCTTCAGGTGTATCATTTCCTAGAGAAAAGGCTGAAAAATTAATTTCACAGCAAGATTTATAACATGATTAGACAAATTAATCTTACATAGGGAAAAGTTTTGCTTGGGTAATCTTTATTTAGGCTTTTTCTATCACAGTAAACAAGCATAATTTAAATTTAAAGAAAATTCAGAAGCTAAAATAGTAGCTGACCAACATAATACACCTTACACAAAAGCATCATTACAGTCTGCACCTACTACCACAGAATAAAAGGCAGATCCAATTTAAAATGATTCTCTAAGAGTATCTATCACTGGAAAAACTGGAAGACATCACTATTATTTCATTTCATAGGTAAGAATTTGTGAGTATATTCCACTTGTGTCCTATTCTAAAAACAATGTGCATTTGACAAGTAAGACACTATAGGCCATACAAAAAATTTCTTATTCTGATTTAAATATCCCTAACAAATATAATGGTGTAAACAAATCACATCTACTTACCTGAGGGACCACTGGAGGATACTGCATTTGTAAGAAGGTGAGTATGACAACAAATCTGTCGCAATCTAAGCAAAAGACCCAGGACATCTGCATAGTGCGCAAGGACAGTCCCTTCATTAAAGTACCTAGAGGTAAAAAATGTTAAATATGATGAAAGCCTCTAAACAATATTATTCCGTATTCTAAAACAGTGGAATAAAAATGGCATTGTTCTCTTATTCTCGGGAAATCACTTCAAAACTACCTTTAATGAAACCACAAGATATTTGTAACCATATAGCAAAATATATGAGAAATGGCTGCCAATTGCAATAGAAGTTGGATAGGAACAGGCTGAGAGATATGACTACAGATCTCAAACAGACCTGCCAGAGCACAGTTCTTCAAAATAGATGGCAAGCCCTGAGGGGAAAATCAACATCTTTCATGTGCAAAAACAAAAACAGGGTGCATGGCTGTGTTCTGAACTTACATGGACAAGTTTTACACCAAGGAGAGAAGGCAAGTTAAATAAGGAAACAAAACAGACCTATGGTGTTTTCAGAAAAGATCATGGGCACATTATAAGGAACACTACAGCTTCTTATCTTTGTTGTGTAAGCACAAATAAAAACTAAAACAATTCAGCTATAACCCTGAGACATAATTAAATAAGGATACTTCCTACTAGTCTGGGACACAGCTATGCCCCCTCACCCTATTCATATTAACCTCTTGCAAATAACTTGGCCAGAAAGAACTCAAGACATTCAAATATAAGTAATAATCAGCAAAGAGCAAGGAAGGAACAAATGGCAGTGAAAGAATACTCACCAAAAAAATGTTGCCATAAAGCAAATAAAAATTATGAGCAGGGATACTGCAATGATTTACCATCATGGCAAAATAACACCGAGATGAAAAATGAGGTGGTACAGCTCAGGAGTGTGAAAGAGAAAAGTGAACCATCAGAGAAATGAAAACCACATGGAAACAGCATAAAAGAGACAAACTGCTATGAAAAAACAGGAAAAAATGTGGGAAACATAAGAGATAAAAAGCAAAACAGAAAAACAAAGGATTAGAAGAAAATTATACCTATGGAACAAAGAACATCCAACACATATAAAGATAATATAATGGAAGAGAAAACAACATTTAAAGAAAACTTTATAGGAAAGGGAGTGGGAAAAAATAAAAAAAAAACAAACAAACCCTGGAATCTACAGATTTAAATGGTACCATATGTTCCAGAAAAAAAATCAAGAGAGAGAGGTCTTGGTCAAATTGCTAGACTTTAAAGAAAAACATTAAAATAAAACCAGGGTTTTCAATAGAAAGTACAGCAGAACAATGACAGTACAGGCTTCTGAGGGAAGAATGGATGATTCAAAAATGTATACCAAGTCTATCACATACTTAGGTACATTAAAGCAACAGAAAAAGTATAGTTTAATGTTTAGGAGCACAGACTCTAGAGCTAGACTAAGTTCAAAACCTGGCTTTGCCAATTTAACTGTGAAGCTTTGGGTAGGTTTCTTAATCTGTGTTTCAGCTTCTTCAGCTTTAACAGTGGCATGGTTATAATATATACCTCATAGGACTGTTGTATTAAAAAAAGTTAACACATGGAAAATATTTAGAACAGTGCCTGGATTATGGTAAGTAATATATATATACATGTGTGTGTGTGTGTGTGTGTGTGTGTGTGTGTGTGTATGCTGTTATTAGTAATACTATGTCAACAATTACTTCTAAATACTGAACAATACAAAGAGATTGAACTTACAAGCTCTAGAACAAACTGCCTGAATTTAAATAACAGCTGTCATTCACTAGCTCTGTGATATAGTATAAGTTACTTAACTGCTCTGTGCCTCAGATTCACCTCAAAAATGTGGGTAATCATTGTACTGACTTTATAAGATTATTGTTAACTAATACATAAAAGTACTTAGGGGGTGCATAGGTGGCTCAGTCGGTTAAGTGTCCAACTCTTGGCTTAAGCTCAGGTCTAAGCTCAGGTCATGATCTCAGGGTCATGAGATCCATCCTGTGTTGGGCTCTGCTCCCAGTGGAGCATGTAATTTGAGATTCATTCTCCCTTGCCCTCTGCCCCTCCCCCAACTGGCACTAAATAAACAAAAAATAAAAAAAAAATTTTTAAAGATTTTAATCATTTATTTGAGAGAGAGAACACAAGCAGGGGGAGCAGCAGGGGGAAAGCAGGCTCCCTGATGAGCAAGGAGCCCAATGCGGGGCTCGATCCCAGGACCCCAGAAATCACGACCAGACCTGAAGGCAGACACCTAACTGAGCCACCCAGGAGCCCATAAATAAATAAAACCTTTAAAAAATACATATAAACCACTTAAATGAATGCATTAACACCTAAAAAGTGCTCAATGTTACTAAATGTACTACATATTAAAAAGAATACCTTAAAAACCTGTTTTTCTAAGATTTCAATAGTTATTCTTCTTAACCTTTCAAACAGAATAACCTTTACAAACAGTCTATTCCCTGGCATGGTCACTTACTACACTAATAGTCAGCATTTCAGTTTAACAATCTCTTTTTTTTTAAATTTTTTTTTTTAATTTAGTTATTTCACAGAGGGAGAGAGATCACAAGGAGGCAGAGAGGCAGGCAGAGAGAGAGGGGGAAGCAGGCTCCCTGCTGAGCAGGGAGCCCGATGTGGGCCTCGATCCCAGGACCCTGAGATAATGACCTGAGCCGAAAGCAGAGGCTTTAACCCACTGAGCCACCCAGGCGCCCTTAACAATCTCTTTTGAGTACCAGATAATTACAGTAGAAGCTTCCTCCAACCTCACTAGCCACTCCTGTCTTCTTTGTTAGACCTGTTCTCTAACTTCACTCACTCTTGGTGATCATCCAGTCTCATGCTTTAATTAACCATCTACACACAGGTGACTTTCAAATTTACATCAAGAACATTTCCATGAACTCTAACCTTATATCTGACTATAAGACATCTTCACTCAGAAATCTCAGAGGCATCATGCAATCAATGGGTCCAAAACTGAACTTCTGATCTTCCCTGAAAAAACTCTGTTCCTCCCATAGACATATTTCTGCAAATGCTAATTTCCAACCTTCCAGTCACACTAATGTGAAAAATCTTGCTGTTACCTTTGACTCCTCTCTCTCTCACTTCCCATACCATATCAATCAGCAAGTTCTGCTGGCTTTGCTTCTAAACTATAACAGAATCCAGCTATTTTTCATCCCCCTCATCACTACTACTGTAGTGAAAACCACCATGATCTCTTTGATTACTACCACTGTTCTCCCTATTTATGCCCTTACTCCTAGAATATCAATCTTATTAACACAGCAGCCAGTGATCCTTTTAAAATATAAATAAGAGGGTGCCTGGGGGGGCTCAGTGGGTTAAAGCCTCTGCCTTTGGCTCAGGCCTGCTTCGTCCTCTCTCTGCCTGCCTCTCAGCCTACTTGTGATCTCTCTCTCTCTCTCTGTCAAATAAATAAATAAAATCTTAAAAAAATATATAAATAAGCTTATGTCACTCTCCTGGGTTAAAACCCTTCAGTTTTCTAATCTAATAAAAACTAAAAGCCAGAGTCCTTGAAATATGCGCAATGCCTTATGAAACTGTCATGTACTCCCATTCCAATCTCCGACATCATCATATCTTGCTCATATTATCTAGCCACACTTACCTCTTTGTTGTTCTTCAAGCTCACCAAATATTCTTTCAACTCAGGGGCTTTACACTTGCGGCTCCCTCTGCCTGCAATGTCTCCCAACTGCACTCTCTTAGATCTTTACCCACACAGAACCTTCTCAGTACGGTCTTCAGTGAATACCCAATTAAAACAATTTTAGGACTCCCTATTCCCTCTATCTGCTTTAATTTTTTTCCATCAAATTTTATTTTTTAAAACTGTCTGTTCCCCTGCATTAAAATATAAACTCCTTGAGGGTGAAGATTTTTATCTATTTTATAATGCCATATCCCAATATGTCTTACACAGGCACATATTACATTTGCTTGACAAAATGAATATGAAGGATATTTCAATTACCACTGAAAGATATTGAACTCTGAAATCACTTGCTTAGTTACAACAATATTTTTCAATCTAATTCCTGTTAAACCTGCTTTGTATTTCAGTGAAGTCCTTGAATTTGAAGATACCCCTATTTTCTCAGCCCTGTTCTGCCTTCACTTGTCTCCTACTCATTCTGGTGCATGGGCACTCACATCAAACATGTTCTTGCTTTGACTAGAATTTCTCACCTTCCATCAATCCCCGATCCCTTTATTATCTACTTCATCAGTTCCTATTCCCAAGATTTCACGTGTTGTTTGGAAAGTCAAATTGACTTCTACATATATCCAATACCACATAAGCCTATCTACCACACTAAGAACCTTACAACTTTTTAGAATGGCTGTAAAAACCGTGATCTTCCTCAACTTCTCACCACCTTTCTCTGTAGAGATATTTGTCTCATATTTCACTGACTGTACTCTTTACCACCTCCTAGGCTTCATTTTTCTCCACCAATCTGCTTTATTCTCTTTTCTATCTGTAGTCTCTTCCATGTGCTCTTCTCAGGGCAGTTAACCCAAATAAAATGCAGAAAATTGACAGAACAACCGACTATCAACCCTATGTACCAGTCTCACTCTCTTCTTCCTTTTGCAAACATCATGAAAAATGGTCTACCCCTACCTACAAGCTTCTACTTCTTTGTGGTACACACCTCAGTATTCTGGTGAAACTACGCTAAGAGTTTACACTGGTAACTTTTGAATCACCAAATTAGACAGCTTTTCTAAGTCTCTGCATCATGTGATACTACTGACCATTCCCTCTTTCTTGACTATGCTTTCATGGGATTCTCCCAACAGTTTACTTTTTTCCTAAGTCTGTCCTTGACAGAAACTTCTATGGTAATTACTCTTTATTTTCCTATTTCTTAAATATGGACATTCCCCAAAGTTTTGTTCCTTAAATAGGTTTATTATCTCTCGCTATATATACTTCTCTCAATGTTTTTATTTACTCCCATGATAGACAGCCAGAAATAGAAGCAAGCAAGGTCTTCTGACTAGCCACTCAGAACTTCCCATTTCATGTAAACTTTTAATTTTTTCCTAACATAAGGAATTACTTACCTGTAAATTATAATACTATTTCATTTACTTCAACTAATTTGTAAAAAGGAATTTAAATCAAGAAGCAAGTTATTTTTCTGTATAATTCAGACTTTCCTAACATTTCTAAGAAATACTATTTAAATAGGAAAGAAAATAAAAATTATTTTCTAAAATGGCTTTCTTTTTTCCATACCTTCCAATAGTAGCTCTGCCTTCATTTTTCACAGACTGATAAATTTTTCTCTCTTCATCTGAAAGTGTAATGTGCTGAATAAATACTTTACGTTCTGGTAATTCCAAAACAGGTTTTCCTTTAATTTTGCTTGTCTTTGTTCTTCTTAAGGTAATATTTTTAATTAAGGATTGTAAGCGCCTAAGTCAAAATAAAACAAATAATTACATAACTTTTTATCTCTATATAAGTTGATTTAACAAGAACAAAAAAGAATATTTTAATATATTGCTATTTTAGAACCAAAGTAGTTTTTTAAAAAAATCCCTCTCAGTCTTATCCAATCTGATAATCAGACATACATATTCTACCAATAGAAAACTATAACAATAATGCATTCATTACCCTCAATTCAATACCTGTCAGTTTAATCTTCTTTTATCCTATCTTTATTTTTCTTAAGTTCTCCCTGTTTTTGTTCTATTCACTCACATTTTTACTTCTCACTTCTGTCAACTACATCACCCAATATTCAACATTCACATCCTTAAGGACCTACGCAAAGTACAAGGCATTATACTAAATACCATAAAACTATAAATATGTGGAAAGATCTTACGTTCAAAAAGATTTTTCAGTAATATGAAAATCAAGGTACAAAAATAAGTAATTTTTACAAAGTAAAGATGCCAAAAAAATTAAAATGTGACAATTCAGAAGAGGGAGAAATGCCTTCTACATTCTACAACCTTTACACTCCCTTCTCAACATCAGAAAAAAAGGAGGCACATCAATTCTGTAAGAAAAGAAATGTTTTTAAGGAAAGGTTTTTCCTCACAGTGAAATATATATACAATTTATTAAATTAGAATTTACGTAGTTGGTTCTGAGAATCAAGCAGACGGTTTTGCAAACTAGGTTGGTGGGTTTTGAACCTTCTTCACTGTAACCACAGTAAGAAACACATTTTTTTTTTAAAATTTATTTGACACAGATAGAGAGATCGCAAGTAGGCAGAGAGGCAGGCAGAGAGAGAGAGGAGGAAGCAGGGTCCCTGCGGAGCAGAGAGCCCGATGCAGGCCTCGATCCCAGGACCCTGAGATCATGACCTGAGCCGAAGGCAGAGGCTTTAACCCACTGAGCCACCCAGGTGCCCAAGAAACACATTTTATTCCACCCAGCAAACATATATATAAAAACACATACACATATAACAGAAAGCTTTCACAAAACAGTACTATGTTGTAAAGATTTAAACTTCTTTAAATCTTCTACGCTATTTCATTTTCTTTTATAATGCTAGATGCCATCTTTATAATGATTTTACAACCTGCTAATGGATCCCAAACTCTGAAAACCACTGGTCTAGGGCAAAAACCTTAAGCCACATATTAGCCTTGTACCCTGTGAAATGGCTACCACCAAGCCGAATTTCCTTTATCCGTCTCCATGAAAAACAACTTTCCTTCTTAAACTTTTGTTGATGCCAATGTATGTCATACCATTCAATTACCACTATATAAAGCTACATAAGGTAACCTGTGAAAATTTAATGCACATTAGATCTTCAGGGCATACAGTTTTTCCTGTCATTGTTTAATCAAGTAATGGTGATTTCAAGGCACAACAGCAACACACACAGACTATAAAGCTCTGCCTTCAGGGTGCCTGGGTGGCTCAGTCGTTAAACGTCATGATCCCAGGGTCCTGGGATCGAGCCCGGCATCGGGCTCCCTGCTCAGAGGGAAGCCTGCTTCTCCCTCTCCCACTCCCCCTGCTTGTGTTCCCTCTCTGTGTCTCTCTCTCTCAAATAAATAATAAATAAATAAATAAATAAATAAAAATAAAATAAATAAAGCTCTATCTTTTCTTTCCATTTGACTAAAATCAAAGAAAGGGAAGGCTTATGTTTTAGTGGTAGTTAGAAATCCTTGTCTCCCCAAACAAGAATCACTAGGTTCTGAGAACCAAAGGCATTAAGCTATAACGTTCCTGGGAGAAGAAAGCCAACAGTGAAGTTAAAATAGTAATCAAAGTGACAACTAGTTCAAGCTGCTTATAGTTATTTGTTGCTAATATTAATCAGTTTTCATGAGATTACTTACCTAAGCCCTCCTTCATCTCCCATTGTGACAGGACGCTGTATTGTTCTATGCCACCATTCTCTATCAAGAAATGGCTTAAGTTTTAAAAAGGAAAGAAGAGACCACAAGTCCTTCAAAGAATTCTGAATCGGAGTACCTAAAAATAACAGAAAAGTGTTGTAACTCTATAGTGTATCCATTCAGAATATCCATCTGACCCAATCAGAGGAAACAACAGTTGAAAATGGGCACTCTGCACCAGGCACACCCACTATCAAGGTATAACTACAATCCATTGTTAAACATATATGCAATCTCAAAATAGTTTTGCTGTAATTTTTAGCTTTCACTTGCCATACTAACAACAACAAAAAAAGACTACAGGTCTAGTAAATTCAATTTTCCTCTTATCCAAGAACATCTGTTCATTTGATTTTAAATTAGTAGTACTAGCAAGAAGAAAAAATGAATCTGAGTATACATTCTCTTTCCCATATCCTGGTAGAGGTGTCACAAGTAGCAAACAGGCTTGGCTTCAAGATGAGAAATAGACAAATTGAGACGCTGTTAAAGTGTCTCATGAATCTCCAAAGCTCAAAAAAAAAGTCTAGTGATTGTTCCATAAATTGACTATAATTCAAATGTTGCCACAACATGGAAATATTTTATTAAATGACTTTTATGATCAATTATGGACAAACTTTATATCCACATGAAATTTACAGTTACCTCACTAAAACTGACTTAATGATACATATTTGAGAATTAATTTTTTAAAACATATAACCTTTTTACCTGTTAATACCCATCTTCTTTCTGCTTCTAAATCAAGTACAGCTTTTGTCTGCTGAGCATTTGGATTTCGGATGGCATGTCCTTCATCCAGGATCACTCTTAGCCACCTTATGCTATGTAATGGACTATCACCTTTAGTCTGAAATAAATGTTTCATGTGAATTAAAAACACAGGAAAGTAAAATAGTACTTCGTGTAATTTGATAAATACAAATTATTATTCTTTAATATCAACACCTACTATGTGGTAGATACTGCTTTAAGCACTATATACATTAAGTTATCAAATGCCCAAAAGCTTACTTAGTATTATTATTTACTCCTATTTTACAGACGAGAAAACTGAAGCACCAAGCCTGGGAAGTATGTTGCTCAAAGGACCATAGCTAGGAAACAGCAGAGCTACCATTTAAACCTAGGTAGTCTAGCTCTCTACTGAGACTTCGGTTCAATACACTGAGCTAATTCTGCCTCAGATTAAAACTGTGATGAAAGAAAAATTTTCAGTTGTAAGAATTATTTGAATACAATATAATTAGTTTATGTTAATGTTCTTACCAGAAAACCAAAATTTTGACAATAAGGTATTTTGAAAACATTAAACAATTGGAATTATAGGCAAACAATTAAACTTCTAAATTAAATGGGCAACTCATGAACTTCAGCTATTTAAAAAAAGCTTATTTTTAAGCTGAGATATTAATCAAATCATTGTGATAGAAATATTCTAAAATACTAGAAAAGATGGAATTCACTTATAAACTGCTATATGAATCTAGTTAACAATTCCAACGTAAAACTGTGACTTCAAGTGTTCTAAATGGAAAATATTCCTAATTAGCTGAAAAAAGTTCAACTTTTTTTTGCAGAATACTGAAAAACAATTTCCTACTTACTTCCTACATATTCTTAAGTATTTAGAAAGAAAAGAATAGTCTGAAATTTAGAACACTTTAGAAACATGAAGCATATTTCTTAAATTCAACTCTGAAATATGAATCTCAGCATACTTACTCCATAATCATGAGTTAAAATGTTGTATGTAGTCAAAACAATATCCTGTTTTGAAAGCAAGGCTGGGTCTCTTATACGGTCAGGACCGTAATAAACATAAAAATTCAAGTGCACTTCTGATTTTATATGTTGTCCAAACTGGTCCTAGAAGAAAATTAGAAATATTTAGAATAATAAACAGATTAGTGTCAAGTCTGATAAACTACTGTCCTGTACACAAAATCAAACTACTAAAATTACATAAAATCATAAGATATAAAATTACATAGAATCAAGTTTCCTGCAATTTCAACTAAAATAACAATAACTGTAATAATACTAATTATTATTGTCAGAAAAATGGTTATACATGCAGTAATAATGCATTATATAAATTTTGCTTGGCTCTACCAATGAGCAGCCACTTCATTTTTAGGAGGAAAAATAACCAAATTTCTTTAAAACTGTAATTAATTTTTTTAAATTTAGTATTTTAACAGAAAGAATCTTTAATGCTTCTAATTAGTAAAGTTCGTAAAATCAAAATTAAACCATAAAAGAACAAACAATATTTTCAAGAATGTAGGCAGATTCAAGCATAGTATCCACCTTCTCATTTATCATAGACCTACTATTTTCCAGGTTATCAACCAGAAAGGTAGTAAAGCTAAAAAGAAAAAGACGACCTGGTCCCAGACCTCTCTGAGGAAATGATTTATTTAGAACACTTGACTTTTTCTCCCAAATCTGAGAGATTCTGAGCAGGAAAGAAAAAACAAAACATGGTTAGATTGGGGAAAAAAAAAAAAGGGTACCAGAGAGGGGTGCCTGGGTGGCTCAGTCAGTTTAGCGTCTGCCTTTAGGCTCAGGTCATGATCCTGGGGTCCTGGGATCTAACCCTGTGTCAAGCTCCCTGCTCAGTGAGGAATCTTCTCCAACTGCCCCTCCCCTCCCATTGCTTCTGTGCTTGTTCCCTCTCTCAAATAAATAAATGAAATCTTTACCAAAAAAAAAAAAAAAGGATACCAGAAAAACAAAGCTGAGAATCTATTAGGTGAGAGAAGATAAAGCCCTAAAGTACCAGAGGTAAGAACAGGACAGGAAGGACAGGTATAAAAGAAAGATATCAAGAAAAAGGGACTGATGGGACTTGAGGACTAATTAAATATGGGATATAAAAAAAGGGGGAGAAGACAAAGAAGTCTCTGATACTTAAAGTGAGTGCCTAGAAAAACTGTGTGATAAAGATATAAGGAAGTTTAGAAAAAGAAGGGGAAAGTGAATATAAAAATGAGAAAGAAATGGGGCGCCTGGGTGGCTCAGTCAATTAAGTGTTTGACTTTGGCTGGCTCAGGTTATGATCTCAGGGTCCCAGGATCAAACCCTATGTTAGGGGTTTGTGCTCAACAGGGAATCTGCTTGAGATTCTCTCTCTCTCCCTCTCCCTCTGCCCCTACCCTAGCTCATGCTCGCATGCTCTCAAATAAATAAAATCTTAAAATAAGAAAGAAACAGTATTATTATTTTAGACATTTAAAATTCCTGGACACTTCAGAAAGTCTGACTGGAGATGTATATGAGGAATATTTATTTATTTATTTTTAAAGATGTATTTGAGAAAGAACGTGTAAGTGGGAGCAGAGGGGGAGAGAGGAAGAAAGAGAGAAAGAAGGAGAGAGAGAGAATAAACCCCAAGCAGGCTCTCCATCAAGTGTGGAGCCCGACACGGCTCAATCCCAGGATCCCCAGAGATCATGACCTGACTGAAATCAAGAACTGAACACAACAGACTGAGTCACCCAGGCGCCCCTACTAGGGAAAGTAAAATATTGGTCTGTAATACAATGCAGAGATGACTTGACAAAGTTATCAGCAGACAGTACATGAAGCTACAGGAATGAGTAAGATTTTCTAAGAACATGCATAATGAGAAAAGAAAGTTAGGGGCAGAACCTACAGAATGGCAGTATTTAAACAGTGGGCCTGTTTTTATTGGGGTAATTTAAAATATTCCAGCAAAGAAAAAAAATAAAAATAAAGCAAATGTAGCAGACTTTTGACATTATTGAATCTTTTTAAGTAAATGCAGATTTCATTAAAAATAGGTAATATTTCAAAAAAGATACCATGCTTTAAGGTGGGGGTAGGGGGAAGAAGGCAGACTAAATAGAAAACATGGGAGAAAAACAGTGGTCAGAAAGTTAGGGAAGCAATAAAATTGGGTGGGGGAAGGGGAAGAATAGCAAACTTTCAAGAAGGAATACAATGCTGAATTTTTAACTTGTAATTTATGTTCATTCCCTTCTTTACAAAAAGGTTTAAAGATGGCTTATAAAATAAGACATAACAAAACACTATAAAAAGAAAAATAATGGGCACCTGGGTGGCTCAGTGGGTTAAAGCCTCTGCCTTTGGCTCAGGTCATGATCTCAGGGTCCTGGGATCGAGCCCCACATTGGGCTCTCTGCTCAGCAGGGAGCCTGCTTCCTCCTTTCTCTCTGCCTGCCTCTCTGCCTACTTGTGATCTCTCTCTCTCTGTGTCAAATAAATAAATAAAATCTTTAAAAAAAAAAAAAGAAAAAGAAAAGAGCAGAGCAAAAGAAAAAGGGAACTCACTGGACATGGCAACAATGAGGTCACTGAAGGCGTTCACAGTTTCTATAGAGGATGGGAGCAAAAACCGGACTACTATGGGCTGAACAGAGAATGATACCTAAAATAGTAAAGGCAAAAATACTAAGAAAGAGGATAAAACATGAAAGAGCAAAGGTGAAAACGTTGAGAATTTTACTAAGAAATCTGGTGGAAAAGGAAAAAAGAAATAATTCAATATGAGAAAACTGAATCAATGGGCTGCCTTGAAATGAAACAGAACAAATTTGTGGCAGGATTAGACCTGAAATAGAAAAAAATTAACTTTCCTAGAGAAAAATAATGATAGCATTGAGTTTCTAGTCACTGTGCTTCAGTTGTGTGTGTATTTGTGTGTGTGTGAATAAAATGTGTTATTTCATTTTCTCTTGGGAAGATAACTTGTCCAAATATCCAGAATCAGTATGTGCTGGAAGTGGGATTAAGTGTAAGGCATCTTACACCTTTAACTGGTATAAGATATCTTATACCTTTAACTGGACTCTCCCCATCTGAAGACAAAGGATGATAAGGTAGTTCTAGCCAGCTCATTAGGGTGCTCTGTCATTTACCTGGAGGCTAGGAAGAGAGTAGCTTATTGAAAGATTGCAAAATTCTATTTTTTTAAAGATTTTATTTATGTATAAATAAATAAGAGAAAGAGAGTGCACGCATGTGTGCATGAGCAGGAGGAGGGACAGAAGGAGAAGCAGACTCCCTGACTGAGCAGGGAGCCTGACTCAGGGCTTGATCTGGGACTCCAGGATCATGACCTGAGCCCAAGGCAGACGCTTAACTGACTGAGCCACCCAGGCGCCCCACAAAATTCTAATTCTTGACCAGGAATCCATACATGCCCAACCATCCTTCATCCTTAAAAATCAGTTTTTCCCATAATCTCATTTAGGCAAGACTTTGCCAAGGAGTTTCCTTTTGAAGTCTATATTATCTAAAATTTTGTTTTTCACACATAAAATTATAATGAAATACTGATGACCCATTTTTAAAATACATATCCCCAACCCAAGCTCTTAAAGAATCACAGTTCTACTGTTTATACCCCCACTAATACTTGTAAACCTCATCCTCAAACTGTCATTGTAGTACCTATGTACTGGCTGTCCCAAAACATTCTACATCTCAAAAGAGAGAGAGTACTTTTATTGGGATAAAAAAGGGACAAGAAACAACTAAACCTCACTCTGGTCCTAAGAGGAAAAATGACATACTAATCAGAAGGTTTAATTTTTAAAAAACATATACACCAAAAACTTAAAAAGATAAGAATCAAAGACGGCAAGAGTACATAAAAGTCAAGAAGAAGGTAAGAAGCATAGGAGCGCCTGGCTGACTCAGTGGGTTAAAGCCTCTGCCTTCGGCTCAGGTCATGATCTCAGGGTCCTGGAATTGAGCCCAGCATCGGGCTCCCTGCTCAGCAGGGAATCTGCTTCCTCCTCTCTCTCTGCCTGCCTCTCTGCCTACTTGTGATCTGTGTCAAATAAAAAAAAATCTTAAAAAAGAAAGAAGCATAGAATTTGACAATTAGACAATAACTACTAATCTTTTCCAAAGAAATTTAGAGAACAAGTGGCAGAAGCCAGATCACAAGTTAAAGGGTTAGTAAGTAAAAGCACAAAGTGGAAATTAAACCCCAAAAGGTATGACAGCAAAGGAAAGGAAAACAGCAGCAACTTAAAGGTGAGACATAATCAAGAGTAAGTATTTAAAAGTGAAAAAGAGCCAGGTATGTTTCATTAAAAAACCAGTGGGAAAAGACTAACCAGGCAAGAGAAAAATAACAGATAAAATGCAAAGGTGGGAAGAGATGGAATCTAAGGTAGACAAAGGTGGGAAGAGATGGAATCTAAGGTAGACTAAGACTTACAAAGACTAGGACCTCTTCTACCTCTGAGATTAGAGGAGGAAAGGTCATGAGAAATGCAATAACTTTGGACATGGCAAGAATAGAAGTTCACATCTAGCGGTCTTTCTGTTCACAATGCTTCTAATAGAATCATTATTTCATTATAACATGCAGCTTGAAGCTCTAACTGGAAAGGAAACATAACCAAGCTTCTCCTTACAAATAATACATCAAGAGGTTCCATTCCAATGTAATATTTTAGAATAGAAAAGCAATCTGGGAGGGGAAAAAAAAAAGATAAAGTTTTCTGATAGGTAGCTTTAAAAAGCACAGGCTCTAGATTCAGAATGTTGGAGACTATATCCTAACTCCATCATTTATTAGCTGGATGATCTTAAGCAAATTACTTAATTTCTGTTTCAATTACATCACCAGGAAAGTGAGAATAATGGCTTTGAGGACTAAATGAAAAAATCTATTAAAAGAGCTTAGGGAAAAACTGAGCTCACTAAATGCTACAAGTTGCTATATACGCAGAAGTTAGTGTAGTTCTTAGGAAAGAGTTTTCAATAATTTGTAAATATAGCAATCTTAAATTATCTTTCCTACCTTGTGGGACAGAAATGGCAGAGGAAGAAGTACAAACCTAATCTTATGATAACAATTAATGATGTTTCTTTCTCTACTATAAATCTTTAAAGAATTACTTTAATTCAGCAAATAAAACCCCAATTCATCTAACATTATTTTAACTTAAAGTGCTGACCAACCATATCTTTCCCAATGAATAACTCTAACAGAATACTTTTTATTATATAAGACTAAAATATAAATTATGTCACATATTTAAAAGGCTGTGAAGACTTACAATCCAGTTGCTTAACACAGAAAGTGGGCAGATGATGAGTGTTGTTCTTGGTCTCTCTTCAACATCAGTTTTCTTTGAACCCTCCACTGCAGATGCTCCTGAAAGAATAAATCAGTTGAAACAGTCTTTAGTTTTCTTCTCATATATATGAAGTCAATAAAGAGATGACAATATATGAAAAGAGGAAATAGGAAGAATTAAAACAAAGTAGACTACTGCTTCCAGCCATGATGAGGTAACAGGAACTAGATTTTACCTCGTCACTTTATTATTTTTTACCTTGTCACTTTAAACAACTAAAATCCAGACAAGGGCAGGTAGAGAATTGTGATTAAGAGGGGACACAAGGAAAAAGTTTGGAATATCTCCTGATATGTATTTAAGTTATTCATAGTTATTCATTAAGATAACATTTGTTTTATGCAGTTTTTGGAATCTGTACTATAGTTAATGTGGTAATCAGACTCCAATATATCCACTTTCTGACAGTCACAACCTCATGTAATTTCCTCCCACACTCTACTAGGGTGACAAATAGGATATGGCAAAAGTGGTGGTATATTACTTCTGAGATTAAATTATAAAGGATGCAGTCTCTGTCTTCGGTGCTCTCTCCCTCTGCCCACTCCCTTTGGAGGAAGCCAGCTGCCATGTTGCAAGAATACTCAGGCAGCCTATGAAAAGACATGCTATAATTTTATATTCCATTCCCCTATTGGATGGTATTACATTATTTCCAATATTTTTCTAAAATAACACACTAGTGAAAACTACTTTTTCACGTGTCCTTCTACATATCTAGGTGAAATATCTGTCTTCATTATATTTGGCCTAGCTGCTCACCATGGTAATTTATACTCCCATCCACAGTGCATAGGAGTTCCTGTTCCTGCACAAACTTGCCTATGCATGGCACTATGAGGTTTTTAAATGTTTGTTAAATATAATGGTATCTCTCTCTTCTTTTAATTTGATTTTTCCAGTGAACGAATCTATCTGCACAGCTTTCCCTACGTTTATTGGTTATTTATGTTTTCTTTCCTTAGAATGTATATTTGTATTCTTAGTGGCTATTCTCCTACTGGACTGTATTTTTCTAATTGATCTGCAGAGGTTTCTTTTACACATTCTAAATACTAATCCTTTGTAAGTTACACTTACCAGAAACATCTTCTTCAGTCTTATCATTTTTCACCTTGTTTATGTTGCACTTTGATGCACGATAATTTAAAATGTAGTACAATTTTATCAATTTTTCCTTATGACTTTTTGTGTCTTATTTAAGAAAGCACTATCATTTGTCTCCACTCACTGATTTTTGTTTCTATTTTACTTTTCTTCAAGAAATGTGCTTATTTTTTTTCACAGCTATGATTTTTTAAAGTTTCTCTCTTCTATTATAGCTATATGCCTGCAAGAAGGAACTTTTTGAGTACGAACTTAATTCTATCTGAATTCTAATTCTATCTCAAAAGAAAATTCTACATTTCTTAAAATTTCTAAAATTAGGGTCAAAGAGCAATCTATCTGAAATGCCTATATTTTTAATTCAGTTAACTGTCTGATTCTTAGATCAAGAGTTAGCTCTTTCTTCATCATACTGTGTTGGGTCAAATATCATCTTAAATAGGTCCCTTTCATCAATCTTTATTTCACTATCCTCCTTTATTTTATTCACAATGCCTATCATTTAAAATTATGTGTTCACTTGTTTATGTTTTCCCATCATTAGACATAAGCTCTATGAAAACAGACTTCTGTCTGGTATGTCCCCAAAATGTAAATTATAGGAGACTAAGTTATGGAGATACAATAACTTGTACCAGATATCCTTAACCTTAGAGTTCAAACTCTACTTCTCAAATATTTAGAATCTTATAGTGTTTTCCTCTGACCTACAAAATATAAAATTATAATAAAGATCACTAACATTCACTAATGAAAAACAAATTTTATTCAAATTAGGTTTTAAAGAGCCATCAAATGCTCTGGGCCTTCACTAGAAGAAAACATTTCTGCTACTCAGATGAATAAAGGACCTCTCATATTTTTTGACCTAACTAAAATAAATAGAATAAGAAAAGGTACTAGGAGAACACATAAACATGCAGTTCCAAGAAAAACGATATTATCTTTTTTTCTCTACTTTCTAAACTTCTTGTACATGTTCTCATAACTTTTGTCATTTAAAAATTTTTACATTGAGGGTGCCTAGGTGGCTCAGTTGGTTAAGCATCTGCCTTCGGCTTAGGTCATGATCCCACGGTCCTGGGATCGAGTGCCCCATCGGGCTCTCTGCTCAGCAGGAGCCTGCTTCTCCCTCTCCCTCTGCCTGCCACTCCCTCTGCTTGTGCTCTCTCTGTCAAATAAAATCTTAAAAAAAAAATTTCTTTTTTTTCCATTGAAAAACAAAAGCTAAAAAACCATGATTTACTGACCCTTTTTCAACATTCTCCTTTTTGTTGCAGGGGTAGATGACATAAGTGCAGATGCAAACTCCGTATGTTCTTTAACCTTAGAAGATCCTGCTGAAATAACACCACAGAATCATTCAGATATTTGAAAACTAATTCTCTCCTATGCTTAGGTACAGGTACTTCCTGAGAATAGAAAATAAAAATAACACTCCCATACTCCAAATCTTAAAGAGTGTATATTATCCAATATCTGGTGATCAAAATTGCCTGACACAAGCATATCATTCCAGCCTAAAGAAGGAATGTAGTCATTTGTCATGAAGTGTTACTTCTCTTGAGGAAGAGATGTGAAAGCAGGAGCAGCCTTATGCAAAGTTTCAGCTTCCAGATGTAAGAATATTTTCAAGGAAACAGGTGTCTGACTTCTAATGATGAAGCTGCCAAATTTTCATATATCAGTTGGTGGTAATGAGTAATTTTCCAAATACAATACAATTTCTCAACTAATTAGGAATATAGTATGATCTAGTTTACAAGAAAAGAAAATAAAGAGTTATGTTTTAAAGACACAGGAAAAAGTAATGATACTCACTGGTTATTTTTACATCTGTATTACAATGCAAACAGTAAAACTACCAAGAAGGAGTTCCCAACCCAACTTTTATAATTGTAATTTATACATATAAGGTTTTACAGAAATCATTTTATAAGCAGTAAAATTACTTTTGTCTAACGTTAAATATTTCTCTTAGATTTTAATTTGAAATTAATCTTTCAATTTGCCTCATTCATTTACCACCCGATTAGCTCCAAATGTAAATGGCAGTCAAGTGTAAGACCTATTACCAAAGAATCCAAGTTAGAGAAATATAAACCTATGGAGTTTTACTTTAAATAATCTTTAAGTGTAGATTATGGATACTTAGATTTATATACATACCTTTTACTCTTTTAGTCTCAGACTGTGCATTTTTCAGTTTGCCTATGACAAAACCAAATACAAAAATAGTCACACTAGGAAATGAGAATATAAGACACATTATCAAATCAAATCCATTTCATACTACCTTTCATTTTCTGTGGCAATTCACTTATTTCATTTTCCTCTGAATCACTGCTTTCATTGTGCTGGACAGCAGTTTTTCTTCTAAAAATAAAGTATACACAATTTTTTTTATCAAATCAAAATGGGATATGAAAACAGGTTTAATACACGCAGTACAAATGCTTCTGTGTTGCCTGTTTTCTGAAAAAAATTTCAAGGAAAATTTGACAAGTGAAAATAAAATTTACTAGCTAAAAGCATTTTTGCTTTCATATGCAGATGCATTTATTATACAAAATACAGTACCACTATTAAATTTGAAAAAGTCGACCATCCTAAAATAAAACTCATTTTTAATACTGAGCTTAGTATTTGGCAACTCAAGCAAAACACCTATATAAAACTAGAATTAAAAAATAACTCTTATCAAAGAAAAAACTTCTAATATAATGAAACAAGCAGCTAAGATGCAAAAATATAATTCTCTCACAATGAAAAATTTTACGTATTTTGTGTAGAAACAGTACATTATAGTGGTTAAGCACCTAAAAATAATGGACTTTGGAGTCAGACTGCCTAGTTACAAATTTCCATTCCCCTACTTATTTGCTATGTGACTTTAGGGAAGTCACTTAATATTCTTCTATGTCTGTTTCCTCATTTGCAAAACAGAAATAAAAATACAATTCACTTCATAAGATGTGTTACTATATGCAAGGTCTCTAAAATAGTGCCTGTTGCACAGTAAACATATATGTATTAACTATCGTATGTTTGTTAGTTATTAGTTTTTCCCCCACAGCCTCATTACTATTTCCATGTCCTTTAATCTTATCTGATCAACCTAACAGTGTTCTCACGCTCATGGTCAGTTCAGAGTTCTAAGATTTGAGATCTAGACAAGAAACTGAGGAGTCCTGGTTTTGTGCTCAGTTTAGACAGGCATTAATGATAGAGAACACTTAACAAAGCCCCGATTTTGAGATCTTTACTGGACTAGCTAATAGAGACTCAGATTTGTGATCACACCTATAGATATTATGGTAGACAATACAACAAAAAGCCAACTATTTACATCTACCTCTGGGGGTAAATGAAATTTATAACGTTAACAAGTTCAAATTAAGATCAGAGGAGCATTATGTATTTTATTCAAATTCTCCCTCTAGTCTACATTAATATAATACGCTCCATAAATAACTTCATCACATCTTATTTCTAAAGGTGAAATGACAACTGAGATGAGCAAAGAGTGCTTCTATCAAATCATCTTAAGAGTTGTCAGTTTTCATCTCCTCAAAATATAAAGCAAACTCTTCTAAAATCAACAAGAACAAAACACTTAGGAGCTAGATCTTAGTTCCTATGTGAAAGAAATAGAAAAAAGTGGTAGAAAAATAAATGATTATTAAAAACTACCAATTCACTTATTTTATAGATAGTATTACTTTTCTTTACCTATAAAATGAGACCACCTACCTGCCTAAGTCAGTGATTTTGGAAGTTTCAAGTAACAATGAATTTGAAAGAACTATATAACTGAGATAAATGGTCATATTTCTCTCCTATGTATAAGAAAATGGAGAAAGAGTTTAAACAAACATTACATACAATCAAATCATAGCAGAGTTTACCTTTTGGGGCGGGAGCTAGACAATTCTGACTTGGGATATTTATTCTTTCCCTTGACATCTGAAATACTGGGTTCTCCACTACATCTAGATTCTTTCATTTCAAAGAAAAGGACAAATATACAGAGTATTAGTAAATTGTCTTGACTAGCAGTATCCTTCTTAAAACCTCGGTTTTCCAAATTAATAGTTCAACTTTTTTTAATATCTTCATTCTTGTTCTTTCAATCAGGCTCCTCTCTCTACCCATTCACCACAAAGGTCTATATCATACTGGAATCTTAACTCCTTTGACTCCCAGATGATGATCTACTTCACAAAGAAAATCGAATGCTATCTTCTATAAACTCCTAATTTTCCAACCTTTTATTCCCTCAGTTATCTATATTTTCCATCAACCTTACTTCCTTTCCTTCTAATGATAATGTACCTATCTATTCTCTTGATCACACTGCCCCCACAGAGGCCTACAAATTCTCTCCATGGTACCCAAAATCTCTTCCTATCCATGGATTTCTTTCTTAATGGTCCCCTGTGCAAAAAGCCCCCAAATGTGCCTTCATCTCCAACTTTTTTCTATTTCTATTTCAAACTTAGCAAAAAACTTAGCACACAACTGTTATTTCCAATTCTTCACTTACTAATCTTAAAATATTTTTGATTTTGATCTACTCTAACCAATCTTCAAAAATTAATTTTGTGAAGGTCATTAACTGCTAAACCAGCTATGGAACTGCTATATCCAGAGATCTCTTTTCATTTCTCCTCTACTTCAGAATTTGGCTCTTACCTATCTTTCTACCCTTATCTGCTGTTGTCCATGCACATTACATTATAATTACCATAAATTACTCTGAGGTCTCAGAACAAAATATGCTTCATGTTGCTATTGTTTTTACTACCCTTTCATGTAATTTTTTCTCAACCAAAAATGTTCTCCTCAGGTTCTCTGAAACTGGTGTACAACCATCCAATTCCATCATGACTTACTTGATGAAATTTTCCCTACCAGTTCTCATGATATTCTTAGAAAAAGAGATCTTAAAATTTTTACATATTACAAAGCCAGAGCTCGAATTACATCATCAAACTGGAAAAATTTAAATTAAATATGGGATCATGTTCAAAAGTAAACTTTACCTTTGATTAGTCCATCTGCCTTTTCACTGGTATTGTTTCCTCCAAGTTTCATAGATTGATCGTTAACATTACACTCCTGGATGAAAAGGCATTATTTCTTACATAGTACTGCTGTCAGTTTTAAATAAACTTAAAATGCATCTTTTATATTGCTTTACTTTACATATTAAGGAATTCTTAGATTGGTACTCCATTCTAGAGCAATGGGGGGAGGTACATTAAGAGCAAAAATAAAAAGATTAAAAAATGTTTTCACATGGGGCACCTGGGTGGCTCAGTTGTTAAGCATCTCCCTTTGGCTCAGGTCATGATCCCATGGTTCTGGGATTGAGCCCCGCATCAGGATCCCTGCTCCATGGGAAGCCTGCTTCTCCCTCTCCCACTCACCCTGCTTGTGTTCCCTCTCTCGCTGTGTGTCTCTCTGTCAAATAAATAAATAAAATCTTTTAAAAAAGTTTTCACAGGTATCTCAAAAGAGAAAACTAGTCGGTCTTTAACTGTTGAAAAGGAATACAAATAGCAAAACTCAATTATAAATGGCATATAATTATTGTAAGAAACACTGAACATGAAAAGGAAATTTACTTTAGAATTAAAAGGAATTCTCAGACTATAAACTTTTTTTTTAAAGATTTTATTTATTTATTTGACAGAGAGAGAGAGAGAGATCACAAGTAGGCAGAGAAGCAGGCAGAGAGAGAGGAGGAAGCAGGCTCCTTGCTGAGCAGGAAGCCCAACACTGAGCTTGATCCCAGGACCCTAAGATCATGACCTGAGCTGAAGGCAGAGGCTTTAACCCACTGAGCCACCCAGGCGCCCCAACCAAGAGTCCCTACTCAGTAAATAACTTATCTTTAATGAGGCTGCCATTGAAGACTATACTTTCAGGGATCATTTTTATAGTTTGTTAATGAGGCTGCCATTGCCATCCTTGCTCTCCAGAATTCCCAGGGTGGGTAGACGCAATAGTACAGGTTCCAGAGTACCTCCTATCATACTCTGTTAGGGATTTTCTTGCCAACCTGACTTTTTCTTTCTCCCTTTGTATATATCTCTTTGTTTCAAAATGCATCAACATATATATATATATACATGAATACCAAAACTTCTATAAAAGTAAAAATTTACACTTCTTTGTAAAAATATTTTTAAATGAGTCTAATAGGGCAGGGTTCCTCTAGTCTGTAATTCTTAACTTCATTCTGTAGGTACGAATAACAAATGCCAATTGGGGCTGAATTAAATTTTTCCCATTAAAAAAGAAAGGTAGGTGATTTAGGCCTATCCAGTAGAGATTAAGACTGGGGGGCAGGAGTACAAAGTAATTTTTGCTGAGACCGGGATAAGAAAGGATAATTTTAGTATTAAAAAAAATACAGTTTGAAACATCTTATAAAATCCCACCAGTTAACTTTTACTAAAAGTGAAAAGATCCCCTTCTAATTGTATGAGTGTAAATAAGCTGAAATTTTTAAATGTACCATATCTAGAAATATGTTAAGTAGGAGTTAAGTAATTTTATATTTGTATTTTTTTTCAGAGCTCAGGATATTTTAATCAATGTCAAATATTTACATTATTATTTTAAAAAATATTTTTAATTAATTAATTAATTAATTTTTAAAAGATTTTATTTATTTATTTGACACAGAGAGAGAGATTACAAGTAGGCAGAGAGGCAGGCAGAGAGATAGGGAGAGGAGGAAGCAGGCTCCCTGCTGAGCAGAGAGCCCGATGTGGGCCTCGATCCCAGGACGCTGAGATCATGACCTGAGCCGAAAGCAGAGGCTTTAACCCACTGAGCCACCCAGGCGCCCAAATATTTACATTATTTAAGACTGCATAGCCACTATAAAATTAATACACTGCAGTCCCAAGTTGCCATTTTTATTATAGCAGTATTACACTCCTTTTTTTTTCCCACAAGCTCAACAAATGATTTTTTTTCTCCAAGTTTTCATTTAAATTCCAGTTAGTTAACAGTATATTAGTTTCAGGTGTAGAACTTAAGTGATTCATCACTTAATATATAATACCTGGTAAGAAACTGATACTAAAATTGCTTTTCATCAAATGTTTTACCTAGTGTTTTTCAATAATTAGTTCAACCATTTATATTAACACGCAAAAAAGAACCTAACAGTTTATTCACAAATAAAGGATGCTCATTACATTACTCTTTTATATGAAATCATTTTGCTCAGCAAGTTTTTTCTTCACAAAGTTCAAAATTAAACCTTCTACAATGTCCAACCTATCAAGTCATATTATACTCCAATTTAATGGAACGTAAATCAGTGACATTTCACTCTGTAAGCTTGAACTATCTAAATCTAAAACCATGTAACATTTTTGCTGCAATAAATTCTTAGCTGGAAATCACACTTACAGCCTCAATTTAGTGAATGTGACA
This sequence comes from Ailurus styani, assembly GCA_002007465.1. Taxonomy (NCBI): domain Eukaryota; kingdom Metazoa; phylum Chordata; class Mammalia; order Carnivora; family Ailuridae; genus Ailurus; species Ailurus styani. The sequence continues at coordinate 2,103,295 of LNAC01000190.1, forward strand.
AACCAGATATACTAACACCTGCCTGCTACATAACACCTTAAATGCATGGCTGATTTTGGGGGGAGGAGGGGCTTACTGATAATAATTTTTTAAGCTAATAATTGCTACTGAAGCCATAAGTAGTCTTAGATGGTGGTGTTCTAATAACAAAATGTAGGAAGAACAGGATGTAAAGTATCAAACTACTCATGGTAAAGAACTGAATCCCAGATATTTGACAACAGAGTTAAAACTCCCAACAAAAGTACAAAGTAGGAAATGCAACCAACATGCAGAAATTAATAAAACAGACTCAGAATAAGCAGTGGTAGGAAACTGATACAGAGCCTCTTTGAAAACTCAAACATGAGAACAGCAATACAGAAAAGTAAAAAAAAAGAGGTATTTTGCATATACCTTTTGCTCAGTTATTCCCTACTTTAAGTTCTTTGAATTTTAAGCTGAAAATGGAAAATAATTGTTTCATTCTAGTAACATTTATTGTTCCCATAAAATTAATTCATTTTTAATTCTTAGAAACTGAGTAGAAATATGTTTATACACCATATGTAAAAATATATATAAATTAAGCATCAAGAAAGTGACTCTTACTATCATCACTAGGACATAATTATCGCTATCTATGACTACATTCAGACTCAGACATACATAAACACACCTTTCTAAAAATGAGACCCAGGGCGCCTGGGTGGCTTAGTCAGTTAAGCATCTGCCTTATGCACAGGTCATGATCCTAGGGTCCTTGGATCAAGTCCTGCATCGAGCTCCCTGCTCAGCCAGAAGTCTGCTTCTCCCTCTCTCTGCTCCTTTCCCCACTCGTGCACACACACACTCTCTCTCTCAAATAATAAAGTATTAAAAATAAATACTTCTCTCTCTGCCTGCCACTCTGCCTACTTGTGATCTAATCTCTGTCTGTGTCAAATAAATAAATAAAATCTTTTAAAAAAATAGATTTTATAGTTGCAAAATATTAAATTTTAAGGCTATATAATAACATTAACTATTACCTTATTGAGAGGAATTTCTTTTCTGCCTTTAAATAATGCATAGGGAAAAAAGTTTGTACTTTTATCTCTGGGAAAAAATGGATTTCTGATGATTTACTTAATTTTTTTAAACAAATTTATTTTTCTAAGTAGGCTCCATGCCCAGTGTGGAGCCCAACACAGGACTTGTACTCACAACCCTGAGACCAAAACCCAACCTAGATGTCCATCAACAGATGAATGGATAAAGAAGATGTGGTATATATATACAATGGAATACTATGCAGCTATCAAAAGAAACGAAATCTTGCCATTTGCAACGACATGGATGGAACTGGAGGGTATTATGCTCAGCGAAATAAGTTAATCAGAGAAAGACAATTAACATATGATCTCTCTGATACAAGGAACTTGAGGGATAGGGTGGGGGGTCATGGGGGGTAGGGAGGGAAAAATAATGAAACAAGATGGGATGGGGAAGGAGACAAACCATAAGAGACTCCTAATCTCACAAAACAAACTGAGGGTTACTGGGGGGTGGGAGGGTAGGGATAGGGTGGATGGGTTATGGACATTGGGGAGGGTTTGTGCTTTGGTGAATGCTGTGAAAGATGTAAGCCTGATGATTCACAGACCTGTACCCCTNACAAACCATAAGAGACTCCTAATCTCACAAAACAAACTGAGGGTTACTGGGGGGTGGGAGGGTAGGGATAGGGTGGATGGGTTATGGACACTGGGGAGGGTTTGTGCTTTGGTGAATGCTGTGAAAGATGTAAGCCTGATGATTCACAGACCTATACCCCTGGGGCAAAGAATAAAAAAAAAAAAAGAGTAGATGCTTAACAGACTAAGCCACCCAGGCGCCCCTCTGATAAGTTCTTTAGATAGTTTCTCTGATATGGCATTACTGAGCCACAGATTATAAACGCTTTTAAGATTCTTGATATGTATCACCCAATTACCCTCAAGAATGTAATACCCAACTTTCACTCTTATCAGCAATACATAGGAGAGGCCATTCATCATTTCTCTAAGAATATTTGGTATTATCAATTTTTTGGCAAATTATTTTTTAATGACAAAATTATAATGAACCAGAGACTTCAGAAAAAAACACACTCATACTTTACCTTCTTCAGTTGACTTTTTTTTATTCTTTCAACAGGAAGAGGTCTGCCATCATGGAAGTTGGTAAGAATAACTGCAATGGCTGTCAGAGTTTTGCCCTTTAAAAATGTTTTTAAAAGACAAATGGTCAGATTGTGAAACCCGATTGACCAGAGAACATTCCAAAACCAATTTTAAAATCAAGTGGGCAAATACCATATAGCATTCAAGGCCACAGAAGCATACTACTGTATTAAATAATCTATGTATTAATAAAAAATATTTTGTTAAGAAATGCTTTCCCGCAATGTATTACTAAGAATTAGTAAATGGTTTACTCCATTAAATACTATAAGCATTCCTGAGAAGTCATTCTACTGAAAGACCAAGATTTTATGTTTAACCCTGAATTAATAACTTTATCATGAAACTACAACTATTTGCTTGCCATGTAGTTCAGAGCTGACTTAAAATTAGTAATTCTAGTATGCACATGAGATAATTTTATTAAACTTCATTTAAAGATCACTGTAATACTTAAAAGCTATAACTTATCAACAAAGCACAAACAACATATTTCTCATGCATTTTTCTTAAACAGAAGCATGTAATTTTTCATTACTTTCCATAGTTGAATTTATAATTAGCAATACAGAAATAACTCTTTGGCAATTTTAAAGGTTAAAGCAGCAGTTTTCTAAGTGTAGCCCACAGGTCCTAGAGTTTCCCAGGACCCTCTCAGGAGCATGTACAAATCTATTTTCATAATACTGCTAAGACCTTATTTGTGTTGGTATCTGTAGTAAGGCCACAAAAGGGAATTATGGGCAAAACTGCTGGTGCCGTAGCATGAAACAAAGCAGCTGGTATTACATCATACTGGTGGTCATTGTATTCTTGGCTGCCACATACTCACATGTTTAAAAAAATGCTAGTTTTAAGAATATTCTATAACAATATTCTTGATGAAGCAATATACATGAATTTTATTAAATTTTACCTCAAGAACACATGTAAATATTCTAAGTATAACAAAATTGGAAGAACACATCAAAATACTCCTGTTGCACACCAAAATATGAGGGTTATCTAGAGAAAAATTATTTGTGAGACTGAGGTTACAAGCTCAACTAGCACCATGCATCACCATACATCATCACTTTTTCATGCATCACTATTTTTACTTGAAAGAAGGACCAAAACCCAGTTATTCATGACTGAGTGGCAGACGTTTTTTGAAAAATGAACAAGGTACAGCTATCTTCAGGGGAAAATAATTGTCAGATTTGTTGTAAATGCTAAAACCTGCACTTTCACAGAAAAATTAAAAGGCTGGAAAACTTGTATCTAACACCATTAGCACAGTACCTTCCCAAAATATAAATGCCTTTCTAATAAGATTAGCAGTTAATATCAAAGAATATAAACTTTTGATACTATATAATGAAATGCATCAACATCTGACAGATCTGTGTAACTCAATGAACCAGTATTTTCCAAATAAGCAATGCCTGATGTTATAAAATCATGCATAAGCACAATATCCATTCAATGTGCAAGCTACACCAACAGATTTTAATGCAACAGAGTATAAAAAGCTCACTGATACCATTTTTAAGTTCCACATTATAACTGTTATCATTTAATAAACTAATACTTGCTTAATTTTGTTGTATCAAAGAATTCTACAGTTATCTAAAAAGACTATTAAAACACTCCTCCTGTTTCCCAACTACACATTTGTGTGAGGACTAATACTTATGTACCTATACCAAAACACCTTATCAACAGAATGAATGAAAAGCAGTTATGAGGACTCAGAATTCATCTCTTGGGCCAAACTTTAGAGATTTGCAAAAATGTAAAATAATGCCAGTCTTATCAAAACACAGACACAGAGAAAACTATTCTACACTGAAAGTGAAATCTAGTCCCACACTGGCACCAACATATTCCTATCTCTATCTACTTCAAAATTATTTTCTATAAAAATCATAATTACAAAATAAAATTTTATTAACTCAAGAAAAAAAAAATTACCAAACCCATATCATCAGCTAAAATTCCTCCACGGACATTTTCTGGTCGGTCCTTCTCAGAAAAATTCGTTATTGTGTTATAGTATAAGTCACTTCGCTGTTCCCAAAATGGTGGAAGGTCTTTACTGTTTTCCCGTGAAACCATCCAAGCTAGAGCTTGTTTTTGATGTGGAAGTAATGGTGTTTCAACAGCCTATAAATAAATGGAAGGTCTTAAATAGAAATAAAACCAGTCTTTTCTTTTTCTCCATGCAGACTCTGGAAAACACCTGATCTTCTGCTAAAAACTATACAGATTAACAGTATATTTTAAAATTCCAAATGGTTTAAAATAAAAAATACTGGAGGTGCCTTAGTGGCTCAGTGGGTTAAGTGTCTGACTCCTGATTTCAGCTCTGGTCATGATCTTGTTGTCATGGGATCAAGCTCCACACTGAGCTCCACACTCAGAGTCTGCTTGAGATTGTCTCTCTCTCCCTCCCTCTGCCCCTTCCCCCCGTCTCACATAAGCATGCTCTCTCCCTTTCTAAATAAATAAAATATTTTTGAAAGTTAAATAAATAGAAAATATTGACTGAGTACCTCAGCTGGTTCCATTTCATGAGTTTTATCATCTTCTTTTAAATCTTCAAACAATTTGTCAAATTCTGTTTTAAGCTACAACAAATAGCAACAAGAAACATCATGAAATAAACCAATTAAAATAATTTCACTTAATTCAGTTTTCAAATCATTTAATTAACTACAAGATTTGAATACCAAAAGGTACCTAACATATTCAGTTGCTATACTGTTCACTGAAGGCAGAATGAATATGTGCTTTAGATGTAATAGGTAATTGTGCTACAGTCAAAAGAATATGGATGAGGTAAATCTAGGGTTTGTCACAGTCATGTTACAAATCTGTATATAACATTGGGCAAGAGACTTACCCCTTACTGTCTCTATCTCACTCTTATAAAATGAAAGGGATAACTTAGATTTCAAGTGTCTCTAAGGTTCCTTCTGCCATTGAAATTCTGTGATTCTATTAATTGTATTCAAAACATTTTGTCAGATCATACCAGGTACACTTGATTTTCTTTTTATGTCAATGACACTTCATCTACTATTACTGCAAACAACTTGCTATGTGCTACAAAATATTAATAGATGATTTTAATCTTATGCTAATTTAGTTGGTTCTTTATTTTTTAAATTAATGTATAATGTATTATTTGCCCTGGGGGTACAGGTCTGTGAATCATCAGGCTTACACATTTCACAGCACTCACCATAGCACAAACCCTCCCCAATGACCATAACCAGCCACCCTATCTCCACCTCCCCCACCCCCCAGTAACCCTCAGTTTGTTTCATGAGATTAAGAGTTTCTTATGGCTTGTCTCCTTCGCAATCCCATCTTGTTTCATTTTTTTCTCTCCCTACCCTCCACAACCCCCCACCCTGTAGCTGGTTCTTTAAACTGATCTAATCTAATTTTATAACAACATGTATGTGTTATAATTACTTTTAGAAATAAGCACATGAATACAAAGCAGCAGCCCAGAAGAAATCAGGCCAAATCAAAAAGTTAGAGAGGTAACCTGGGGTTTACCCACCAGACACAGGCTCAAGCCCTACTAATAACAAGCAAGTAAAATATGATAACTACAATTGCAAGACAAAAAGGCTAACAGAGATAGGTAGAGACAAAAAATTTATGTATTTGTAGACTGATCTCCATTAATTTATTTTATATCCTTTTTTCCCCAAATTAACTCAGCCTAATGGTATCTTAGATAACAAATTAGACAAAGTACTACATTAATGCCTAAGATTTGGAATTTTTTTTTTTTGCATTCCATTGGCAACCTTACTGAAACCAAAGTTTAAGGCTTCAATTTTTTAAAATTAATATTTGAACATTAAAAAAATTCAAATAATATAAAAACATCGAAACATACTCAAACATCCCATGCATATACAATAATGCATGTGTTTTAATATATGTATAAATGTGTATGCATTCCTTATCACTGCTTTCTTTTCACATAAAAGTTTTTAATATAGGTGTGCCTGGGTGGCTCAGTTGGTTAAGCATCTGTCTTCAGTTCAGGTCATGACCTCAGGATCCTGGGATGGAGCCCCATGTTTGATTCCCTGCTCAGCAGGGAGTCTGCTTCTCTCTCTCCTTCTGCCCCTCCCACCTGCTGTGCTTGCCCTCACTTGGTCTCTCAAATAAAATCTTAAAAAAGAAAAAAAAGTTATGAATATATATTCTATAGCATGCTTTATAACATACCTGAAGATCACAAATACTAGACATACATGTTTATCTTATTCTTTTAAACATAATCTTCAACATTTAAAATTCACTTTTAGATTGTAAAATAAAAAAGAGGCCTACCTGCTCAGTTGTCATCTGTACTGCAGCATGAACTGGCATATTATAGCTTGGTCCAGCTCTTCCAGAGCCCCAACTACTTTCTAAACTGAATCCTAAAGCTGTAATTTACAAAATGAAAAGAATAAAATCACCAAAGGAATTATCTTTTAGTAAGTAACTTTTAGAACTTGTTGTTCTAAACATATTTAAAAGATTTTTTAAAAATTAAGTCATTAAAAAAATACAATCTTAAAATAATTCCACATTTTTGAACAAACTCTTGCCAAATAAATAATAATTCTTCATTCCCTACTGGAAGATTCTTTTTGTCTTTTTCGAAGATGACGTTTAAAATCAAAGATTTCCAGATATTATCATTGGGGAAAATTAGGGGAGGGAATACAGGACCTCTTTGTTTGTATGTGTGTATATGCATGTTCCCACACACACACATGCCCCCTCCTATAAATCTATAATTATTTCAAAATAAAGAGAAAAAAAAACCACAGGGATTTCCTTAAAAAGATTCCTAAGTTACAACTCAGAGCCTTCAACACAAATTAGTTTAGCCAAACAAACTCAAATTAATTCTCAGAAGAAATGTTTTACAATTCCTACATCTTACAATAGCAAAATAAGAGGAGCTTAAACTCTAAACCTACTTTTTGGTGCAGGACCCAATTTAAATCCATGTTTCTTCAACTGATCTAAAACCGCTTTTCTGTTTTCTTCTTTTCCCCAAAAAGTCATATGGAGAGGCATGGTAAAAGCATTGTTGGCACCAAAAGGAACGACCCTATTATATTTAAGAAGAGGAAAAAAAGAGAGAGAGAGAAAATTAGAAATGTTTTATTTTTTCTTCCATTAAGAATGTGACTATGAAATAGTGTAAGCATCGCATTCAGATTCTGCAAGGAAGTGAAATAAGAAGGAACTATTTGGGCAAACTAGAAAGACAGGGAATAGTATCAATAACAATCAGTTTCTGTTCCTGTTTTTGGAACAGAAAGCCAGGAAGAAACTGAAAGATGGAATAAAGCAGGATAGCCTATAACTGAGATTATAAGATAGGTACAATAGTAAATTTAATTGAAAGGGTGGAGCTTGCACTAACAGAACCACTGAGGGTAGCAACCAATTCTGGGAGAATGGGGAATGATTTGCAAGAATTATATTGGACCCTTAACATGGGGTTTAGGGACACTGACCCCCTATGCAGTCAAAAATCCACATATAACCTTTGACACCCTAAAAACTTAACTACCAATAGCCTATTGTAAGCCTTACCAAGAATGTAGTCAGTTAACACATATTTTGTAGGTTATATGCATAAGAGACTGTGTTCTTAAAGTAAGCTAAAGAAAACATTAACAAAATCATAAAGATAGAATACATTCACAGTACTATACTGCCATTTATTTTTTTAAAAATATGCGTTTAAGTGGACCCATACAGGTCAAACCCATGTTGTTCAAGGGTCAACTATATTTTTGATCCAGGATTCACTAAAAATTTATTCTCAACATCCAAAAAATTTAATAAACTGAGAATGGAGAAAACAAGTGAGAGGACATTACTGAGTATCATCCAACCTCACCTTTTCATATTCTAAACATTCCATACTTAAATTGAGATCACAGACTAAGTGCCTAAAAGAGAAAAAAAATGTAACCAAGAAGACTGGGAGTTTTAAAAAAGGAAGAGGTGGTAGAAGTGGGCAAGTATAGGCCTTGCCTAAAGCAGCAGCTGCTACTCTATTCCAGTCAACTGATGTCCTGTGAAAATGAAGGTCAGATATTCCATTTGTCAAAGAGAAATCTTCACAAATAATTTTTACATTAGGAAAAAAATTAGGCTGTACAAAATGCAGAATATGCAGCTATTTGAATATTGAAAATAAATGAAAAATCATATAACACTATGTAGGCAAAATGAAACTCACCTACATATGCTCACAGGCTACTAGTTTACAACCTCTGATTTAAACAAATACTTCCAAACTCCCAAAACTATGCACTAAAAGATTTGGACACATGGTATGGACCGCCTAATATTTGAGCCAAAGTCTATTATTGTCCGTGGTAATAATTTAGTAGGAAAGTAAAGGAATAGTTGTTTCATGGTTGGGGTAGTAGAGGCAGATGGGAAAAGAATTAACACATTTATTGAACACATAATAAAGGCATAGTGATAAAAGTTGTCAGGGCAACTATATAGCCTTTTAACAAATTCAAAGATCACAACTTCTAATTATTAAAACTAAATTCAGAAAGTACATTACCCTTCAATCTGTGCCAATTTGTTGTCCATGATAGAGGCCAAAGCAGCTGCAAGATCTTTCTTTAAATGGCCAACCTGATTTCCATTTACATTGTTTACTTTAATTGCATTCTTATCATAGGGATTATTGGGCTCTCGTTGTAATGCAACCATTTCATTATTATTAACCTAATAAAATAATAAACAGATAATATTATAAATAATAAACATACGATAGAAGCTTTCTTCATTAAACTTTATCTGGGCTTTCCATTTATTTTTTAATAATAATAGCATATAAGAATGTATATTTTATTAGACTTATATTTGTATAGTAATATAAAAAACATATTTTATAATGTTTTTTACAGTATTTTTAAAATTTACATTCACTGGGAAGTTAAAAAATCCTTGGTATCTGCATAATACATTCAAAACTAAATAAGAGTCACACTAAAATTTTCAACATCGTAACTTCCAAAAACAGGTGATCTTTATTATTGAGTGCTTACCATTGTTCTAAGTACATTACGTAGATTTGACTTTTCAAATTGTCACAACTCCATTGGTAGGTACTATCATTACACCCATTTTACTGATGGGGACTAATACAGCACAGGAAAGTTAAGTAACTTGACCAAGGTCATAAAGCTATTAAGTAGCAGAACTAGAATTTACATCCAGGCAGGCTGGTTCCTAAATCTGATTTCTCCAGATTCTAAAAGGGGAAAAAGATATTAACTATAAGTCAGAATGGAATGAAATTAAGAAAATATATCCAACCTTCAACTCATGCCATTCTGACTCTACTAGATTAAAAGTTGCCTGAGGGTGACATCACTGAAAACAGAAGAGTTGAAGGACTTTTGAAAATTCTCGCTTCCGTAATGGCAATGAAAAAAGTGTAAGAAATTGTCAGAATCAACTTTTTCAGACATCTGGAAACCAACCAAAGGATTGCAGAAACCTGAAGAGTGTTAATTCAAGAAAAACAGCCAAACATCAGTAACCTAGTCCCATCTCCAGCTCTCAGCTGCATGACAGCCTTTAAAAATAACCTGCTAAAATTCTTGGTGCAGTCTAGTAGTCACCAAAGGAGTGCAACGGAACAGAATCTTTCACAAAGATTCATTCCCAAAGAATTGTCATTATTTGACCTGATGATGGTTCTCCAGAAGATCCCCACTTGCACAGTGATTTCTATTTGATCTCTGAGCTCATCCAATACAAAAAACCCTTCTTCCTTGGGTGGGTGTTTGTCAGAAACAATTTTATAGGCAGTGGGTAAGAGCTGGGGCAAAAAATACAATAACCACAAGGATTAAAAGGAAAGCTGGGGACTAAGATGTCCATCAGGGCTTTGAAAAGCTCCAATATATTCCTGGGAATATAGAAGGCCATATTCAAGCAGAGGGCTGTATGCATGCCCAGGGCTGTGTGTATGATCAGGAAAAGACTAAGACCCTAAGCTCATACCTCTGGCTAAACTTGAGGCTCTGAACAAGCAGGATATGAAGGTTAAGGAAGAGTTGTCAACTGAAGGAGTACCCCAAATGCATACAGATTCCCTCAGGAAAGACTGAGAGATTAACTGGTTCTGGTATAATCATAAGCTTCACCACTAAGTTAACAAAGCACAGACATCAGTAGATTTTTCAGGATTAATTCAGGAAAATCACTAAACAAGCAACAAATATCAAAGTCAGCAACAATAAATAACCCTGGAGAGTGGGAAGAATCTAATTTTTACTATTGTCACATTATTTAAAATGTCTACTTTTCGATAACAACAAAAAAAGAGACATGCAAAGAAATGAGAAGGTATGGTTCCCTCATAAGAAAAAAGCTATCAACTGTCCCTGAGGAAGCAAAGATATTTGTCCTAGTAGAAAAAAAATTTAAATTTTTTTTTTAAAGATTTTATTTATTTGACACAGAGAGAGAGATTACAAGTAGGCAGAGAGGCAGGCAGAGAGACAGGGAGAGGAGGAAGCAGGCTCCCTGCTGAGCAGAGAGCCTGATGCGGCCTCGATCCCAGGACGCTGAGATCATGACCTGAGCCGAAAGCAGAGGCTTTAACCCACTGAGCCACCCAGAAGCCCCCAAAAATTTAAATTTTAATTATCTTCAAAAACCTAAAGCAAACCATGTCTAAAAAACTAAAGGAAAGCACAAAAACTATGTCTCACCAAATGCAAAGTGTTGACAAAAAGTGCAGTAAAGTAAAAAAAAAAAAATTCACTAGAGAGGCTCAATAGCAGATACGTGGAGGCAGAAGTATTAATGAAGTTGAAGACAGGTCAATTAGATGGAGTCTAAGAACAGATACAGAGTCTGAGGAATAAAAAGAAAAAAGAATGGAGAAACATGAACAGGCCTCAGAGATCTGTGGGACAATAGCAACCATATCTACGATACACATCAGTCTCAGAAGGGGAGAAGAAAAAGGGGTAGAAAGGATATTTGAAGAAATAATAGATGAAAACTCCCCAAATTTGATGAAAAACATTAATCTACCTATCTCAGAAACTCAACAAAATTCCAAATAAACTAAACTTAAAGAGATCTAAACCCAGACACAGCATAATCAAGCTGTGGGAAAAAATACTAAAAGCAACAAGAGGAGCAACACCTTATTTATAGGAGAATTCTCAATAAGGTTAACATCTGATTTCTCATTAGAAAGCATAGAGGCCAGAAGATAGTGGGATAACTTTTCGAAGTGCTTAAAAAAAAAACCAAACCAAAACAAAACAAAAAACCTAAAGTCAAGAACTGTGTATCTGGGGAAAAAAAAAAGAAAGAAAGAAAGAAGAAAGAACCGTGTATCTGATAAAACTACCCTTGAAAAGTATAGGATAAATTAAGACATACCAGTTAAACAAAAACAAAATCACCACCAGCAGACCTGTCCTACAAGAAATATTAGAGAGAGACCTACTGGCTGAAATCAAAGTACTAGACAATAACTTGAATCTACACAAAGAAATAAGGACTACAAGTAAAGGTAATTAGATAGGTAAATATAAAAAGTGTAATTTTTTTGGTTGTAACTTTTTTCTCCTACCTGATTTAGAAGTGCATAAAACAATAATAAATCTGTGTTGATGGGCATACACTGTATATAAAAATGTAATTTGTATGTTAACAGCACAAAGCAATGGGGGATGAGGGAAATGGAGCTATCTACAAGCAATATTTTTGTATGCTATTGAAATTAAGCTGGCACTAATCCAAACTAGATTCTTATGAATTAAGATATTAATTGTAATTTCCCAGAGCAACAACTAAGGAAACAACTCAAAACATATAGTAACAGAAATGAGGAAATTAAAATGGCACACTAGAAAATATTAAGGCAAAAGATGGCAGTAATGAAGGCTAGACCCAAAGATCACGTATCATATGGCTCCATTTATACGCAATGTGTAGAGTAGGCACATCCATAGAAATAGAAAATAAATGAGTAGATACCAGGGACTGAGGAGAGATAGTAATGGCGAGTGATTTCTAATGTGAACAGGGTTCTTTCTCGAATGGTGAAACATTCTGGAACCAGACAGTGGGGATGGTTGCACAACCCTGTGAATAAAAACCACCTGATTGTATGTACATTTTAAAAATGGTGAATAATGGGACACCTGGGTCACTCAGTTGGTTAAGCATCTGCCTTCAGGTCAGATCATGATCCCAGCGTCCTGGCATCAAGTCCTGCGTCAGGCTCCTTGTTCAGCAGGGAGCCTGCTTCTCCCTCTGCTTGCCCCTGCCCCTGCTTGTGTGTGCACGCCTGTGCACTCTGACAAATAAATAAAATCTTTAAAATATAAAAAATAAAACCTCTGAATTTTATGGTAGTGAATTATCACTTTTTTAATTGCCTAAAAAAGACAAGGGAATGCTGCTTCAACATCTGTCTACTGATTTAAGATTTGCTATAGCTTGACCAATCATATTATCAGACAGATATTCCTCTCTACCCCTTTGGAGATATTCATAAGGCAAAGCTCTGTTCTCTCCCAGTCCCATCCTCTATGCTAATGCCTGCAAGCAAGACCTTTTTTAAAACCAAATTATGAAAATCCCAGGAAAAATATAACCCCAAAAAGGCAAAAAGCTATTATTCTTCAGATTTCATCTCAAGAAGAAAATTAGATAATTTTCTTTTAGTGTAATATATTATGGTTTTTTAAAAGATTTTTAAAGATTTGTATTTATTTATTTGACAGAGAGAGAGATCACAAGTAGGCAGACAGGCAGGCAGAGAGAGAGGGGGAAGCAGACCCTTGGCTGAGTGGAGAGCCCGATGCGGGGCTCAATCCCAGGACCCTGAGATCACGACCTGAGCCGAAGGCAAAGGCTTAACCCACTGATTCACTCAGGCGTCGCAAATTATGTTATTAAAATTAGATAACTGTCACTTACTACAGATGATAGCTAATTACCAGTAGTAGACAGTAGATAGATAGCAGATAGTAATTAATGATGGTAGAATTTAAAATAGAATACATACAGGCCAAAATGCTAGAGACTATAAAAACAAAAAAAAACCAAGATCTGAGCACCAAGACAAAAAAAGGATATATTAAAAATAAAGATTAAAAACAAAAACAAAAAAAAGGAGAGAATTACAATTATAACAATATTTTTAGAACAGGAAAGAAATAATCTATTTTATTATAAAATAGTTTATGTGTCAAATTAAAAATTTAACCATAAAGTTACCAAAAACAAATTTAAAAAAAAGAGAACATTTAAAAATTAGAAATGCCTGGGGCACCTGAATTGCTCAGTCAGTTAAGCCTTGGACTCTTCACTTTGGCTCAGGTCATGATCTCAGGGAGATCCAGCACCACACAGGGCTCCACACTCAGCAGGGAGTCTGCTTCTGTCCCTAGCTCTCCCTCTGTTCAAGTGCAGTGCAGGCACTTGCATGCGTGTGCATGCTCTCTCTCTCTAAAATAAATAAATAGGGGCACCTGGGAGGCTAAATTGGTTAAGCATCTGCCCTCAGATCAGGTCATAATCCGGGGTCCTGGGACTGAGCCCCACATCAGGGTCCAGGCTCCCAGGCTCCCTGCTCAGCAGGGAGTCTGCTTTTCCTTCTCCCTCTGCCTCTCCCCTCTCTCCTTACCACCCACTGGTGCTCTTTCTCTCTCAACTAAATAAATAAAATCTTTAAAAATAAAATAAATAATCTTAAAAAAAATTAGCAATGCCAACTTTATACATCAAAACTTAGGAGATACAGCTAATACTGTACTTTGAAGACTGTTTAAAAAATTAAAAGCTATCATTACTAAGATTAAAATTAAGCGTTCAAATCAAAAATCTAAAAATAAAATAAAATAAACTTCAGGAAAACAGGATAACAGGATATAAAAAATTAAACAATGAAGAAAAATAACAACCATAAGAAAATCCCAAGAAAGGTTGCTTGAAAAGATGAAACATAAATCTCTACCAAGGCTAAAGGATAAAAAACTAGACACAAATATATTACACAAAGAATGAACACAGTTAAAATATTTTCAAGTATAAATGTTACTAAGCACAATTCTGTAGCAATAAATTTTAAAATTTAAATAGATGCTTTTCTTTAAAAATATAAATTGCCAAAACTGACTCAGTAAGTATTTGAATTATGCTGAGTTGGAATGAAGCTAGAATTAAAAAGTACATCATGTATGATTTAATGCATATAAAGCTCTAGAACAGGCTAAACTAATTGAGAGCAAAAGAAATTAGATTGTAGTTGTTAGGGCAACAGAAATGACTGCAACGAAATACAACCGAACTTTCAGGGGTGATAAAAATAATCTATACCTTGACTAGAATGGTTGATTATCATGTATTTATCTTTGTCAAAGATAATCAAGTGGAATCGTACACTTAAAAATGTGTATATTTTCATGTAAATCACATCTCTATAAAACTGGAAAAAGTTGAAAATTGTAAGTATGGAAAGATAAGTACCTCAATTTTTATTGTATTTTCTTAATAGTGATCAACCCCAAAATGTTCATCAATAAGGAAATTAAAAATATGACATAGATTTATACTGACATGAAAAGATAGTCCTAATATTCTACCAGGAGAAAAAAGGGTGATCACTATAACAGACATAATAACGATCACATTTTTTTAATACATAATTATGATTTCAATTTACGTCCATGTGTTCATAAAGTGTGAAAAAATAAAATGAGTAAGTTATGGTCCAGGATGATAAACTACAGGGAGATCTAATATTTTTTTCTTTTAGCTATTTAAAAATAATGAATATGTATTAGTTATAAAATAAATAATACATATTTTAAAACATAAAAAAATTAAGTGATGATTACTTTTAATGGGTTCAATATTTTTATTAGCTTACTAGTATCATGGAAATTAGTCTAAGCTCAACAAATAGTAAATGTTCTAAAATCGGAAATCATAATCTAGTATTTCACAGTGGCTTAAAATAATTTAGAAGACAATCAAAGTTTTCTGAAATAGAAAAAAATGAAGTTACAGGGCAATTATAAAGAAAAATACCCTTTAGTTATGGAGGCAAAAATTCCCAATTCACTCCTATGGGAGAGAAATCCTACTGTCATCAGAATTCTCACCAACATTTTATGCGACATCAAAACATCACATAGAGGGGCACCTGGGTGGCTCAGTGGGTTAAGCCTCTCCCTTTGGCTCAGGTCATGACCCCAGGGTCCTGGGATCGAGTCCTGCATCGGGCTCTCTGCTCAGCAGGGAGCCTGCTTCCTCCTCTCTCTCTGCCTACTTGTGATCTCTCTCTCTGTCCGTTAAGTAAATAAAATCTTAAAAAAAATATATCACAGAGAAAATATGGGTCAAGGGCTTTATGTTTAGCCAAACTGCCCTTCAATATAAATGTCACAATTAGAAACATACAGAAACTCAGGAAATCTTGTTCTTTCCTAAGAAATTTCTGGGACAACACATTTCAGACAATTACAAAATATTCTAAGAAGCTCCAATATAAAGAAAATATAGGAGGGGTGCCTAGGTGGGGTCGCTCAGTCAGTTAGGTATCTCAGGGTTGTGAGATCTAGCCCCTTGTGGGGCTCCACACTTGAGCCTGCTTAGGATTCCCTCTTCCTCTCCGGCCCCTCTCCCCTCATGCTCTGGCTTGCTCTCTCTCAAAAAAGAACTATAAAAAGACATTTTTAAACAATCAAGAAAACTGAGTATGGATTAATTATCAGATATAATAAGGAATTACTAATTTTGTTAAGTATGAAAATGACAAAGTCTGAATTTTTTTAGAGAGACATACTGAATTATATGAATGTAAACTGCTACAGTGGAGATTTTTTTGCCCTAAAGGACAAAAGAAAAAGTGATGAAAGAAACGTGAGAAAAATTCGTTAACCACTGAATTATGGGTAAATGGGAGTTTGTTATATTATTCTACTTTTATGCATGCTTAAAATATTTCATAATAAAGAATAAAACTAGTAGACACATCATCCAAATAACACAGAAACATACTACATAACCATAACAAAGACGACTTCTCACCATCTATGAAATTATATACTATCTCTGTCTCTCACACACACACACAATGCAAAGAGAGATAAAAATAGACATAGGGAGAAAAATTGGGAGTCAGGTAGTCTTACTATAGAAAGGAGAAAAAAAAAGGACCTAAAAATAGACAATTCCCTTATCTAGTAGGATTTAATCTTCCTAAATTAAAAATACTGAAGTACAGAAATACACTAAGGGACAGAAGAGGAGAAAGCAAAGAACTGACTTGGAAGTTATTCTACAAATGTACCCCTAGTATCTGCTTTTTGGGCCAATCATCTAATCTTCCTAAGCTTCAGTTCTTCAGTTATAAAAACGGGACAATACATGTTCTATCTACCTTTGAGTCATTATAGCCATCAAATGAAAAACCATACGGGAAAAAGTGCTTTGTATATTACAAGCAGGATATAAATGCAAAAGAAAATTAGTCATTAAATATTGGTTATCTCTTAACCAGATACATTCTAATTAAAGTAAAATAAGTATTAATTGTACATTATCACCTTCAAATTCTTATCTTCTAGGTTAATAAGATAAATATACTTCAACTTAATATCTAATACTCACTACTCCTGTGTAATAGCGTAGTCCAACTACATGACCTCTCAAAGTTCCAAATAAAACTGAATCTAGCTCTTCATCACTAGTTAGGAAGTCGTCTGGAGGTATAATATCTTGGAATTCAAAACGGGGAAAGAAAGTTGGATATGAGAGGCGTGGAAAATTTCCATGGGCTCCATATTGGACAGTCTGCAAGTACTTCCAAACAGGATCTCTATTAAAAAAGAAAACCACAGGAAAATGATACACTATTTTACCAAAGACCATGCTATATTTACAGGGCAATTGTTTTTCTCATTTTATTTCGACATGTTAAATCTTTAGTGGGAACTGCTGTATAAAGATTGACGGAGTGTTACTATGGGTAAAGCAGGAATTGGAGTGCGTGGGGAAGGTTTCCAGGAACCCTACCTGTTCAGTAATGCCTCTTCTACTCACCGAGTACTCAAAATGAAAACTCCAACAAGGGCTCACAAATCTTTTTCCTAGTGATGACCACCTATTTAAACTAAAATGTATATGATGTGTGTAATTCTAATTACACACCAAATTTCAATAAAAATCCAACTAGAAAGGACTTGCAAATATAGAACTATTATATGTGAAGCCATCTACACAGTTACAGATAATATGTCCAGCATCCACTATTTTAATTCTCTCCAAAAAGAGCATCCAAATCATGCCATCATGGGACGTTGACCTCAAGCCTCCCATTCCCGTTGGTTTAAGGGGACCTTCAATCCTTTCATGGATAACTGTTCCAGGAACAGGCATGTACACCAATTTGGAAAATGAAAAATAAGGGGAAGTCCACTGAGAGGCTTCCAGAAAGTTTCCACTCTCCTAAGAACAGATGGAAGCTATTTCCCCGCGTTTTCCTTATATGCTGCGCATACCTCTTTGGCTCCCCTGCAAATACATATTTCCACGTCTGTGCAAGCACATAAACTGTAAGCTACTTGGGGACAAGGGCTGTCTTAACTGGTCCGTTATTCTGAGCACATCGTCTAGCGCACACTGAGCATCTAACGGGTGTTCGTTGAATAAAGCTCAGATCAGGACGCCGGCTCAAGAGTGGAGCTTTGAACCCCAGGCCCCCACAGCCCCTGAGCGAGATGTGCCCAAGGCCCTGGCATGAGGCTCGCCTGAGGAGCCTCCCCTCGCCAGCCAAGGCAATGCATTTATTTCTCCCGCGGCGATATGAGCCACCGGCAGGACGAATATAAGCTGCACCGGGAACGCGAGGAGAACACGAAGGGAACGCAGGGAAGGTCAGGTTCATTTGGAGACGCCAACAAGCCGTTACCCCCTGCGCCCCACCCCCTACGCCCCCTTCACCTCTTGAACATCCAGGACATGGCGCTGAGCGGGTAACGAACGGAACGCTTGGGCGCCCCAGATAGCTCTCGAGCCGCCTCAATAAGCCTCCCTCCAGGCCCCACAGGAAAGAAGCAGAGGGTAGGTTCCGAGCGCCGAAGGAAAAGCGCTCTGGTGGAAGTCAGACGCCGCGCATCTACTCAGACGTCGACGCCGTCGCCTTCTAGCAACAATCTAAGAGACCGGTGACGCTTTGTGACTGACACTGGCAAAGTCCAATCGCGAGGAGAGGGCCTACGACAACGAACCAATCAGAGCATGGAAGGGAGGGCAACTCCGCCCCACGCAGGGATTCAAAGACTGTAGGGGGTCCCGGCTGCAGGGGCGGTTCCATCCGGGTTCTTCCCCGCCCCCGAGGCGAGCGCGCGGGAAAGCCACGCGGCCCTAGGAGTCCGAGTGGCGTGCCGGCGGTGTCCGCGTTTTCGGTTTGATTCCCAGCTTCAAGCACAGGGAGACGACTCCCCTTTCCATTGTTTGCCCCAGGCCCTAAGTCTCAGCCGCATTCTTCAGGCCTAACCTCATCCTGCCTCATCCTTACCTCATCCGATGTGACCTGTAGCAGCAGTATTTTACACTGAATAAGCGCCGCGATTTTACGAGCCCTGGAGCTACCAATGAGTTACTTTCCTTTTCTGGGGTGAACCTCGGGTGGTTGCCCTCAAACTGTTCATTTTAAATGTCACTAGTGAATCAATGAGACACGACGAATTCAGGAGAGTTTAATTAGAATTTAGATTTACAGATTTCCCCCCACCCCCACTTTCTTTTCTTAATTTCTTTTTTCTTTTTTTAAGATTTTACTTATTTGGGGCGCCTGGGTGGCTCAGTGGGTTAAGTCTCTGCCTTCAGCTCAGGTCATGATCCCGGGGTCCTGGAATCGAGCCCCACATCGGGTTCACTGCTCGGCGGAGAGCCTGCTTCTCCCTCTCCCTGTGCGGGCTGCTCTGCCTACTTGTGCTCTCTCGCTCTCTCTCGCTCTCTCTCTCTCTTTCTCTGTGTCAAATAAATAAAATCTTAATAAAAAATATATTTTTTTAAAGATTTTACTTATTTGACAGAGACAGTGAGAGAGGGAACACAAGCAGGAGGAGTGGGAGAGGGAGAGGCAGGCTTCCTGCTGAGCAGGGAACCGGACGGGGCGGGAGGGGGGCTCGATCCCAGGACCCCAGGATCGTGACCTGAGCTAAACGCAGACATTTAACTGACTGAGCGACCTTAGCGCTACCCCCCCCCCAACATTTTCTTTTTTAAGGAAAAATAAATTTCTAGCAGTGATTGCTGGGAGCGGTTAGCAGGACCAGCTTCACCTGAGGCATGTGGCTGCTCATGTGAATAGGTGGGAAGAAACTTGTTTTTCTCAGGGAACGTAGGAGGAACAAAATTACACAGTTGTCTTTGAGTATGAGGAGAATTAGGAAACTGTATGTTGGGTGGGTTGGCCAGCGGGCTGGCTGCAACCGAGAGGCTGGCAAGGCTGAGCTCTGCACCTTGGGAGCCCAGAAGAAGCTAATTCAACTGACCTTTAAAATGGTGCAGCAGCAGCACCAGAGTAGGAAGCTGGTGGTGGTTTTGAACCGCATTTAGTTAGGCTCCGTGTAATTGTCAAAGGAGAATTGAAGGATCAAAGAGGAAATGTATTTGTGAACGTGGTCAGTACTGACATTTGCCCTTCATAGAGTGATGCATTTTACACTTCTTTCAACAGAGTATGAAGAATAGTAAATAAGACAGTTTTTTGAAGAGTCATTTGTTTATTTTCTTAAGTTATCCTCTGTAAGCATGAACCAGCAGTGGAAAGAGAAATTGAATTCGCAGCAATTTATTCATTTCACTAAACAGAAGGAAGAAGATGAGGAAAATGAAAACAGTGGTATTTCAAATAATTTTAATTTACTTTCTTCTGGAAGTATTAGACAAATGGCAATATAGTTCAATTTTTGGTGTGCCAGAGTCTAAATAAGTTTTGGAAAATATGCCAGAAAGTGCTCAGACTGAAAATGTTGTATGTGTAAAATCAATAAAGAAGCCATGATCATTAGACTGAAAGATAAAACTGCTAAAATGAAAATACAGGTAAACCTGACTCCTTAAGATCTGTAATGACTGCCCCATTGTTAATTAAGGTAAAAAAATTGCTATTTAAAGTCTACTTTTTTTGTCTACTTTTTCACCATTTTACATTTCAGATCTAGCAGCTGAATACTCTTTCACTTAGTAATGGCACAAAAGATGGTGAAGAAGATAAGAGCCAGATTTCATAGAAATTTAGCGTCTATAATAGAGTTTGTATTTTATTTTAAATGCAGTAGATCCTTATGAATTGTTTTAAGCAAGAGAATAACAATGTGAGTTAGGCTTTAAAAATTCATTCTGGCAGCTCTGTGGAGATTATAGGGAAAAAACAGAAGTAGACTCGTTGATAATTAGGAAACAATTGTGTCCAGCTAAGAGATGATAGCTTGGAATGGGGAGATGATGAAGCTAGAGAACCAACACAGTGTACTGATGGATTTGGGTATGGATACTGAGGGAGGGGAAGGAATAAAAAATTCCTACAGCCACTCACTTCCCAGTCACAAACACACTTTCTCATCAACTCCCCTTTATGCACATTAATCATGTCACTCTCCTGTTTGATGCTGTGAGCTTGAAATCAAAGAATGGCACGTATGACTCTTTAAAATCTATCGCCTACCTCCCACTCCTATCACTTCCTAACCCAGCCTGCCTATAATGGCCTTCTCTAAAAATTATGAAAATTTTCATATAGACCCACAAGGCCATTCTCACAACCAATGAAATTAATAATAATTTTGGTGTCTTCTAATAACTTGTAATAATCAAATTTTCACAATTGTCTACAAAAATGTGGTTTTTAAAAATTTGTTAACAAAATGGAATTTTGTTGGCAAAATTTTTTTGCCAAAATTTTCTTTCTCTTGGCAAAGAAAATAACTTAAAGAATCTGAATTTCCAAAAGGCTGACTGTAATACAAAAAATTCCAAGTTTATGTCCTTTATGTCCTAACTAATAGGCTCTGGAAGAATGTATGATATTGTGTGTTTGCTTGTTTGCTTGCTTTATTCACCATAAGGAGATAGAAACAAAGTTCAATGGAATAGGAGAATTTTCAGGAATGACATATTAGAGTTCACAGAGTAAATCTTAAGTGGATCTTAGGGAAAAAGCCTGAATGCCATCACCTTAGGCCGAGCACCACAAAGGGAGGGATAATAGCCCAGTAATTTCTGGGGATCCCATTAAAAAAGAAAGCATGCTTCACTTTCCAGAGTGTAGCCTCGAGGTTCTGCAAATCTTAAGAGTCTTAAAAGATCAGAAATGTGCCAGGGCAACAAAGGAATAAAAGCTAATGAGGTGGCTCCGTTAAGGAGCTCAAGGGCAGTCGTTCAAAATCTTATCATAATTCCCAGTGAGCCTCCAGCGCTGTGAAGGTTCAGTAGTTGGTGCCTGCTGAAGGTGAAAGGAGCCCAAACATAGCCTACAGGGTAAGAGAAAGGAGACCAAATCTAAAACCTGTATCTAATTGACTTTAAATCTTAAAATGCCTGAGCTACCTGGAAGTGATTAATTAAGTTACCTCCCATTAGGGAAACTGAAGATATAAGATAAACTAGGTTCAATAAGAAAATACAAAGTTTTATCTTTGTAAATGGAGTCAGTGATTAAAATTAATACATACTACACATCCATATACACTCACCTCTCAGTGAATTTACATTTACATATTTATAGTAGATACCTCTAGCTGGTTGAATTAGGGGATTTTCTTCTTTTTACTTACATGCATGTAAAATTTTCTCTGTATTGAACATGTATTGCTTTTCTGCCATAAGAAAATAATAAAAGATATAAACTATAGTAAAGAAATTATGGAGTTTTCAATTTTGTTTTTAATTAATGTTAGACTTATATAAAAGTTGCAAAATTACTACAGAAAGTTCCCTCATGTCTCTTACCCCATTTATTTTAACATACATAATCACAGTACAATTATCAAAATCAAAAAAACATTGACACAATACTATTTCTGAATTTCTTGTAAATAAGAAGGCAGAGGAAATGATGGAAAATAAAATCTTTCATAAATTAGTTATTTACAATAGAATTTTCTCAGACTTAATCAGGACCCCAGCAGATTCTGGGGCAGATTTCTGGGTATAACAGCTGGTAGGGCAGAGAAAGTAATATAAAATAAATGCCAAGTAAAAGTCTTATTAATATAATGAATATCAAGTGCCCGCCTTTAAATAATAAATGCTTTTGTCATTACTATTATTGTAATCTCATTATTATCTAATGAATCTTCTAGCACTTAACAAGAAATATAGTTGATTGAAGCTTATTTCCTGGTGCTCAGCAGCTGGGTTATTCCCAAATACCAGAATAACACTGTTTCCAGAAGCCAGTATTTTCCCGGGTGTGTGTCCTTGATTGTACTGAATTGTTTCATCAAGAACCAGGAGACACTCTGATGCCAACTCCCATGCTGAGAAATCTGTGGTGTTCCAGATTACAAAGGACTTTCCCAGGAGATAGTAGTTTCCTCCTCCATTAGGCCTTGACTCACTAAGAGCTCCTACTCAGCAGAAGACCAGAATTACTGAAGAATCAGGCCTGCTTGAGATCTATCCCTTCCTTTGTGTCCTGCACAGGATGCTTTTCCTAAAATCAGGAAAGCACAACTCTGAGCCATGGAATTATTTAGGGTTCTTGTCATGGCCATGGTGAAAGTTCTTATTTTATTTTATTTTTTAAAATATTTATTTATTTGACAGAGAGAGACACAGGGAGACAGGGAACAGAAGCAGGGGGAGTGTGAGAGGGAGAAGCAGGCTTCCTCTGAGCAGGGAGCCTGAAGCGGGGCTCAGTCCCAGGACCCTGGGATCATGACCTGAGCTGAAGGCAGACGCTTAAGGACTGAACCACCCCGGTGCCCCAAAAGTGCTTATTTTAATGAATACTGCAAGCATTGGTGAATGTTTTTCTGACTTTTTTATGGCTAAAAAATTAAAAGACAAAAATTTCAACTCTAAATACACTATGGACATTATCAAAAACACTTTTTAAATGTGAGAAACTTTATTGTATTAGCAAATCAGTTTAAATCATCAGTCATCATCATAATTCACCAAACCATTGCATCCTACAACCATAGGATTATGGTTTGCTAACCCAGAATTAAGGTTTAACTTGCCATTTCCAAAAGTCTTTTAGAAAGCTAAAAAAAAAAAAAGTCAAATACATTTCTCAAATTTGAAGAAAAGAGTATTTGAGTAGATTTTTAGAGGAATTTAATCTCCTCACCTAATAGAATTAGAAATTCCAAGAGACTCAAGTTCATAAACAAATGAAACTTTACGGTCAAAATATATTAATATCCTGCTTGAATTGCTAATTTTGTAGTATTTACAAATAAAATTTCCATTTCTCAAATATTTTTAGATAAGATGTTGGGGTCTAAAAAAATTAAAGTCAGATGTACCCCCAGGTGAACATTAAAGCAACTGATGACCAGATGAACATTAACCTATTAATTACCTAGGTTAGCATACTAAAGTCAACACAGATGGCTGTACATATTCAGGAAATTGAGCTTATCAGTAAACATCAATAGTTATCTACATTATAAATTTGTGAAAAAGATAATTAAAAGGACAAGACACATTTTTACCCATAAAGTTAATATAGATTTTTAAAAAGGATGAGAAACAAAGCTACCCTGGTGTTCTAAGATGTGCTTTTTCAAGATACTTCTGTTAAGAGACAAATCACTATAACCTTGTTTAAAATTATTATTTATTTAAAAGAAAATTTGAGTTTAGGAAAGAAGTGGCAATAACAGATACATATCTTCAAAAAATTTTTTTGGCTGTTGTAAATTGTTTATTAAGTAAGAATTTTATAAAAACTATTTGTATTAGCAGTTAGCAGGGGAGCTGAAGAATACTAACTCTTCTCCTAGTTGCTTGGCATGTAACTTGTGACCCTTTCCAAGGCCATGCCTCCTGGGGCCTGCAAACTTCAGTTCTCAAATCTCTCTATGCTTGAGAGCTGGTTTGGTAATCTACTGGGTGTCAGGATTTCTTCTGAATAATCTAATGTAATGGATCAATGAGGATAACCTCAAAGAATTTGTATGTGGACTCTTCGACCTTGTAAGAATTCAGGACTTGCAAAGCCTGACAGTGGTGTCCAGCTCCCTTCTAGGCAACAGGTTGAAGGTTTGGGGGCAAACTTTAGCCGGTTAACACCATGACGGACAGGCTTGCCATAGGTAGCACCCTTAGGAACTGGGCATTTGCAGTCACAACCATGCAGGTGAATCTGATATATGATATAACCTTGCGTGGTCTTATATCCCAGTCTGTGCACTTTATCAGGCTAGGTTGGGCGGGGTTCCCTGGGGAGTGCAGAGAGTTGGCAGTACTGCCAGCAGTGCACTCTGAGAATAAAGCCCAATACATCTGACTGCTTCTTCCTCCATAGCCCCAGGATGTACTTGTAAGCATCCACCTTCACTGAACTTTGAGCTAAATTGCTGCAGCCAGATGAAAAGTAAAGAGACTTCCTCCCACAATGCATTTGGGTTCTTCTTCAAATTTTTTTATACTAAGTACTAAATAGGATAGTCTCAATCTTTCCCCAAGAATCCCTTTGTTATTGAAAGATCACCTACAACTTTATTCAGGTTTTTATTTTTTTATTTATTATTATTTTTTAAATATTTTATTTATTTGACAGAGAGAGACACAGTGAGAGAGGGCACACAAGCAGAGGGAGTAGGAAAGGGAGAGGGAGAAGCAGGCTCCCTGACAAGCAGGGAGCCCAATCTGGGGCTCCATCTCAGGACCCCAGGGATCAGGACCTGAGCCAAAGGGAGATGCTTAACAACTGAACTACCCACGCCCCCCTTCATTCAGGTTTTTAATCAAGAGTTTTTAACTAGCTTTTAACAAACTTGAATTATATATTTGGAGTAAAAATGATTTTTAAAAGCTTTTTTAAACCTATACATTTTTATTTGAGGAGCTACGTTTATTCTTTCTTTTACACCAAAAATAGGTGGATAAATATTATCTTTGCCAGGGGTTCCTGCCTCAAGCTAGGAATTACAGAGGGCTTTGTGCTAACCACTTGTATATACACATGTGAGAATGAATAGTACATGATTATTAAGAATAAAAGACAGCGGGAAGGGGGTGCCTGGGTGGCTCAGTCAGTTAAGCGTCGGCTTTCAGCTCAGGTAATGATCCGGGGGTCCTGGGATCCAGCCCCACTTCGGGCTCCCTGATTAGTTGGGAGCCTGCTTCTCCCTCTCCCTCTGCTGCTCCCCTGCTTGTGCTCTCTCACTCACTCTCCCTCTCAAATAAATAAATAAAATATTAGGGCGCCTGGGTGGCTCAGTGGGTTAAAGCCTCTGCCTTCGGCTCAGGTCATGATCTCAGGGTCCTGGGATCAAGGCCCACATCGGGCTCTCTGCTCGGCAGGGAGCCTGCTTTCTCCTCTCTCTCTGCCTGCCTCTCTGCCTACTTGTGATCTCTCTCTCTCTGTGTCAAATAAATAAATAAAATCTTAATAAATAAATAAAGAAATAAAATATTAAAAATAAAAAAGAATAAAAGGGTCACCTGGATGATTCAGTCGGTTAAGCATTTAACTCACTCTCAGCTCAAGTCTTAATCTCAGGGTTGTGAGTTCAAGCCATGCATTGGGCTCCACACTCAGTGTACTTAAAAAAAAAAAAGAATAAAAGATAACTAATATGTAGTCTCTAAATACACAAAAGAAAATACTGCATGTCTTGCATGGTTTTATAAAGCAGCAAGGTAAACAAAATGAGATACAAATCACTAAACTGCAAGGGAAATGAACAGAGCAGAGTAATGGAGATAAAAATACTGTGCTCTAGAAACTAGGAAAGGATGTTCAGAGGCTTCATGAACTAGGAAGGAGCTAAGCTGGAGGAAAATGACAATTTCATCTTTTTAAAAAAGATTTTTATTTATTTATTTGACAGAGAGAGACAGCGAGAGAGGGAACACAAGCAAGGGGAATGGGAGAGGGAGAAGCAGGCCTCCCGCCGAGCAGGGAGACCACTGTGGGGCTCAATCCCAGGACCCCAGGATCACGACCCAAGCCAAAGGCAGACGCTTAACAACTGAGCCACCCAGGCGCCCCGAAAACTTCATTTTTTAAAAAGATTTATTTATTTATTTTAATGAGAGAGTACAAGCACAAAAGCAGTGCAGAGGGAGAGGGAAAGAGAATCCTCAAACCGACTCCCCACTGAGGCAGAGCCCAAAACAGGGCTTGATCCAGGCCCCTGGGACCATGATCTGAGCTGGACACTTAAATAACTAGGCCACCCAGGCACCCTGGGGAATGGAAATTTCAATGGGTGTGTTGCAAAGGAGTCTTTAAAGCTGGAAAAAAACAAACAACAAGTCAGAGAAGCAGCCCATTTAAAATATGATTAAGGGGATGCCTGGGTGGCTCAGTTGGTTAAGCACCTTTGGCTCAGGTCATGAACCCAGGGTCCTGGGATCAAGTCCCACATCAGGCTCCTTGCTCAGCAGGAAGTCTGCTACTCCCTCTCTCTCTGCTGCTCCTCCTGCTTGTGCTCTCTCTCTCTCTGACAAATAAATAAAATATTAAGTAAAAATTAAAAAATATGATTTAGTGCTTATTGTGGGTAAAAGAATGTCTAACAGACTGTATAAGACAGCGAAATGAAAATCTCACCCAACTAAATCCCAAAAGAATGCAGTTCGATATTTCTCAGTATCAATTCAATATAGAATTTGGGATGGACTACAAAAATAACTAGAGAGTAAATATTTTCCTAAACATTAAGATTTGACGAGGTTTTTATTGATGTTACTTAGCTAAGGGATTGTCCTGCTGTCCACCACCCAAGAATCTTCCTTAATGAATATTGTCTCTGTCCAAAACAAAGTATAGATCTTTCTAAACTTACGGGGTTATGTCCTGATAAACCCAACCCATGCTGAAAATATCTTAAGTTGAAAATTCATTTAATACACTTAAACTACAGAACATCATCACTTAAGCCCAGCCTACCTTAAATATGCTCAGCAGATTTGTTAGCATGCAGTGGGACTGCATCATCTAACAATTTTATACTAAAGTGTGGATTATCTCATATAATATATTGAATACTGTACTGAAAGTGAAAAACAGAATGGCTGTAAATTAGTATCAGTTGATTACCCTTGTGATCTCGTCGCTGATTGGGAACTTCAGTTCACTGCCCCTCACTGCTAACACCACCCAGTATCATGAGAGACTATCATACTGCCTATTAGTAGCCCAGAAAATGTTCAAAATTCAGAATTTAAAGTGCAGTTTCTACTGAATGTATACTGCTTTTGCACCACAGTAAAGAGGAAAAAAATCATTAAGTCAAACTACTGTAAGTCAGGGATTGTCTGTAAAGCTAAAACAGCACAAAACAAACTAAACACAAATCCAAAACAAAACTAAGAGACCATCACAGGTCTCTTTAACCCCTCATAGTTGATCTGTGCCCCAAAAGATTTCCTCTCTCACCCCCTCCACATTAAACAACACTCAAATCCAAAAGTGCACATCAACCTAAAAATCTTAACATACTGCTACTGTAAAACCAGATGTTCTCCTCCTCCTTCTCCTCCTCCTTCTACCTATTTACGAAATATTCTCATCCAGAGAGCTAGAGAATCATTACAAATACTATTGCTTTAGATTTCTATTCTTTTTTTTTAAGATTTTATTTAATCGTCAGAGAGAGAGAGAGAGAGCGCAGAAGCAGGCAGAGCCACAGGTGGAGGGAGAGGGAGAAGCAGGTTCCCCACTGAGCAGGGAGCCCAATGTGGGGCTGGATCCCAGGACCCTTAACTGACTGAGCCCCAGGCACCCCTAGATTTCTATTCTTGAGGGAGTTCCAAGTCCCAAAACACAATAAAATTACATATTTTCCTTCATTACTGAGGATTGATTATCCCAAAGGCCTACAATCTAAACGCTCATTTCCCGATTCCAAGACTAGTGTAATGTTCTCCCTCACATCATACAACTTAAGCTAATAACTTAAAATATACACAACGACATTAAAAGTCACAGAAATCAATAGTAAAAAAAACCCAAAACAAAACAAAACAAAACGCAAAAAAATCTATACGTGGCATCACACTAACAGGCTAAACTTAGACAAAGACACAAAAATTTACTTGTTTTACTAAAACTATGGGCATCTTAGGAAGTACTTGCGAAATTAACAGTTTGTTAAAATAGGGTAAAAATTTCAGGTGGCAGCAGAAAACTGAAATCACGGTATACTCTACCAGAAGCCTTGGCCCTGACCATACTCCTTGCCGGGCCCCTGCCTTAAAGTCAGTCCTTCACGTTTCATCTCCAACTTTGGTCGCTCTGGGAAACCTTTCTCACCTACTTGCTTCAGCTTAACACGGCAATTAAGATACAAGCCCTTGGGCGCCTGGGTGGCTCAGTGGGTTAATGCCTCTGCTTTCGGCTCAGGTCATGATCTCAGGGTCCTGGGATCGAGGCCCGTATCGGGCTCCCTGCTCAGCGGGGAGCCTGCTTCCCCCTCTCTCTCTCTGCCTGCCCCTCTGCCTCCTTGTGATCTCTCTCCCTCTGTGAAATAAATAAATAAAATCTTTAAAAAAAAAAAAAGATACAAGCCCTTCCACTCATGCTCTTTTGTCAGTGTGCTTGTTAGCCCTTCTCAGAGTGTGAGCTCTGGAATAAATAAACCCTTTCCTGTAGGAAGGTCAGACAGAACCTCGATTAAATGAAGCAGAGGAACGAACAGTCGCCTCGACCTGCCCGCCCGACTTCAAGCTGCGCCAATCCAAAGGCCAGGGCACACCCTGCACGTGCCTACCTCCCGCGAGAGCTAGTACCAACCTCCCGAAAGCATTGCGCATGCGGAGTTGGGCGTGCTTATTTGGAGACCAAAAACTACTAATCCCAGAATCCTCTGGGAACGCATCCTCCTTATCCAAGACTATGTTTCCCAGAAAGCCCTGCAGTGTTTGGAAGCTTTTTTTCCCGTCAGAATGCAAAAGGCGGGATTAACCGGTGTGTTTCCTTAAACCGTGGGAGCCTCCGAGGCAATCCCTAGCTTTCCCGGGATGGCGTAAGCGAAGCCTGTTTTAGGCTTGTCACAGTTTATTAGAACGTGGTGTCATTAGAAGTTCCAAGAAATCGAGATTTTGGAAGGAGTGGAAGGGGGCGGGGAGACAGCTGCACCTAACCCCGCTTTGTGCCAAGCAACGGCAGATGGCTTAGGACCCCTAGGTCTCCTCCAACTCACACTGGCCAGGATGGTGTCTTGGTCCCCAGAAGCCCCATGTCCTGGGAGTGTGGTGGCCACCGGGCATCTGCTGCAGAAGTCTTGGTAGGGGCAGTGGAGCCGCTGGCAGATCTCCGTCTCAGTCTCAGTCTCCAGGGAAACTACCTAAACGGGACCCAGACCGCCCTTCTCCCCTGTTCCTGATCGTCAGTTCCACTCCGTTTTTGCTTCAAAGACTCAGCTCTGCCAGTTTATATGCAAGGATCCACCCCACCCCTTCTCCCCACTCCCAGTCCCTAAGTCGTCAGCCTCTAGCCTCCAACACTGCTATCCTACTTTCTTTCATATCCTACAGTTCCATACTTTTTGCTGGTATTGTGGCATCATTTAGTATTACCTCATACTGAGCATGTACATCTCTAGTGCCCTGTTAGGCTGAGGCTCTAAGTTAGCCAGGGGCTTAGAGAAGCGCGCTGGCCGAGCACAGTTCTGTACTTGGTCTTCAGTTTCCCCACTTGATATGAAGTCCCTTGGAATCAGGACAGAGAGAAAAGATGCATGTATCAAGATGAATTATCGCCAACTGATGATGGCAATACCTTATGCCTTATTCTCACTTATAAAATGGAGACTTATTATCCTTAACCAGAAGGCCCAGTCAATGACTTTCCTAGCCATCAGTGTAACTTTTGCCCTCTACCCCAAAGAAGAAACAAAACCCTAGGCAAGAAGATCATTACTCCACTGGTGCTGCTCACTCTGGGAAGTTGTGCAGATGAGGCCACTCTGGGGAGGATGCCTTTGAGAGGAAGGGAAAGTTGTAGGACCAATTACATTTCAGTTCCACAGCCCTCAATGGTTCTCATGTGCTCTTGGTTAGCTTATTCCCTAGACCTAAATTTCCCTTTCTAGATATATGTGTATGTGGTAGAGGGGCATAAAGGTGGGGAATAGTCCTCATTGACACCTTTTCCCAGTGTTTTTAAAACAATCTTATCTCAAGAACATTATTTTAGGTTCATACCACCAGGGGGCACTATTGACTGTCTGAAGAGCAGTTTCCTTTACAACTTGAACAACCCTGTTACTGTTGTCATAGTTTTTACATACATTACTTAGAAAAACGAAACAAGATCCCAGATAAAGGCATTGATTTGTTTAGCACCCCAAACTCACAAGGAAAACCAGTATGTTAAGCCAGAGGTTCCCAACCTTGTTTCAAATTGGAATATTTAAAAGATACTGATTGCTGGGGCACCTAGGTGGCTCAAACAGTTAAGCATCTGCCTTTGGCTCTGGTCATGATCCCAGAGTCATAGGACGGAGCTTCAAGTGCCACGTCGGGCTCCTTGCTCAGCAGGGAGCCTGTTTCTCCCTCTCCTCCCCACTCATGCTCTCTCTCACTATCTGTCTCTCTCTCAAATAAATAAATAAAATCTTAAAAATACATATACTGATTCCTGGTCCCTGTCTCCAGACATTCTAATTTCACTGATAAGGGGCGCAATGTGGGCATCAGTACTTTTAAAAGCTCCCCAGTGATTCTAATGTGCAGTAAAATTTGGGAACTGCGGCCTTAAGTCCTCTGCTCAGTTTTAAGAAAGGAGTGTGAACCTGATCTAAACTTTGTATGTTAGCAACTTCAGAGGAGAAAAGTAGGAGTCCTCAAGGAAGCAGTTCCAGGAATGCAGCTCCAAATGGAAATAATTCCAGCCTCTCTGTGCTGTTTAGTATTCCCAAGAACAAGAGCCTTACTGGACTGACCCAGGGAATTAAGTAGAAAATTGTTAATAATAGCAGTTTTTGCTTACCAAGCTTTTATAATGTGCCAAGTATGTCTTAACCCTTAACAGGTTTTAGCTCATTTAATCTTGAGAATACAAGGCTAGAACCTATCATTATTTCCATTTTACACATGAGGAAACTGAGTCACAGAACGGTTAAATAATTTGGCCAGGATCACACAATACAGCTAGTAAATTGCAAAGCCACAGTTCAAATCCAGATAGTCTGTCTGCAAAAGCACAAACTCTTAATCACCATGCTATTCTACTTCCTAATCCGCAAATAGTGGATTTTTCCCTTTTCTCCCCACTTGGTCTATGTTCCCTCCATTAGTGTTCACACCTATTTTCATCCCTCCTTCATTCTCCACTCTCATCTCCAAGGCCTACATTTCCGGTCATTGTTCATTTTCAAATTACTCAAGTTTATAGCCCTACATCACACCGTGTACACTGGGGAGATATGAGGATATAAAATTTTCTCACTATGCAGCAGACCCTTCACTAAAAACTTTATGTATATTATCTCAAATGAGGCTTACAGTAACAGTGTTGCAGTTGAAGAAATCGGCTTAGTGAGGTAACTTGTTCAGCTCTTTGGCTTGGTTTCAGTCTGTTAGCCCTGACTTTACTCAGGGCATTTCCATTTGTCTTATGAGAGTCCCACTAAGTATTTATCAAAAAAGTGGGAAAAAGGGAAGAAAGGAAGAAAGAAAGGAAAGAAGGAAAGAGGGAAAGAGGGAAGAAAGAAAAAAAAGGAGAAAGAGGTTTCCTCTGTTAAAGATATTATTAATATTACAGAACAGGTTCAAATTCCTTTAGTCTGAACCTGAGTGAAGAAGTGGTTTTCCCAGCATCATTCCACCAGGACAGAATTCTGAAGTACCATTATGTGGGATTTCCCTTTGGCTTGTATCTTTTTCTGGGTATTTATCTTGGGTTCCCAGCTAAGGAGCAAGCTCTATGTTTCACACTCCTTCACTTCACTCAGCACATTGGTTTGTATGTAGTAGACGCAAAGAATCATCATTGCTTTTAGATATGGTTGACACCTCATCTGGCCCACTCCCCTCAGTTTGCAGCTATGGAAACTCAGGTCTAGGGAGACTGAGCGTTGGCTCCAAGACCACAGTTATTTGTAAGGCTGGGATTAACATTGACTGTCAGCTGAATGCTCTTGGCACTCTTCCAAACTCAAGAAATATTTGTTGATTTGTGTATTGATTTATTTTAAGGTCAAAATGACCTGTATTGTGATTGGTACGTTATATATGTAGAGACTTGGAACTATTTCATGAGGTAGTTACCACTGTAAATAATTTTTGGTTGTAATAAGATTTCAGATTTCATGCAGCCAAATAGTTTACTGAATGGGTTCTCAAAGTTTGGTCTGGAGATCAGTAGCATTGATTAATCAGTAGCATTAACATTGCCTAAGAATTTGTCAGAAATGCAGTTTCTCTGGCTCTACTGTAGACTTACTGAATTGGAAAGTGGGGGTGAGGCATAGCAAGAAATGCTCTAACAAATCTTCCAGGAATATCTGATGCATAGTCATGTTTATGAACCACTGGTTTAGTGTGAAGTGTCTGTTTGGTTTAAGAAATATATAACCATTGGGCGCCTGGATGGCTCAGTGGGTTAAAGCCTCTGCTTTCGGCTCAGGTCATGATCTCAGTGTCCTGGGATCAAGGCCCGCATCAGGCTCTCTGCTCAGCAGGGAGCCTGCTTCCTCCTCTCCCTGTCTCTCTGCCTGCCTCTCTGCCTACTTGTAATCTCTCTGTGTCAAATAAATAAATAAAATCTTAAAAAAAAGAAAGAAATATATAACCATAAAAGACTCTTAATTTTAGGAAACAAACTAAAGGTTCCTGGAGGGGAGAGGGGTGAGATGGATGGGGTGTCTAAGTGATGGACATTGAGGAGAGTATGTATTGTGGTGAGTGCTGGGTGTTATGTAAGACTGATGTACCCCTGAAACAAATAATGCATTATATGTTAATTAATTAAATTTAAATTAAGAAAGAAATATATAACCAATGAAAAGTCTCTAAAGATTTTATATAATGCGTTTTTTTAAAAATCAGATATCCTATTTACATATTACCTTGATTAGGACTTGTCTGGCCCAGAAATAAGAAAATGGTCACTGAAAATATTTTGTCAACAACCCAGTTTTTACCATAAAATCATTCTCTGGAATAAGTCTTTCTGAAAAGACATAGGATTAGACTCTCATGACAAAATCAGTGCAAGGCCAGTAATTGCAAGTTTATGTATTTAACAGGTACATCTCCCTAAAAAAATTAATAGGGGTAGTTCACAGAAAATTCCGTTAGTTCATAGTTCATAGAAAAATGATGTTAACTCATGAAATAGGTATGTTTATAGTAGGCATAGTTACTTTATATATGTTTGCCTGTGTGTGAAAGGGGAATATGTACTTAGAATGTTTGAATCTGAGAGCTCTGTGATTATTTAGGAAACAGTTTTCATACAATTTCAGCAATAACCTAGCTCTATAGAGGATGCTGCCAATTCTTTCAAGCTTGGAGTCATTTTATATAAGGAAATTCCAAAAGGGGCCACTCTTGAATAAGATAGAAACTGAGTGGGCTAGACATAGCCCAGTCTGGAAGTCACCAGAAATGTAAATTGTCCCTTTGAGCAAAGGAGCCATTGATTCAATTAGCCTTGATTTATTGAATGAAAAGGTAGTGATGGAAATGTGTGTTCGTGTGTGCATGCATGCACATGTGTGTGGCATTGGATATAAGGAGAAATTTTCTTTCTTTAAGGAAATTGGGACCTGTAGCCCAGAGGACTATTCTGAGAACTTTGTGAGAAACTGTAAGCTTTGGAAATTACCCATTTTGTTATTTACTGTTACTGCCTGTTTGTTTCATTTTCCTAGCATTAGTTCGGAGCAAATATATTCATTCAGAGTACCTGAAGATCAATTTTAGGAGTATTCCTGTGGGAAAAGGAATCCTATGGCCAGGAGTAGGTAGAGACAGGAGCTTCCAGAGGGAGGGATAAGACAACACTGGACTGGCTGGGCCTCAGTGAAGGCATCAGCATGAACAAACCAAAGGGCCCATGTGGATGTCCTCTTGTGGCCATGTGTGACATTAGGAAAATGGGAGTAAAGGTTGGCTTTGGTGGCAATTTGGACATACAAGCAGTTGCTGCCTGGCTTTCTAAACTAAGTATCACTCACCCTTTCTTTAAAGCCCATGACAAATTCTGGATACCAATATACTTTGGGTTGCTGTAGAAATCTACAAGTTCTGCTTTAATAACATTTAGTAGTTTACACTCTAGAATGGCTTGTCCACCCTGCCTTTTGCCCTAATGAGTTGGTCTCTTTAAGTAAAACTCTGCAAAAATATATGAGGTGATATATCAGTATGATATTCTGAGCTGGAATAGTTTGTTCCTTTTAGATAAGTTTTCCTGAGTGAAGATTCTCAAAGATGACTGGACATTCATGTTTTTAAAACACAAATATTTTAATTAAATGTTAATTAATTTTATTATATTATAATATATAATAATTATATATTATAATTCATTGTATTATGTTATTGTAATTATTATATTATTATATATTATATAATATATTATTATACTATTAGTTATTGATATCGGTTATTATATTATTATATATTATATAATTATATTTTAAAATTGAATGAATAAAATAACTATTGAAATAAAATGTCCCATTTAAGAAAAACAATGTGAAAGACCCTACATGTTTTTCAGTGAGGAATTGGGACATAGAGGAGATTGGATGAGCATCTGCTGTGGTTAGTCCCATTTAAGTTGCACACTCTACTCTATGCTCAGTGGGTCTGGGAGTGTTAGCAGAAAAAGGAGGAAAGTCATGGAGGTCAAAGAGGGAGACAAACTCTCTGTTACAGCAGAGAATTAAAAGGATTGCACATTATGTGGAAGGGGCTCAAAAATGAAAATAATGCAAAGAGGCACTGCTTCGCATTCCTCCTTGTCCCTGCCTTGATGTCGGTCCCTGGGCTTGTTATATTCACCAATCCTGCAAACGTAGAAACCAATCTCAAATTTTGCAGCCTGAAGGACAGCCAATATAACTTCACTCCCCTTCCCAGTCTATTAACAAATGATGGGATACCAGCAAATGCAGTGGGCACCCATAGCACAAGTATGGGTTGATCAATAAATGAAGTGCACGGAATGATTTTGAGAGCAACTCTACATATCTATAGAAGCCAGCAAACTGATCTAAACACTAAAAGTAGTAAGATTCACTTGAGTAAGAGATTACGATCTTTCTGTCACTTTATTGTCTGAGTAACAGTCTCTGAATACTGTAAATTTGCACATGCTGGGGTATAAATGCCAGACCATCAGTGGAGATGAGGCATGCCCAGTAATGGCAGTCTTCTGAGAGAGCTCTGCAGCTGGAACCCACTTTTGCTTAAGGCCTCTAAAATTCCTATTAATAACAAGGGTTCTATTAAAATAATTTGTCTTCTACAGGTGCCTGGGTAGCTCAGTCTGTTAAGCATCCAACTCTTGACTTTGGCTCAGGTCATGATCTCAGGGTCGTAGGATTGAGACCCATGTAGGAAGATATGCTCTCTCCCTCTCCCTCTGCTCCTCCCCATTGCTCTCTCTCTCTCTCTCACATGTGCTCTCTCTCTCCCTTTCTAAAACAAAATAAAAAAAAAACATGTCTTCTAGAGTTACATTTGTGATTATTACTCTTGCTTTCAGAAAACCCATAAAGAACTAAAGTGAGTCTACGTGGTCTGGAGGGTATGTTACACAGAATGTCAGGGCAGTAATATTACAGAGGATCTAAAAAGAAGCAAGACAGTAAGTCATGGGAAGATCTGGGAACAAATTCTGGGCACATAAAACAACAAGTGCTAAAATCTTAAGAGAATGAGCAGGGGATTTTTAGAGAACACAGAGACGGCTTCTGTGTCTATGGCACAGTGAAAGAGAGTGGTAGGAAATGAAGTTGGAGAGAGATAATGAGATTCACCAGATAATATAGGACCTTGCAGGCCAAGCCAGGAAATTTTAGTATTGATCTGAATATCATGGAAAGCCATTGGAATTTTTGAGTATGAAAGTGACACTGTTTCTCTTTCTCTTATTTAAAAAAAATTAAAAAGCATTTGGAACTTTAAAATATTTTCCAGAACATAGCAAATATCTTAGAACACATTTACCACTGAATTCCAAACCACATCACTCTTATTTTAAATTTTTTTATTACATATTTTATTTTTATTAACTTACTTTACTTAAATTCAATCCAGTTAACATATTGTGTATCACTAGATTCAGATTTAGAGTTTAGTAATTCTCTTATTTTAAATTCTTAAAGAAATACTTATGAAATACCTTCTATATAATTGAGGTTCATACAATGAGCTTTACTTTGCAATTAGCTAATTAGCAATTTGATTTAGGGTGAGTCTCTTAGCTATTACATATCTTGCAGTCTTAAAAAAATTCCACATATTGAAAGTACACACTCTGACATGCTATAACATATGTATTCACCCGTAAACCTATTACAAAAATCAAGATAATGGACATATCTATCATTCCCAAAGTTTATTCCTGCTTTTTTTTAATCTGTCATTTCTCTGCCCCTCACTGAGACCCAGGCAACCACTGTTGCCTGCTACTAAAGTTTGTATTTTCTAGAATTTTATATACATAGGATAATTTATATAAATAATACATTCTATTTCTGTCTGGTTTCTTTCATTCAGCATAATTATTCTGAGATCTATCCATGTTGTTATATGTATCAACAGTTCATTCCTTTTCATTGCTGTAGTATTTCACTGTATGGATAAAGCAAAACTTGTTTATCCATTCATCTGTTGATGGGTATTTGGGTTGTTTTCGGTTTTTGACAGTTACACAAAAAGCTGCCATGAGAATGTGTTTACAAGTCCTTTTAAGGATATATATGCCTCAGTTCTCTCGGGTAAACACCTAGTAGTAGAACGGTTGGACCATATGGTTGATGTATGTCTAACTTTCTAAGAGAATGCCAAACTGTTTCAAAAGTTGTTATACCATTTGACAGCCATATCAGTTGCTCCATATCCTCACCAACACTTGTTATGATCAGTCTTTTAAATTTTCACTATTACAATAAATATAGATTGATCTCTAATGGTAGTTTTGACTTGCATTTCCCTAAGAACTAATGTTGCTGAGCACATATTGGAATCTTAATGCCCAATATCATGGGTGTTAAAAGGTAGGGCCTTTTTTGGGAGGTGATGAGGTCATGAGGGTCGAACCCTCATGAATGGGATTAGTGTTCTTATATAAGAGATCCTACAGAGCTCGGTACAGCTCCCTAGAGTTCTCTACAACCTGGAAGAGGACCCTAACCCTACTACATGCTGGCACCTTCATCTTAGAATTCCCCAACTCCGGAACTGTGAGAAATAACACTCTGTTGTTTATAAACTGCCTACTCTGTGGTATTTTGTTATAACAGCCAAATGGATGATGACAGTGGCTATCCATGAGCCCAGGAAAAAGGCCTTAGGAAAAATCAGAACTGCAGGCACCTTGATCTTGGACTTCTGACCTCCAGAACTGTGTGTGGGGTGGGAAATCTGTTTAAGCTATCCAGTCCATGCTATTTTATCATGGCTACCCTAGCGGACTAATACAGCCTCCCATAAGGAAATTAGGGTGTGCCTACTTCTTCCCCTGCATTTGTTAACAGGAATATAAGCAGGCAACTCCTCTTTATAGCTACTGACGTATATGGAAACCAGGCACATCCCCTATCTTCCCTTGGCTAGCGTATATACTCCCTAAGAATCTTAAATAAGCCATGCTTATTTAAGGGAGAGTTGGCTATCTGTAGAAGGGAGTGGGGTGCCAGGCTGCGAGCAAATATCACTTCTTTCTCCAAAACAGACATTTTCAATGTAGATGAAATTACAATAAAATTGTAAGTTTAGTCTTGAAATTTTAATTTAGTACTGGAATAGTAATTTTCAGTCTTGAGGGAGGAACTAAAAAAAAGGACACACATGGCATATATTTGTGGAGAAAGGGGTGTTCATGAGTGTTGTATCTGAGTAGTTGTAAGCAGTTGTTAGACTCTGTTTTCTATAGGAGCCTTTTATGAGTTTTCAACCCTACTTGCTGACTTCCTTGTCCAGTTCTCAGCCTCACTTAGTTTGGTGAATGGTTATATACCAAAAAGTCCCTACTGGTTGGGTTAGGTGAAGGACAGTAGGATACTACTAACGGGTACCTTATTCATCTAGATGGCAAAGGAAATAGAGGTAAGTTTAACTTCAAACCAACCGCACCTAATCTGTAAATTCTTCCAGGAAAAAATCATGAGGGTGAGAACTAGAAACTGACCAAAGGAAAATCTGCTCCTTAGGGGTGCCTGAGTGGTTCAGTTGGTTAAGTGTCTGCCTTCAGCTCAGGTCATGATCCGAGGGTCCTGGGATGGAGGCCCACCTCAGGTTCCCTGCTCAGTGGGGAGTCTGCTTCTCCCTCACCCTCTGCTGCTCCCCCTCCTTGTGCTTTCTGTCAAATAAATGAACAAAATCTTTTTTAAAAAATTTGCTCTTTCTTTTTTAGTTTTGTCTCTGCATAAGTAAGGGGACACCAAAAGTAAGAGAACATCCCACAAGCCACACTTACACACATCGTTTTCTGGATAAATTGTAAGGAGTAGGTCTAATGCTCACTTCATCTAAATGTGTGGGGGTTTTTTGGTTTTTGTTTTTAAATTGGGATTGCAACCATGAGCTCCACCTTGAGACATCAGGAATAGATACAGGATACAGATTAGAGTAGTCTTAGGAGCACTGGACTGAGAGCTAGTGGATTTCACCCGTAGTCATTCCATCCTCTGAGGCTCAAACTAATATTTTATCAAATACCTGCAGTTCACTAGGTGATATCCACGGCTCTTCGGCAAATAAATAAATAAATAAATAAATTTCCTTTTTTCCTCCCTCCCTTCCTTTCTTTCTCTTTGCTAAGCACATTCTAAGTGTTGCTCTTTCCAATGAAATCATCTAGAATTTCCAGTATTTTGGAACAACTCTTCAGTGTGTTCAGCCCGGTGTGGAGCCGTGTGAGCTGCACTTCACCTTTCGCAGCCATATCCTCCTGAAGCTCAGAGGCTTTGGCGTGGGGGGAGGGGCGGGGAGGATATAAGGGATGCCCCTGAAATAAGTACAAAATGGTACAAGATAGCAGATATCATATGTTGAGACGTATTCAAGGGCCTACGGATCTCGTCTAGCCCAACGTAGTAACGTGAAATGCCGGAAAAAAAAGACACATTGGTGTTTGCGCCCGTCAACCGCGGGGGACCGAGCGGTGACCAGGACTAGCAGGGCCGGGTTCAAAGCCCCGGGACAAGAGGCCCGCGGGGGCAGGCGCATGGGGCGGAGGTCACGGCTCCCCGGACCCCAGCCTCGCCTCGTTACAGCCTCTTTAAGAAAGGGAGCCGCAGGCGGCCCGGGTGACGCTCACGTGACTCGGCTGTGTTCAACTGCTGGCGGAAGTGGTCCAGCCTCCGCGACCGGAGCGGGGTCTCCCGGCGCCCCGCGGGGCGTGCAGCCTGAGCGGGCACCTCCGGGCTGCCCCGGGGCCGGTGGTCGGGATGGTGCAGCTATACAACCTGCACCCGTTCGGGTCGCAGCAGGTGGTGCCCTGCAAACTGGAGCCCGAGCGGTTCTGCGGCGGAGGACGCGACGCGCTCTTCGTGGCTGCAGGCTGCAAGGTGGAGGCATTCGCCGTGACCGAGCAGGAGCTGTGCCAGCCGAGGTGCGCCTTCTCCACGCTGGGCAGGGTCCTGTGCCTGGCCTACAGCGAGGCCGGTGAGTAGCAGCGAGGCCAGGGGGCGCCTGGGCCCCGGCTTGGGGCCTCCTTCCTAGAGGACTGAGCGTCCCCGGCGGCACTGTGGCTGGGGAAGAGACTTCCCGGAACTTGCCAGAGGGTCGCGCGGGGTCTGGCTGCTGCTTACTGAAGGAGGGTAGAGCCGTGCGGTTGTCGTGGCAACCACAGGTGCGCGCGGGCTTCTAGGGGGCGGGAGAGGCTGTCCACTCGCTCTTATCTCGCTCGCTCACCAGAAAGGCCTGTGCTTGGATCTCTTGGTTCTACTCACCCAGACACTTAAAAACAAACAGTACAACTCCAAAAAAACCCAAACTCGAAAGTATAGAAAACCTCAAACACATACAAAAGTAGGGTCAACAGTATCCTGAACCCCAGGTACTCCCAGCTTCACCAATCATGCAACTCTGTGGCCAGTCCTTTTAAATGTATACGTTTATCCACTTCTTGTCGGTTTTTGAAAGCTCACCGTATATGCTGGTTTTTAAATCTATGCAAGTGGAACTCAAGTCATAAACTCTCCTCTCCCACCCAAAACAGCTCAGCAGCCTCCAGTACCCCTTTTCCACCGAAATGTGAAGCAGTACCAAGGAAGTACTGCGTGGGTGTATCTCTATTTTAGAAAAACCCAACATTTAAAAATAGGTGGTACTTAAGATTACAGAAGAATTTACCATAGGCTTCTTTTAACTGCTTAATAATGCACTTAAAGTTTGATTCCTGCTTTTCAAGAGGGTTGTAAAGGTATAAATTGCAGTATTTATGGTAGAAAAGCCCATGACTCAGGGGCTTACTAATGAAGTGGAGAACATGAACTTGGAGGATCGGAGATCTCTTTCTAATTCCTACTCTGTCTGCTACTAGTTGGATGTGAGTTATAGAAACTTTTGGATTTCACTCTGGTTTTTTTTTTTTTTTAAAGAAAAGTTGAAATTACTAGATCAGTGATTTCCAGGCATTGGGGTTTTGTGGATCCACAAAAAACTATGGGGCTATCATTATACTTAGTATCTGACTATTCATTTCGTCCAGTAAAAGCATATATTTTTAAAAGTGAAAAGCCCTACTATTTACTGTAACCAAAGAGAAAAAAAGCGCTTAGCCCTAAACATTGGATATCTTTGCTTTATGAGCAACTTACTATGCTGTTATTTTTTTCTTTTTGACTAGTGAAGACATCAACAGAAGCCTGCATTGATTCACAGATGATGTCTGAAAACGACTCATTAGATCTGTATGTTCTCTTTCAGCAGAAGATTCTGATTTTTGGAATTCAGTAGAAATACTTCTCAATCATTTTTCAATATTGGTGGTTTTCCCCATCCCACCCCCCTTTTAAACATGGAAGTTCTTACGTTCAAGAGCTCTACTGAGTGGCAAACTCACCAGTCTCAAGGTGTGATGTGATGTATGTGTGTGTGTGTGTGTGTGTGTGTGTGTGTGTGAGAGAGAGAGAGAGAGAGAGAGAGAGAGGCAGAGACAGAGAGACAAACATATTTACGTGATCTGTCCCATTCTTCCAAATGGACATTTAGTCTAGATTTGGAAGTGGCAGGCATTAGGTAAACCTCTAGTTTCCCCCCCATCAGTAGTAGTGATTCTTGGGATCCTTGATATCACTACTTGTGCTTCAGAACCCCCCGGGGGAGCTTGAAAATATGCTGATGCCTGGACCACAGCTTCAGAGAAACTGTCAGTTTTCTGGGGTATGCCCCAGCATTGGGGTGAGTCTGATATTTAGAACCACTGACCTATTGCCATACTGGTTGCTGTAGGCAGTAAGTAGCATAACCTTATTAATGAGGCCTTGAAAAACAAAGAGATTTTATAATCCAGTTGGCTGTCCTAAAGAAAGTTCAGGAGTCATGTGCTATGGCATTAGCATGAGTCAGATAGCTCAAGGGTAACTTTGAGTCCTCAGCTTGAAGACTGGTACAACCTCTGAGTACAGCTTCTGTTAACCCACATACAGCTGACTCCTAGCGATGCTGATATCCAGATAACTTGTCTTCTACTCCTCTGCTTTTTTCTTTTGGTCTCTTTCATCCCATCCACAGTAATTTAGACATGGGGATTCCTGCTCTATGTGCCTAATGTCTTTCTCTGTAGCAAATCTCCCCCTGTCAGAAACAGAATGAATCTTATATCAGTCATTTATATTTACTGTAACTGCTTTGCAGGTCTCTTACCCAAGTAGAAAACATTTTTCCTTTTTTTTTCTCTCTTCTTTTCTCTTCTTTTTCTCTTCTCTTCCCTTCCCTTCCCTTTCCTTTTTCTTTTAAGATTTTATTTATTTGAGAGAGAGAGAAAGAGAGAGCTAGAGAGAACAAGTGGGAGGAGGGGCAGAGGGAGAAGCAGACTCCCTGTAGAGCAGGGAGCCCAACCTGGGACTCAGTCC
The DNA here is from genome assembly GCA_002007465.1 of Ailurus styani. Taxonomy (NCBI): domain Eukaryota; kingdom Metazoa; phylum Chordata; class Mammalia; order Carnivora; family Ailuridae; genus Ailurus; species Ailurus styani. The sequence goes on from LNAC01000190.1 coordinate 2,145,971, forward strand.
CAAAGACAGACGCTTAACCGACTGAGCCACCCAGGCGCCCAACATTTTCATTTTTTTACTCTCTAATTAGCAGGATGCTAATCTCCCTTTGTAAAATTTGGAGGTGTTAGGGAGAAAGAAAGTAGATAGAAATTTTGAAGGACAGAGGACCCTAACATTATCATCGGTAATGGAAACTTAATTTAGGCTTTGTGTGTGAAGTGAGGGAAAGGAGACCTGAGAACTTACTGCTCTCAGAGGAGAAAGACCTGGTGGCCAGGGTTGAGTACTGTGTGGGGAGCTCTGGTGCAGGACATTTATTTATGGGGTGTCTGAAGATGGTGTGGGCAGGGAAGACAAGACCACATGACTGACATTGCCTGTTTTTTAGCACAAGTGTATTAAATGAGTCTGTCATATCCCCCCAGATCCTACTGTCTCTTCACTTTTTTAGAGCCATAAAACATACTTTGATGCATCATATATTATTTCTACCTTCTGCTGTCAATTTTGTCATAGGAGCAGCCTTTTCCTTAATCTGGTATGTGTGTTAACCAGGTTTATGATCTTGCTATATAAAAGGAAGTTTATTATTTTAAAAAATCAATTATCTCAGTTTAAGCATAAATGTGTGAATGATTTTTTAATTTACTCGATGAAGATAGAAGCTGTTGTAAAGTAAGTAGAATAAAGCCCTGACTATATACATAATGCCTAAAAAAGTTTATAAGTCAGTCAGAGGAAGACAAATGCCATATGATTTTCTATATGTAAAATCTAAAAAATAAAAAACAAAAACTAATTGGTGGTTGCAAGAGGTAGGGTGGGGGCAGTGGGAGAAATAGGTGAGCTGTTTTTTGTTGTTGTTTAAATAAATTAAAACTTTTAAAAAGTTTCTTTCTTTCATAAAGAGCTATTAACCTCCACAGAATCCTCTAGACTTTTAACATTTTGAGAAATAGCATAATTGGGGAATGAGCTTCAACTTTTGAGCTAACCAGGTCCAGGTTTAAGTTCCAGCTCTATCTTGTTGGCTGTGTTGCCTTAGGCAAGTTACTTAGTTTATCTGAGCCTCAGATTCCTGATCTATAACACGGAGAATGAGATAATATCTTGAAGGTTTGTTGTGAGGATTAACTGAGAGAACTCTAAATCTCTGATCATAATGCTTGTCAAGTAAACACACTGACTTTAGCAAGTTCTAGTTCATCATTATAAAACTAATCTGAAAACATACAAGACAGTATGGGTACTATGTATAGTTTGCAGATTATATATAAATGATAAATAGACTTTATCAGTGAAATAGGTATATGTTTATAAATGGATGAATAAAACAATTTTATTTAACCAAATATTCTTAGTTTTTAAAATTCATTTACTAATTTGAATATGGCACCAAAGCATGGGCAACAAAAGAATGAAGTAAATTGGATGTCATCAAAATTAAAAAATTTCATGCACCTATAAAAGACACTGAGACACTAACAACAGATTGAAAAGGCAATCCACAGAATGGGAGAAAATACTCACAAAGCATATATCCAGCAAGGGATTAATATCCAGAATATATAAAGAACGCCTATAACTTAACAACAAAAGCCACTTCATAAATGGGCAAATAGGCATTTCTTCAAATGGCCAACAAGCACATGAAAAGATGCTTAACATCATTAATGACCAGGGAAATGCAAACCAAACCCATGATGAGATACCATTTCACACCCATTAGGATGGCTACTATTTAAAAGAAGAAAGAAAATAGCAAATGTTGGTGGAGAAACGAACCCCTGCGCACTGCAGGAATGTAAAATGGTAGAGCTGTTGTGGAAAACAGTATGGTGTTCCTCAAAAAATTAATTGCCATATGAACCAGCAGTTTCACTCTTGGAAGTATATAAACAAAGTAATTGAAAGCAGGGACTTGTGCATATATTTGTACATCCATGTACAAATTTTTAAATGAGAGCCAAGAAATGGAAGCACCCAATGTCTATCTACTGAAGAAAAGATAAACAAAATGTGGCATATGCATATCTGTACCTGCATGTTCGTTGCAGCATTATTTATAATAGCCAAGACATGGAAACAATTGAAGTCTCCTTAAACAGATGAACAAATAAGATGTGGTATATACATAAAAAAGAATATTATTCTGCCTTAAAAAGGAAGGGAATTCTGACACATGTTACAACACAAATGAGCCTGGAAGACATTATGCTAAGTGAAATAAGCCAGACACAAAAGGACAAATATTGTATGATTCACTTTATAGAAGGTATCTAGAATGGGTGAATTCATAGAGACAGAATGTAGAATGGTCATTACCAGAGTCTGGAGGGGCAGGGAGATGAGGAGTTATTGTTTAGGAGATACAGAGCTTTGAGGAAGATGAAGAAGTTCTGGAAAGGGATGGTGGTGATTGGGGCACAACAATGTGAATATACTTCAGGCCATTGAACTGTATTCTCAAAAATGGTGAAAATGGTAAAATTTTGTTATGTATATTTTACCACAATAAAAAATTGAAAGAAATCATTTACTGAGGAGGAAGTTTTAGGAAGATGGAAGGCTACAAGGCATCTTTTGTCCCAACTCCGTCTAAACTGCTTCTCTGGAACAGAGTGAGCAAAATTATGGAGCATTCTGTAGGGTACAGTTAGGCTTTCCGCCAGGATATCCAAGGAATGAACAGGTGCAAGCTCCATTTCTGTGGAATCAAAGGGACCAGCATCAAGAGAAGGTGCTTTTCTGGAAGGTTGGCTCATTTCACACAAGGAGGGAGCCCAGCCAGCCCAAAGAGTGTTTGAGAAAAAGGGCTTATTGTTTGCTGCATGTGTATATGGGAAGTCATTGTGCTAACAGGGGTGTTTCAGTTTCAGTTCATTGGAAAAGGGCTTATTTACCAAATAATGTTAGTAAACAGTGGATTCTACATTTGGAAAAACTTTGACTTATCTTCCCCTCAAAGTCTGAACATTAAAAATTTAAACAAAAAAGCCACTAAAATAGAATATGTAGGAGTATATTTATGTAATTTGGAGGGCATAGGAGACTGTCTAAGCCAATTAGGAAACTCAGAGACCAAGAAGGAAATGATATATATCTGACTACATGCATATCTGACTACTTTTACTATGGTAAAAGATGCCATAAGCGAAATCAAATGTCAAAGAATAGACTACCAAAAACAATTTGCTATTCATGACCAACCAAAAAGTAAGATCACTTTTACCCAGAGAGGTGCTATTTCTTGTATGAAAAACAAATCAAACATCCTAATAAAGTAGAAAACTTGCAAAAGAGAAATCATACATGGCTGATAAACACAGGAAAAGATGGCCAGCTTTAGAAATGGTCCAGAAAATATACATTATAATAACCACAGTTGTTTCCCCAACACACTGAGTCAGTGCTAGTGAGGATATGGGGCAACAGGCATGTTCAAACAGTGCTGCCAGCAACATGAGTTCCTATTATGTAATTGTGATAGAATCTGGCAATATCTTAAGGTTTAAAATGCACCTGCCCTTTGGCCCAATATTCTCACTTTTGGGATTCTATGCCATTGAAACAAACCTCTAGGAAATAAATATATAGGTATAGGCCTATTTATTACAGTATGAAGTATAGTGGCAGAAAAACTTGAATATATATCCCATAGGGGAATTGTTGAATAAGTTATGGCACATAGGATACATGGGATATGCAGGTAATTCTCCATAAAACAATGTTAGATACCCATGTATTGACGTGGTGAGTTAAGATATATTGGTAATTTTTAGAAGTTGTAAATTGTTAAATATATTCAGTGTGATTCTATTTTCGTGAAAAAAAAAGAAAGACAAAACACTAGTCTACGGTCTATATTTATACGAGAGAAAGGTATAGAAGGGCACAAATCAAGCTCTGTGTGTTGATACTGGCTCCTCACGGATCGACTGCAGGGAAAAGATTAAGCTTTTCATCTGGCATCTCTTCACTGCTTTGATTTCTCACAATAGAGAGTAACTGTAAAATTACTTTATAATTTAAACAATATAATAAAATCAACAAGTAGGGGAAAATTAACTTGGATTTAAGTTTCATTTACTATGTATAGCTTTATCCTCTTTCTCAGAGTTGACATGAAGGTGTGACCTGTGGGAAGGGGGGTTTCAGAGCTGCAGGAAACACTCAGCTAATATAAGGAATAAAATGTACAATTTCTAGCTGCATGAATAATTAATGGATTATCTTAAGATATAACGGGGAGAGATTTATTTCGGAACCTAAACGCCTAATGTCAGTTAAAAATACACCTAAGATCCTATTAATTAGGGTTTTGTTCTCATCAATCTTTAATTCAACCATTCACATTAGGATTCACTAATAGTTCCTTTTCATGGCACACAGTAAGTGGTTATTTCTAGTGACAAATTCTAAGTGTAAATTCATTTCCTTCTCAGGAGACTATTTGGTAGCAATTGAAGAGAAAAACAAAGCTACATTTCTACGTGCGTATGTGAACTGGAGAAGTAAGAGGACTGAAAACTGTCGTGTGTGTATCCGAATGGTTGGACACAACGTGGAGGCACCTTTCAGCGAAAACTACAAAGACCAGATGTCTATTATTGAAATGCCGCTTTCTGAGGCCCCCTTGTGCATCTCCTGTTGCCCAGTGAAAGGAGACCTTCTTGTTGGGTGCACCAATAAGTTAGTCTTATTTAGTTTGAAGTATCGGATCATTAATGAAGAATTCTCAATATTGGACTTTGAACGTTCTTTAATTATACACATAGATAATATCATTCCTGTTGAAATTTCTTTTTGTGTTGGTTATGTTGCCCTCATGTCAGACTTAGAAGTCTTAGTACTAAAAGTGGAGTCAGACCCTAAAAACGGAGAGAGTGTTAGCCACCAGCCACATAAGACCAACAATCCAATGAAACAGACAGAAGGTAAATAATGAATTTAGCTTGCTTTCTTATCTTAGGTGCAGAGAAAACCCTTACTTCTGGTAATCTCTGAAGGGCACTAGTATGTGTGTGTGTATACATATATATATATATGTATATATATATGTGTGTGTGTGTATATATATTTATATCACTAAGCCACATTATTTATAGATTCAGTTATTCCTGATACATGGGATTTGGGTTGTACTCTGTAGCATGTCAAAGTGTTTCAGCATATACTTGTCAGTAGAAATAATGGAAGAGCTAGGAGTTTCTAGCCCCAGGTCTCAGAAGTTGAATGGCCTCAGGTTAGGAATACCATCTGAGTTCCAATTAACTCGTGTGTAAAATTGGGATGATAATATCCGGTTGTACTTTATCAGTTGTGAGGAATAAATGAGGAAGTGTCAGGGCTTTTCAAAACCATAGTCCTTGCAAATATAGGAGATGTCTGTGTGTCTGAGTAAATAAAATTACTGTATGTCTGTTTAATTGGTCTGGGGATGTTGTGAAATTTAATTTTCATTCAAGTAGTACTTGGAGTTATTAAGCTCTTTTTTCAAATTTTATTTTTTAAGATGTCAGTAATGAAACCCTGCAGCTTGAGTCAGATGACTTTGTTATCTGTCAAAAGCCCATGGAACTTCTCGGGGAGAAAAGTAGCCAGTCTGGAGTATCTGTTACACTGGAATCAATGGGATTAACTGATGAAAAAACAAAGTATTACCACGTTCAGCACCTGCTCTATAAGTATTATAAAGCTTTTCACTCAGCAGCATTTAAGATATATATATACCTACCTAGAAGTACATGGAAATTAGATCTCTTCCTTTCTTTCTCTTTTTAAACTTGCAGACGTTTTGCTCCTGATATCTCATCCTATGTCTTTTCTGATGACATCAAGTTACATTCACTTCAGCTGCTACCCATTTACCAAACAAGTAAGTAAGGATGGCATTGCTACAGTGCAGTGAGGTGAAAAGGCTCTGGGCTGGGAGGGGAGACCAAAGTGGCTAATACATTAGGTTCTTCTACTGAGTCTCCCTGTGGCCTTGGTCAGGTTCCTTAGCAAATAATGCTAAATAGTGCTCCCGTGAGCACTAGATAGGGAAGTTGTGTCTACTTAGGAGAAGCCCTGGAGAGGACATGACGGATAAAATGCATTTCTATTTTCGAAATGGTTACTTGGCCTGAAAAGGGAAATTGGAGCCTTGTCCTAGGTGGGGGTTTTTAGCTGGGTATGTGGCAAAGCTTCGTATGATGGCCTTGCGAGCAAGGTGGGAAATGTTGACTGAATGGGAAATTCATTCAGAGCGGTGGTTTTCAACCTTGTTGCACATTGGGCTTACTTGGATGCTTTATAGAATACTGATGCCCAGGCTCTACGTACGGGAGATTCTGACTTGATTCGTCACCTATGGTGCCTGGGCATCAGTAGTGTTTTAAACGCTTCCCCGGAACCTAATGGGCAGTCAAGACTGAGAATTTGCCTTTGGGTTTTGTACTTAGTCCTGGCCTGTCTAACATCTTTAAATGTTGCCTGAGACAATATATATATTATTCTGATTAAACGTGTTTATAAACCTCCCTTATTTTTTTCTTTCTTTTAGTAAACATTTATTGACTCTCTACTATGTTGGGTATTATGCTGAATAGTAGGGGACCAATAATGAGCAAAAGTAGGCAAAGTACTTGTACTCGTGGAACTTATTGTCTTGGGGTGGGGGTAGCAGACATTAATTGAATAATCATTCAATTGTTATCAAGGAGTATACAATTACACACTGAAATGAGTGCTCTGTGGGAAAAAGAACCCTTGAGAGCCTGTAACAAAGATATTAACCTCATTTAGGGGTCAAGAAAGGCTTCCTAGGAAAGAGGATCTGAAGAGTGAATCGGGACTGATTTGGAACTATGGTTGGTGCAGAGGAAGCAGCAAAGGCATTGTGGTAGAGGGAAAATCTTATGTTTGAGGAACTGAGAGAAACAAGACTGAGAGGTAGAGGGCGCCTGGGTGACTCAGTAAGTTAAAGCCTCTGCCTTAGGCTCAGGTCATGATCTCAGGGTCCTGGGATTGAGACCCACATCGGGCTCTCTGCTCAGCAGGGAGCCTGCTTCCTCCTCTCTCTGCCTGCCTCTCTGCCTACTTGTGATCTCTCTCTCTCTCTGTCAAATAAATAAATTAAAAAAAATTCTTAAAAAAAAAAAAGACTGAGAGGTAGAGCAAGGCAGAGAGGGTCGTGAGAGAAAGGTGGAGACCAGAGCGGGCCTAGAGCCAGGTTATGGGATCAACTATCTAATGGCTTCTCCCTTTCTCTCTTTGCAGTAGCAAGAAGCTGGACTAATACCATAGAATTTCCCATAATCTGAATTTTGCTAATTGAGTCCCCACAGTGTCATTTAAAATCTTCCTGTATCCCCTGTATTTCCCTGTGATTTGATAGTTTGATCTAAAGCCATACTGTTCACCTTGGTAACCATTAGCCACCTGCTGCTGTTCAGTACTTCAAATGTGACAAATCTAAATTGAAATACACTGTTAAGTATAAAATTCCCACCATATCTTGAAAAGTTAGTATAGAAATATGAATATAAAAGATCTCATTAGTTTTTTTGTTGACTGCTTGTTGAAATGGTAATAGGGATATATTGGGTTAATACAATATACTATGAAAATTTTGCCTGTTTCTGTTTACTTTTTAAGATGTGATTACTAGGGCGCCTGGGTGGCTCAGTGGGTTAAAGCCTCTGCCTTCGGCTCAGGTCGTGATCTCAGGGTCCTGGGATCGAGGACCGCATCAGGCTCCCTGCTCAGTGGGGAGCCTGCTTCCTCCTCTCTCTCTCTGCCTGCCTCTCTGCCTCCTTGTGATCTGATCTCTTTTTTATTGACAGCATTTTGTTGACAATGCTGGTCTAGGCTAAGTCTTGATTAGATGATGATGGTGGTGATGATTATGAAGATGATGTGGTAGCACAAGTAGTGCTGACTTCTCTTGGAAGGTACATAGCATCTGGTCGACTCTTTCTGTTACTCTTTTTGTGATGATTATTACCTAGATCTGTTAATTTATTAGGGGCTGCAAATGGTGATATTTTAATTATATCACTCCCTTTTCATTTCCTAATGGGATTCTTCTATAAAGAGCAGCTTTTCCTAAACAACTCTTTGGTTATCCATTGATAGACTTTTTTTTTTTAAAGATTTTATTTATTTATTTGACAGAGAGAGAGAAGTCACAAGTAGGCAGAGAGGCAGGCAGAGAGAGAGCGGGAAGCAGGCTCCCTGCCGAGTGGGGAGGCCGATGTGGGACTCGATCCCAGGACCCTGAGATCACGACCTGAGCCGAAGGCAGAGGCTTAACCACTGAGCCACCCAGGCGCCCCCCATTGATAGACTTTTTGATTCAATTTACTTTATTTAGTGGTTTCATGGGTTTTCCCCCCATTTTTCCCATGCAGCTTCCCTTACTTCTGATAGAAAAAATTCGTCTCAGGAAAAAGAGTTGCTGAGTCTCTTCTGTTTTTTCTCATTACCTCATGTGGGCTATCTCTACATGGTTGTCAAATCTGTTGAATTAATGTCAGTTTACCAGTATCCTGAGAAGGCTCAGCAGGCGGTGCTCACACCACAGTTTTTGCATGTCATCGCAAGGTATGTTACAGTGTTACTTGCTGGACTTGGAGTCACTTATTGTTCATATTCTTTGGTTGCTTCTTAAATATTTAAATGAGAATTGTGTGGGGGCATCTGGGTGGCTCAATTGATTAAGCCTCTGCCTTTGGCTCAGGTCATGATCCCAGAGTCCTGGGATCTATTCCCACATCGGGCTCCCTGCTCAGCGGGAAGCCTGCTTCTCCCTCTTCCTTTGCCTCTCTCCCTGCTTGTGCTTGCTCTCTCGCTCACTCTCTGACAAGTGAATAAATAAAATCTTAAAAAAAAAAACTAAATGAGACTTGTGTGAATCAGTATATAGTATTGTAAATTAATGGTATATATTTGTCTTTTGTGGCCCATACCTACCTTTTCAATGTCAAAGATTTAGGTTCTGGTCTTGTCTTTGTTTTATTTTCTTAGACTGGATAGGGGTCTTTGTGAGGAAAAATTTTCATAGAGAATTTTAGTGAAAAGTCAGTGGGGCCAGTCAGGACATCTCTGGATTTCTTTTTAGATTTTCTTATTTTTTTCTCTGCTGCCCTATCCTTTCTGTATGAGTTATTTCATAATGGTTTAGAACTGTGAAGGAGCCAGAAAGACTATCCTCTGATTTGTACAAATGGGGAAATAAACCAGAGGTTGGGATTGGCACAATCATGTGACTAATTGGAGGCAGATGCCTTTTGAGTTGCCTTACCCTAATATGCTGGCATGTAACACGGTTTCCTGAGCAGGATTTTAATCTCATTTCCTTTTATCTCAGCAGTAACTGATGCTTCTGGTTCTATTTCCTGTTTTTTGAGCTTAGGGTATGTGCAAGACACTGCATTGGGCCCTCTGGCCAAGCACCGTGAATAAGGTACACCATCTGCTTTCTAAAGCAACAGCGTGAAAGAAGGCTAGAGACATGTACATGGGGCCCAAACACTAGGGGATTTGTGAAAAATATCTTTAGACTTTGTGAAAGTGGTGCAGGCACTGTGAGGAGGGAAATTACTTCTGACTGAGTCATACAGGAAAGTTTTCTGTGCTTGAAGTGAGAAAAGCTAGTTAGAATCTACAGATGTAGAACAGAAGAGAAGGGCGTTATAGAGAAAGGGAAGACTATAAACAAAAGCTATGTCTAGTTTTGTAGGAGCATCTAATAACTAATTGCAGAGGACAGTGATTTTTAATTTTTTTCATCTGAGTGGTAGTATCAGCAACTATAGCAGGTGCTAGAGTATATTCAGACAGCATAGAATTCAGCCGAAGATTCTCATAGTGTAGTTGCTGCCCTCTCCTCCCATTGTCTGATGTGAGGAGAAATGCTGTGATGTGTTTCCTAAGTGAACGCTGTGGAAGTAGCTAGTTTCAATTTCTGTGTTGTGCATAGCCATGTTCTTTAACTATGAAGAAGCTGAAATGCAGAGAAGTGGTACAAATAATGCTCGAGAGAGAGAGCTCAGGGCTTTGAAAATTAAGGACTTCTTTATGATTTTGATCAACAAAGTGATGTGATAAGAGCATTGCTTAAGGAAAAGTAGTGGTGGCTGTTACACAGGATGGATTGAACACAGGTAAATCAGCTAGTGAAATGGTTCAGGGAAGGATAACCAGGGGCTACAGCAATGAGAGGATGAGGATGAATGGATGGGAGACGCTTCAGCAAGAGAATGACAAGACTTGGTGTCCGATGGGATGGTGGGAATGGCAGAGGCATGAGAAACCTCACCAAAGTGTTGAGGCTGCTTTTATGGGAGTAGAGGCTGGTGAAGTATGGGGCAAAAGAGGAGTTTGGTTTAGGCATTTGAGTTTGAGGCGCTTAGAATGTATCAAGAGGAAATGTTAAGAAGGCTTTTGGTCACAGAACCGAAGGTTAGAACAGAAAGGAAAACGTAGATGTTTTATTACCATCAAGAAAGAGCTGACTGTCAAGGTAGCAGGCATGGCCCCAAGGGTGTGTAGCAGAGAAAAGTAGTTGGAAAACTAAACTGTGGTGAAGGTCATGCTTAGGAAGGGAGAGAAAGAACAGAAGGATTTTCAAGGATGCAAAAGAACCTAGGGAACTATAGCATCTTAGAAACCAAGGAAAAACTAGAGGGAGAAAGAATAAAATATTAATTTCTCTCCCAAAATATTGGTACGAAAGACTATTAATCTTTTCTCTGATTGCGTAGATGTAAAAGGACACTGAGAATTTAGTGGTTTGATTCCCTAAACTTATTTCCCCCCATCTCTTAAATATAAGTCATGAATTAGTTTAGAATGTAGAGTCCTGAAAACACAGTTATGGGAATTTGAAGGGACTGGATTTTGCCTGTCTCCAGATAAGAAATTGTTGAAGCTTTCCTTAATATCAGCACCAAAATACATTCTGACATCATTAACTTGACTGTGGAAGCGGTAGACATTAGAATAGCCATTGTCATATGTAAATTCAGATTCTTAATAACGATCCCCACCCCTATTTTTAAAATCATATATTTGTTGAACTTTTTACATATTATTTTACCCAGTAAATACGTATTTTAGAAATATCCTGACCCATAAGTTTGTCTTGAAAAGTTTCTTTACTTTTCTTTTTTTTTTTTAAAGTTTCTTGAAGGCTGGTATGTTTTTTAAAAAAAGCAATAGAAAAAATTTTTTAAAAGAATCTAAGAACAATATAAAATCATGTAAAATGTCATCCTTATAGAAATACATAAATGGGAACGCTCCCCTCCCCCCCCAATAATCCTACTCCTCAGAGTTAACCATGTCAACAGCTGGTGTATACTCAGGGCATCTGGGTGGCTCAGTTGGTTAAGTCTCTGCCTTCAGCTCAGGTCATGCTCCCAGGATTCTGGGATGAGCCCCACATCAGGCTCCCTGCTCAGCGGGGAGTCTGCTTTTCCCTCTCCCTCTGCCTCTCCCCCTGCTTGTGCTCTCTCTCTCAAATAAATCAAATCTTAAAAAAAAAAAAACCAATTGATGTATATTCATCCAACTTTTTAAAAAGACAATACATTTACTACTATGATTTGTTTTACATAGAAGTGGATCATATGACATCCACTGTTCAGCAACTTGCTGCTGCACTTAGCAGCGTATCCTGGACATCTTTCCATGCCAACACATTTCAGTTCACTTTATTCTTCTCTTATACAGCTGCTAAGTATTCCAGCAATAGCCAACAGCTGGATTACCATAGGTGGAAGTGAGTCAGAGGATCAGCCTTTTTGTCCCTGGAACCTACCAGTCATTCATCTTTATGGTCACAGCTGCTCTCACCTGTCCTTCTGGCCCCACCACAGGTGCTTTTTTGCTTCTCACTATCTCAGAGTCCCTTCTATTCATTTTACTCCCTGGTACTAACTCCTTGTTCTACATTTCTAAGTGGTGGTGCTACTGTTCCAGCGATTATCCTGACCCCAGGTGTCATGTCCTAGAACTTTGTGGAAATGGACAGAGATGGCCATGGGCTGAGGTTGCAGTGGAAGCCCCCCCAAAACAGAGGGAGAACGCCCTGAGTGATACCTCTTACCTGCATTGTGCAAAGTCTCCCAACTGTGAAAATATCAGAATGACTTCCTTATAAAGAAGTATTTCTATTTTTTAAAAGATTTTATTTATTTATTTATTTATTTATTTATTTATTTATTTGAGAGAGAAAGAGAACACAGGTACACATGCATAAGTGGGGAGAGGGGCAGAGGGAGAGGAAGAAGCAGACTCCCTGTTGGGTGGGGAGCCTGATGCTGGGGTTGGGGGGGTGGCATCCATCACAGGACCCTGGGATCATGACCTGAGCCAAAGGCAGACGCTTAACTGTTTAACCGACTGAGCCACCCAGGCTCCCTGAAGGCAGATTTTTAACTGACTGAGCCAAGACTTATTTCTTCTATTATAAGATCAATGCTAGGTTTGCTTTATTTCAACACAGTTCATTTTTAATTCTCCTACTTTTTAATTTGTTTTTAAAAATTATTCCTGTGGGGGGAAAAATAAAAATTATTCCTATGAACCCACTACAAGATGGGTTTTGTAGCAATTTCTAAGTTAACTGTTTTTAATGTCGATATTGGAGTGCAGGCATCCATTGTGCACTGACTGTGGGTTCTCTAGGACATTTTAAAGATTTTTATTTGTGTATTTGACAGAGAGATACACAGAGAGAGAGGGAACACAAGCAGGGGGAGTGGGAGAGGGGAAAGAAGGCTTCCCACCAAGCAAGGAGCCTGATGTGGGGCTCAATCGCAGGACCCTGGGATCATGACCTGAGCTGAAGGCAGACGCTTAATGGCTGAGCCACCCAGGCACCCTTTTTAAGTCATTTTACAGTGCAGAAGCAGCCTGGAGTTGTGGAAAGAGCTAGAGGAGTGTGAGGAGTAAGAAGACCTGGGATCTAATTAGGCTCCGTTCTTCAGAGATGTCTTAGACCAGTCATAAGAGTTTCATGCCCTCATGTTTAAAACAAGCTTCTGGCATAGATAATTCTTAAGATTCCTTCAGATAGTCTGTAACGTTCAGTTCTACCATCAGAGGTGTGTTTGCATAATCTAAATGTGTTGTCCAGCCTAATGTATGCTCAATTACATCCTGAGATGAGTGGGATAGAGATAGTAGTCAGGAAACTTGGGTTCTAATCTTGACTTTGATATCACCTGTTTGTACCTCGGGCAGATCCTAGGGATATCACTTTGTCTCTAAAATGAGATATTGACCTAGTTAAGAACCTAGGAGTGTACAACAGAGCCACACATGGAGGTTTGTAGAAATATACATGTCTAGATTCAACTCTTAGAGATTATGATTCAGTAGGGCTGAGGTGGGGACCGTGGGGACCACTCCACGAGATTCGGAGGTGCTGTCTTCGTTAAGAAGCAGACTAATCGTCAAATGCTGATGGGTCTTCCCTACCCACCATTGCTCTGTTTGCCTGTGTGAACTCCTCCCAACTATGGGCATGTTGGTTATTGGCTTCTTCTCTGCTTAGTGGTATCTCTCCTCTTCCTTAGCAACAACCTACAGTGTTTCACAGTGCGGTGCAGTGCAGCGGCAGCTCGTGAGGAGGACCCATACGTGGACACCACCCTGAAGGTTAGAACTGGTTTAGGATGACACCCAGCCAGTCATCCAGCCCAGGCAATGGTCCCACGTAGGAGCTAACAGTGAGAGGCCATCAGCACCTGCAAGCACTTCTCTTCTATACACCCATCCACTTAGAAACCACTGAAGTCCTCTCCGTGCAGTAGAATGAGCTTTCAGAGTGTCTGATTTTTCCTAGAAACCACATTGGGGCATGTCCCTGTACTAGCCCACTGTTAGTGGGGATTTCTCTCAGTACAGGTTACCAGCCCGCAGCCGTGCTCTGAGAGCCGCTCTGGAAGCCACACAGGAGTTCCTACAGCCTGGAGGGGCTCAAGAGCACCCGCTGTCTGCATTCACTCAGTCAGCAAATACTGAGTAGCTCTCTGGCAGGCACATATGGAATAGGTAGTTGGTCACATAACTTCAGACGGGATAACCTCCTCCTCTGTAAGAATAGGAATTCAGATTTTCTTTTGGAGGTGGGTGGGTGGGGGAGCAGGACAAATAAACAGACTGATTTTTAAAGGTTAAAGTTCCTGTACCTTTATTTCTTGGTTAAATTTGTGATGTTTCCTTTACTAGGCTTGCCCACCTGTCAGTATGGATGTCTGTGCTTTAAGAATACAGCTTTTCATAGGCTTGAAAGCCATCTGTCACTTTAAAAACCACCTCATACTTTTGACCAAGGCAGACCCCGAGGCCATTCCAGAGAGAAGAGAATCACCTAAGAGGCTTCTGTAAGCATCCCCACACTTCCACTCATTCCTGCCGACGTTTCTGGAATGAACTGTTACTGGTATATTTTGTGTGTGTCCTAGTTTATCTTTTTAAAAATCAGAACTTTCAGTGATTAGATGGTTTGTCTATGTTTTTTTTTTTCCAGAGAAGGAAAAGAAGGTTCTTGTGATCTCCATTTATATTAATCTTGGAATTTTAGAAGAAAATGAATTATATAGTAGTTTCAGTAAAAATCTGTGGTATTTTAGATAAGCTAAAGGACATGCTCTTCAGTATAATTAATAGGAAAGACAGAGCCTCTAGAGCTAATCCAAACTACAAGGCTCTTGACTACTTTTTTTCTTTTCTTCTTTGACCTTCCAGGGGTAACATTTTTATCCAGGTATTATTTTCTGGTATTTCAATTCAAAGGAAATTCATAATGCATTTCTTACCTTAAAGCATGTTCATGATGTATAGATATGTGCTGATCAACCTTAAAATAAAATTGCATTTTGATAACACTAATCTCTGGTTGACTCTTGGATTTTCTGCTTTTACATTGTTTGTAATAGAATGCTTAGTTCCAAACTAGTTATGCTTCTGTTCAACATTTTCTGTTCTGTGAACTTAGTGGTAAGAATTAGATGATGAGGAGGATGAGGATGATGATTTGTATGTTTTCCTGTGAATAGTTTAATCAGGAAAGAAATCCATCTGGGGAAGAGAAGCAGATAGAGTACAGATGGTCCCATACTTAACGATAGTTTGACTTACATGTTTTCAACTTCACATTGTGTTGAAGGCAATACCCATTCACTAGAAACTGTACGTCAGATTTTGAATGTGGATCTTTCCCTGGCTAACAGTGTGTGGTACAATATTTGGTGATGCTACAGAGGGGCAGCGGCAGCTCTCAGGCAGCCACGTGATCAAGAGGGTCAACAACCAACACACTTACATCCATCCTGTACCCAGAAAACCATTCTGTTTTTCACTTTGTACAGTATTCGGTAAATTGCGTAAGATATTCAACACTTTATTATAACATAGGCTTTGTGTTAGATGATTACTTCTGTAAGTGTTCTGAGCAAGTTTAGGGTAGGCTAGGCTAAGCTATGATATCTGGGAGTTTAGGTGTATTTGATTTATGGTATTTTCGATTTTCCGTGGTTTTATTGGGATGTAGCCTCATTGTAAGTCAAGGAAGAGCTGTATTTCTAGTCAAACATCGGTTTTTGTTTTTAACTTGAGTTTTTGCTTTTTCAAATTTTTTTGTGCCTGCGCTTTGTCCCAACAACAGGAATAATCAGAGGTTGATCTGGGTAACTGGTCACTCAGAGCATGCACAGAATGGCCTGAGACTGACTGATTCTAAAAGCTTTCTGGCAAGAGGAAGAACAGTTTGCAAACTTGCAAATTATTGACATTTTTGTCATTGGACGCTTTTAAAAATTCTATTTTTAAATGACCTTTAAAAAAATTCTAATCTATTTGAAAGTTTCTTTGGTCAGAGATCTGCATTTTAAAAAGATTGTATGCTAAAGAAAATGCATCACATAGTGAAAGCAAGAGATAAGATAGTCCCTGAAGTGGACGCGTGGTTCTGTGTGTCTTCTGCATTTTCCCAGCAGCCCTGAATGGTTTGCCTAGTGTTCAGTTGCAGCTTCTGCTTAGATCAGTGGCATAAGGCATGCCGGACTCGTGAAGGCCATGTGCAAGAGAGATACTGGGCACAGGCACTCTCACAGCCAAGTCTCTCTTCCTTTTGAGGGGTCTTGCCTGTTTTTTGAGCATTTTGCCCATTTAAGAATTCTTGTGGAGTAAATTGGAAGCAATTGGTTTATCAGTACACGAGAGCTGTCAAATTTTAAATTCTGTAGGCCTATGTAGCATTGTGAACTAAAGTTGTGTAAAAATCTACTGTGTAGCTAATTGCTGAAGGAGATACTAAATGAAAATCATTGTGTAATTCTTTGTAGGTATCTAATATTTATCATTTAAGATTATCACGTATTAATTCTGTGTCTTACCTTGTAATTCTTTTGTTTTGCTTTTAGTTCTAGAAAAGGAACCAGTGGTAAGCTTAAAACACCTCCTGTAGCTGAGGCTGGGTGGAATTTGTATATTGTGGATACGATCTCACCAGTGCAACTGTACAAAGAAATGGTACTCCTTTCATACTTCCCATTCTTACTTGTAGTAATTTAGAGTCAAAGTCATGACCAGATGTTGATTCTAATCACACATGCCGAACGCCACAGCCAACCAGCTTTCAAGCCCTGTCTGACAGTAGAGGGTGGAGCGTTGGTCACCTTCTCAGTTTCACAGCTCCTGATATTTGAGGAGCCAGTAGAAATTCCCTTCACTAAAATAAGACTTCCTTACTCATACCCACCCTCCAAAGAGGATCGATTAACCAGCCTGAACATAAATAGCCTTTGACCTTTACTTTCAACCCTTGCAAAGAGAACCAGGAAATGGAGGTGAGAGAAATCTTAGATGATTTATCCCCGTCTCACTCTTTGAAGTATTAGCAGGTTGTCTCAGGGCCCTGTGCACCTGCCACATTGTCCTGTGGGTGGCGGCCCAGTGGGGAGCACCCTTCTTCCCTTTTTAAGAGCAACAGCTGCCAACTCAGCACTGGCATTTTTTTTAAAACTCTTTTGAAATAATTTCAAACTACAGAAAGTTGCAAGGATAAGAATAGTAGAAATAAAACCCTGTATATTCTCCACCAGACTCGGCCATAGTCAGCATTTTACCCCTCTTGCTTCTCTTTCTCTCTTTTTTCTTGTGCTCTTGCACTTTCTAAACACACACACACACACACACCCGCCCCAACCCACACCCTGTGATCCATTGGAAGGTAATTTGCATTCATCAGAGCCTAATGCCCCTAAGTACTTCACTGTATGTTTCCTCCAGTCCGGGTATTTGTTAACATCACTAAAGTACCGTCAAATGCTTAATAAATTTAACAGGACACATATTCCAATGTTGTCTGTTGTGTTGTCCGCTGACTTAGTAATGATCTACTAGCATCTCCCTTCTCCAGTACAGGGGACAGTCTAACATCAGCTAGTGCATTTAATTATCATGTCTCCTTGGCCTTCTTTCATCCAGAATAATTTCATAGCCTTTGTTTCTTATGGCATAGACATTTTTGAAAATAAATTTTTGCCCCTCCACCTTTTAAAGTTTTATATTATTTATTTTTTTCTTGTTTAGATTCAGGTTATGTAGCTCATTCTCAGCCAGAACATTGCATAGGTAACATTGTGTCTTTCTCAGGGTGTTACACCAGGAGGCATGTGATACCTGTGCCCTCATTGGTCATATTAATATTTTTAAAATTTTTTTTAAATTTTTTAAGATTTTATTTATTTATTTGACAGAGAGAGAGCACAAACAGGGAAAGTGGCAGGCAGAGAGAGAAGGAGAAGTAGGCTCAGCTGAGAGTAGGGGGAGCCCAATCCGGGCTCAATCCCAGAACACTGGGATCATGACCTGAGCTGAAGGCAGACACCTAATGACTGAGCTACCCAGGTGCCCAGTCATGTTAATTTTGAGCATCAGGTCAAGGTTTTACCTGATTTGTCCTTGGCATTTTAATGCTGATAATTATATCAGCTTTGCCCTGTCCTTTTAATTTTGCTTAATTGAAAGTCTTAAAATTTCATCTAGATAATTTGCTTGCTGGAATCTGAAAATGCTGATTGACTCAGATTAGCTAGTGATAATTTTAATAAGCCCACTGTGGGTTACAGAAATAGACCACGTAGAGCTTAAATTTACTGACTGAAACTACAATAAAGGAAGCATACTCAGTCTGAGTTTAAGAAAGATTTAAATAATAAAACTTAAAAAAGCTGTTTCACATGTGTTTGTTAGCCTATTGAACTATGATCCAATTATTGCTAAGTTAACAGTGTTATTAGTATTACAACATTATTTGGACCTCCTCTAGTGATTAGCACTGTTTAACAAGGAAATGTTTACAATCATGTATGTATTAAACTGGCCCATGATTGTAAGGGAAAAGAACACCCCAGCTAGGCCTATCAGAATGATAAATAACCACTTTTTCATTTTTTAGGATTTAATGTGTCTAAATATGAACTTTACTAACAAAATACATAGATATTCTTAAGAACCAGGAAACTTGTGAGTGTCTTTCTGCAGCAGTATTAGCAGCTGGCCTTTTTTTTGTTTCAGGTAGACTACAGTAATACCTATAAGACTGCAAAAACCCAGAGCTGTATCCACCTTCTTAGCGAGGCTCACCTGTTAGTGAGGGCTGCTTTGATGGATGCCAGTCAGTTGGAACCTGGAGAAAAAGCAGAGCTCCTGGAAGCGTTTAAAGAAAGTTGTGGGCACCTTGGAGACTGCTACAGCAGGTTGGTGATGCTTCTTGGAAACTTGTTAAAGAAGCCCTCTGGAGCTTTGGGTGTTGGAACTAACTTCCATTTCAGGTAGCTCTCTGATGAATGGGGGAATTCTTGAGGGGGAAGCGGTTCATTTCTTCATTGATTCCATCAGCGTTTGTTGAGCACGTACTATGTGCCAGGTACTGTGCTAAACTTAGAGTCACAAAGATGAACATGACTGTTTCCTGCCTTCAAGGAGTTACAATTTATTAGATGAATAATGACTATCCAGCTCACGAGTCTCCCTCTGCTTAATTTAGGAATTAAATTTGTTTTAGGCCTTCTGGGCCTGCTCATGACCATGAAAATCCCAGAGACAGCTGTTATTACTGGTTTATTGCCTGTTAGCCTTAAGAGAGAGATATTCTTTGGATGGTCTGGGATTTTAAACTTAGTAGTCTGTGCTTTTATGAGTTCAGAAAAGGACTGGGATGAATAGTGGTTTTTATTTTTGAGAATGGTCTTTATATAGATTTTTTTGTATATGATTATTTCAAAGACTTACTTGACCCATGGAAATGATTATAAATTAATACGACAGACTTTTCATGCCTATCAACACCGTTATTTTAGAGCCATATTATAAATCCTAAAATTCACTTAATGAATTATTTTTCTATTTTTATTGTGAGTGGGCAAAAAGAAACTATATTAATTAGAATGACTTTACAGAATAAAACTTAGAACTTGTTTCAACGACTAATGGCAGTAGAAGAGTATTTTGAGATTTATGTCTTTCAGAAAGCATTATCTGTTTTATTATCAAATGTGCTAGACATCCAGGGTTAAAAATGACAAATTTGAGGGTTTTTTTACTTCCTTCCCTTTAGGCTTGACACCCAGTGTTCCCACCTCGCCTTGCCATATTATAAAATGTCTGGTTTGTCTATGGCTGAAGTTTTAACCCGAGCAGACTGGGTCCTAGAGGATGGATCACAGAAATACGAGCGGGGACTAATCTTTTACATTAATCATTCACTTTATGAAAACCTGGATGAAGAATTAAGTGAAGTGAATATGGTTTTCTATTTACGTTTATCTAACCTTCCTAACTTTTCATTTTAGCAATTTATTTTATGTGATACTATTTAGAAGTCAGTTTTCAAATATTTTTCTTTGGGATTATTTTCTTCTTTTCCTAAAAAGGTAATAAAAATGTCCCTTTCTTCCTTAATAATCCTAGAATTACAGCTTGGAAAAGATTTTATAATTACGCTCTCCTACTTTCTCATTACATAGATGGGGGAATGTGGTCCACTGTGGCTGAGTGACCTGCCCCATGTGACAGGAGCGTATCTTTAGAAGAACCACACCCCCCCCAGGCTTTGTCCTCCTTCTTCCCACCTGCAGCCGTTTGTACAACACAACCCTGGTTCTCCCAAACTCCCAACTGTCCAAAGCTTCACTTAGTGAAGCCTGGCCCAGTGACCTTAAGACATTGTTAAGGCTTATTTTTAGCCCCTCCTGTATTTTTAAAAAGAATTGAGTTTAAATATGCAAAGCTGGACATTATAAGACCAAATACTTTAAGGTTTTGAGAGAAATGAATTTTTTAAAAAATAAATTACCTCATTAAGTAAATTTTTTTACTAAGCTGTAACTTTTAAATGAACTTATAAGTGTAATTTAATCAAATATTTATTTTATTCTTTTGAACTCTTGTTAAAATTAGAAATGCTAGCCACAACTCGGTACATATTTTCTTCATTACCCCTCAGCAAAGAGATCACTTCAGGTCATCTCAGGTCTCCCGCATTATCACTGTGAACCCTGTCTTTTTAAATATTTTTTTTATTTTATTTATTTTTTTATTTATTTCACAGAGGGAGAGAGATCACAAGGAGGCAGAGAGGCAGGCAGAGAGAGAGGGGGAAGCAGGCTCCCTGCCGAGCAGAGAGCCCAATGCGGGCCTCGATCCCAGGACCCTGAGATCATGACCTGAGCCGAAAGCAGAGGCTTTAACCCACTGAGCCACCCAGGCGCCCTGNTGTGAACCCTGTCTTTTTAAATCCAAACATAATACTTACAGTTTTGTCTCTCTTGGAAGTTTACAACTTGGTTTTGTATCTCTTTTTTTCTTTTTTTGCTGATTTTGTTGCTCTCTGTTGGTTAACTGACCTTTTATTTCTTATTCATGTTCACTAAAGGAGTTAGCAGCAAAAGTGGTCCAGATGTTCCATGTAGCTGAACCAAAGCAACTGCCCCATATTCTCTGTAGTCCTTCTATGAAGAACATTAACCCTTTAACTGCCACGAGATACCTAAGCAAGCTGGATACTTCGGGGTTTTCATCGATCTTGGTGACATTGACCAAAGCAGCAATGGCTCTGAAAATGGGAGATCTTGACATGCACAGAAATGAAATGAAAAGCCATCCAGAGGTACAGTGCCCTGCTTGGTATTAACAGCAGGCCGAAACAGGACCTGGTAGTCCTAAGGTGTTTAGTTTACTTCTGGCTTCTGTCTAGTTCATTTCATCTTAGTCATGAAGGAAAATAGAGGTCATGTTAGAAAAGCAGTGGGAGTGCGTGGGGTTTGATCTGGTAAATTAAAAAGAAATAAGAATGGTCAGTGGTAGCAATGGGTATCCAAAGACCTCTCAACTTTGCATTAGGTACTTTCAGAGCACAGTACTCAATACTAAAGAATATACAGGCTCTGCCCTGAGGTAACAGTCTGATCTAGCATGAGGGATATGGTATGGCCACTGAAACAGAACAGAGTGCTTTGTGTTCAAGTACAGCAAGCGGGATTTTAACCATGAGCCTTAGGAATCTGGTAGTGAAGGAAATGGCCTGCACTTAAGAAAAATCACAAATAACGTTATGGAAGATTAATATTTAAATGATATATCAAAGAAAAGGTAGCTTTTCCTTCAAAGCCCATTTAGGGTCATGAGCCAAAGATATTAATCAGTAGAGGAGGAAATTAAAAGGTAATGTTAATTGAGCACTTATTATGCCTCAAGTCTACTCTAAGCTCCTTGAGTGTGCTATCTTATTTAATTCTTGCAACAATGCTCTAAGTTAGATGCTATTATTATACCTATCATACAGATGAGGCAAAAAGAGGATAAATGAGTCATCCAAGACCACGTAGCTGGCGAGTGTTCGAGCCAGGGTTTGGAGCAGGCAATATGGCTTCAGATTGTGCGCTCCTATACTGTTGTTTTGTTGCCCGTGGTCAAATCCCCACAGTATGACTTTATTTTCTAAAACAAGAGAGCAGAAGTGCTTTATCATTGTACAAATGATGTGTTTTGTTATGATGAAGAGAGTGAGTCAACACTGAGGTGTCCTCTGCTTTGACGAGTACAATTTTAGAAAGATGAATTTTCTTAAGGTCTATTCTTTTTATATTCTTAAGGCATATTATTTTTAAACAAGTAGACTTAAGTATAAAGCTCTCTACAAAAATAGGATATCCTGATGCTTAATTAAATATTAATAACTTTTTCAAAGACAATTAACAATGATGCCCTTCTTAGAGTGAGAACTTTGTAGTTAAAGAAAAATTGAGATTAAAGTATTAATAGCTTGACCATGAACCGTGAATGCACTGGCATGTATTTTCAAGATGAATGCAGTGTACATTTTGATCCTAAATTTCTTGTTTAATCTGAAGATGAAGTTGGTATGTGGCTTCATTCTGGAACCTCGGCTATTGATTCAACAGAGAAAGGGACAGATTGTTCCAACTGAACTTGCAGCGCACTTGAAGGACACTCAGCCTGGCCTGCTTGTGGCTTCAGTCCTGGGCTTACAGAAGAACAACAAAATTGGAGTTGAGGAAGCAGATTCCTTCTTTAAGGTTTGTCACTTTCAAAATGCAGTGGCTCTGGATAGGCTGATAAAACTGGTGGGGGACAGGAAGCAGAATAAGAGACTGAGTTTTCATTTGTTTATTGAAAAAAAAGACTGACACACCACAAATTTATAAAAGTACACACTAAAAGAATGTATCTAGAAAAATCCCATTCATGCAACCTGGAATCTGGTTTCTGTTCAAATATCTCAATCTACTTTGCCATGGCAAGAATGCTAATGATAAATTATTAAATGCATGGTCCCCATGATGGAGTGCTACTCAGACGAGCTATAACTTGATCAGTAGTATATTGATATGGGATATGGGGGCCTATTTCACTGTTTTCAAGGTGCTTTGTGGTAAGGACGAAGATATTATTCCTCAGCTCTTGGTAGACCTTTGGGAAGCTCAGCTCGTAGCAGGTCTCCCAGATGTGGTTCTCCAGGAACTCTTTTTCAAGCTCACATCGCAGTACATCTGGAGATTATCCAAGAGGCAGCCCCCTGACACCATACCACTGCGAACATCAGAGGATCTGGTGAGAGAATAGAATAATATGTTAAATTAGACTTGTACACCACATGTTACAGTAGTGTACCTTGTGATTTTTTAATGGCTTAGGGTCAAACCTAATTTATATTACCAGATATCCTATAAGCAGGAATTAAAAATACACTTAAATCTTGTCCATGAGTAAAGTTTCTTGCATTTTAAATAATTTTGTTTTGTAAGGACTGCCCCCTACTGCACCCATATATTACTTACTTGCAGTGGTACCTCAATAGACAAAGCATAAAAGAGGGGCTTTCCCCCAAACAGGTCTTTACTCCTTCAGGGGATAGTTACAAAGTAGAACACAAGAAAAGGCACATTTGCAGACTCCCTGGTGGGAGAGGAACTGTAGAAGGCTCGTGGGAGGGAGACTTCCTTACTGGACTCATTTCCTGTCAGCTGCACACACAAGGGCTATTCTGTAGCCCTCGCAGGAGCCCCAACAACTCTATCCCCTTCTCTCTCTAGCCCTTTTTGCTTCTCATGGATGCCACGCCTAATGTGGGTTCACTGGAAAAGTCACCGACTTCTTGAATAAGGGGACTTTATGGGAATTGTCTTGAGAACTTAAGGAAGAGGTTTTGCCTCACAAGGAGAGTCATAGAAATAAAAATTCTAATATTACTGCTACCTTTTTCTGAGTAAAATTAGTTTAAAAGCAGTATTGCTTTTTTTTTTTTTGCTATAAAGTGTTTCTTAGGAATATTTTAAAATTTAAAATATAAGGGAANAGACTTTATGGGAATTGTCTTGAGAACTTAAGGAAGAGGTTTTGCTTCACAAGGAGAGTCATAGAAATAAAAATTCTAATATTACTGCTACCTTTTTTCTGAGTAAAATTAGTTTAAAAGCAGTATTGCTTTTTTTTTTTTTTGCTATAAAGTGTTTCTTAGGAATATTTTAAAATTTAAAATATAAGGGAATATTGGAACACCTGGGTGGCTCAGTCGGTTAAGCATCTAACTTCGACTCAGGTCATGATCTCAGCTCCTGGGAGGGAGCCCCCTTTGGGCTCTACGGTCAGCAGGGAGGCTGGAGTTCCGCTTGTCCCTCTCCCTCTGCAGCCCCGCCCCTTGCTTGTGCATGTGTTCTCTCTCTCTCAAATAAATGAATAAAATCTTTAAAAAAATAAATTTTAAAAATTCAAAAAATAGATAAGGAAATATTTAGTGCATTTCCCCCCCATTTTTGGTGCAGTTTTATTCAGTGAGAATCTTCTTCCCATTCCTAGGACAGTGTATACCTAACTCTGTGACATACAGAAGATTAGGAGTTGCTTGTTTTCTGTGGAATGGATGAAGAGAATCTTGTTTTGTTGTATTTTGCTTATGATAAATTTCTTTTACATTTTAGATTAATGCCTGTAGTCATTATGGCTTAATCTATCCTTGGGTTAATGTCTTAATATCATCTGATTCCTTAGCGGATAAAAGTTATACCGAAGACCTTTCAAAATTACAGGTAAATAAAAATACCTTTTTTTATGACTATGCATATTACAATACAGTATCAGATTTAAATTTGATAAAACCTCAGGTGTCCTATTAATCCAGAGAGTATACTTTTTTGGGGGGAGAAACTCCATAATTAGGCATACTTAAGAGCTCTGGAGGACCTTCCTGCCTCTCCCTGAAACTGCTGAGGGGGAGGCCGGCGGCTCCCAGAGGCTGGTTTTGTTGCTTGTGGAGAGTGAGTTCACCAGGTCATGGGACTGTCTTGCCTCATTTTCAGGATGTGCTTGGAAACACTTTGTGAAATGGGAGTATGGCAAATGTTTAGTGGTTTTTATTGATGGAATTTATTTTTTGTTTCGTGTTCACTCATACGTCAGGCCTCTAGCCCAAGCCCACCACTATCCGTCTTAAAGAAAGTAGGTTAAAGTAGCCCGTTTATCTGGCTCCTGAGAATGACTTAAAAAAAAAAAAAAAAGAAAGTATGATCAGAAAATGTAGATCATCCTGTGAGAATTCTGACCATGACAGTATTTTTTCCACAAATGAGAAAGGCGAAGTAAAGTCCATCTTTGACGTGGTGAACCAAGCTGGGCTAGATATGGATATGGTTTTATTTCAGGTAGCCCTGTGGCCCAAGGACTGAATATAACCCCCACATCTGCTCTGTTTGGTCTGCCCAGTGTAGTGCCAACATATATAAATTAAAATTTCAAATGAAGAATTCTGAGTTTCAAGTTTTTTCTTGAAAACTTCAGCAGAACTGGTAACCCGGGGCTCTCACTGCCTCTGCGACCTGAGAGTTAGAGCAAACTAGTGGCTCCCCTCCATGGTCAGTGCTCATGTCGTCCTGTCTGCCACAATCCTTATTTCTGGGTCTTCCTGGTCCAGATCGTGTCTGGTGTCCATTTTCCTTATACCCAGCTGCCTTCATTCATTTCCATAATCTATTTTGGCTTCTTTAGGCTTTTGAATTTGCAACCCCTGATTTACACTGGGAGCTGTTGTTAAGAGTGGTCACTGCTTTTAGAAACCAAAATGTCAAGTCTGGGATGGGGGTCAAGGAGGGAAGCTCAAGAGCCCATATTGCTTAGACCCAGCCTTTAGGCAGGTCTGAGCTGTAAATCCAGAGATAGAGTTTCTTACATTCATAAAGAATTACAAGAGAAAATTCTTGTTGGTTCTTATCTCTAGTACCCGTACAGTACAGAGGCTCCTTAGGGCTTAGCCTCAGATACATTCATTCAACAATTATTCCTCAAGCATGTGCTGTAAATGGGTTCTGTGGCATTGGATAAGCCAGGCAGGGCCTTGCCCTCCCAGAATATATGTATTAATAACATATTTAAAATCACAATTGTTACTAGTGCTGTTAAATTTTACCAGATAGAGCTTCAAAGCATATTTATAATCACTGCTTGAAAAAATGTAATTGAGTGATCTTTTAAAGTTCATTTTAAAGTATTTAAAAAGAATTTTTAAAAGAATACATTCTTCTGGGAATCTTTGCTGATAAAGGATAGAAATGTAGTCAACCTATACTTTTAAAAATTGTTTTCCTAATTGTATCTCTTTCTAGATTCTCAGTGACTTGATTAGTCTTAGTCATTTAGTAAAAAAGAACCATCAAGAATCAAAAAGATCTCATTTGTTTTCACCTAGAGGAATAGGAGGTTCAGAATCACCTGGAGAACTGTTCCAAAATTGTATGATTCCCCTCTGCCCCACATCCCACCACCAGCACACAGATTTGATGAGTGTTTGTCTCTTATCCTCAGTCACTCTAATAGTATATTTGTGCAAAACTTAAAAAATAATCCATAAATCATCTAATGTCAAAAAGCTACTATCTGGAAAGACACAGTAACTAGTCAATGCCTGCCTTGTGCCATAATCGTCATGGTCCCCTCCCCCACTTGCTTGCCAACCACCACTCCTGAGATGGCGTAGGTAGAGAAGACAGTCTGTGGGTTCCAGCCCTGCAGAGCTAACTGAGAATGAGGGACCTAGATTGCAGAAGGAAACAAATGTGCATGTGTTGGGTGTGGAAAGGAGTCCATTTCCAATACTGAAAACAGAGGGAGCAGTCTACTAAGAAACAGACAACATTAAGAGTAGTTTAAAGAGTAGTAGTAACCTTTGCAGCATTTTAAATTCAGTGATATATGTGTTGTCTGGTGTTTCTTATTTTTAAACTTTTTGATGATATGGATAAAACTAAGTAAAAGTTCATGGGTAATTGATTTTGTACCAGTTGATTTTGACTAGCTTCATTTAACCATGGCTTGGGTTACCCATGCCTTGCTCCTTCCTACCCTGCCCATTATCCAAATTAATCAAAAGTTGAATATAGAAATAATCTGTGTTTTCTTTCATGTGGGAGATCCCACAAGTGGCCGATTATTATGCTTGCTCTCTTCTTGTCAGGAAATTATTCAGATGAAGATGACTATTAAACTTGTAGGAAGGAAGGGACCAACCTTATACTCCTAGCCATTCCTTGGTAGATATTTGGAATAAAATAATCACGCTGACTGTAAACAAATAGTTCCCATTCCATATCCTCTTGTGCGTCTGAGAAGATGCTGTAGTAAAAAGGATACAGGAAGAAAAAAAATCAGGATATGTCCATCTCATCTTTATCCAGAAGAAAGGGAAAGCAGAGATCTTTTGGTGGTAGAATCAAAAGTAATATTTATAGTTTAAATGTTTAAAAGTAAAATACTGGTAAAATTCTGAATACTCAAATACTGCCTACTCTATGTCTTTCGGCGTGTGGCAAATAGTCTTGATACAAATTATTAGGTTATTAACAGTTGTTTTAGTTTTATTAAATGTTAAATTTTACTTTTGGTTATATATGTATTGCATGATTATAGAACATTTGGAAGATACAGGTATGAAAAAATAAAAAGTGGACTTTGTCCTTCCATTTGGTGAACTGATCTCTGTTTCAAATCTCTGTGCTCTTCCAAAGGCATTTCTTTATGTGCATGTACCTGTCTAGATTTTACAAAATTGATCCTGCTCTGAATACAATTGTGTATTGGCATTTTTTACTCATCATTCTACTATGAGCATTTTCTCATTAACTAGCCTTTGAAAATACTTTTAATGGCTGTACAACATTCCACCATATGAATATACCATAATTTACTTATCCCTTATTTAACATAGATCCTACTTGATCAGTCTTAACAATTACTCCTGAAATGAAATGACATAAATCTTTGACTACAATGTTGATTATTTCCTTAGGATAGAGTCCTAAAACATTCCCGTTAGTTTTAATTTGTAGTCTATCCAAAGCAACTAAAATCATGCTAGTTTAGAAATTATTACTTTCTATTAAACAGATTTTTATTCTTTAAACTAGAGGTGGTTTCAAGAGTATTTAATATTTCAGTCCACTTGGACTTATAATATTGTATGCATGTACTCTAAAACCGCATTCATCTTTT
This sequence comes from Ailurus styani, assembly GCA_002007465.1. Classification (NCBI taxonomy): domain Eukaryota; kingdom Metazoa; phylum Chordata; class Mammalia; order Carnivora; family Ailuridae; genus Ailurus; species Ailurus styani. Next base: position 2,174,015 of record LNAC01000190.1, read on the forward strand.
TTTTTTTTTTTTTTGGAAGTGAAGTTTGGTCTTTTTTTAAAAAAATTGTATTCTATACATTGTGCTTTAGTTTTTTGGGTGCCACATTCCGTAACATTTCACTTTTCTGTTCATAGTCTCTTATATGTGGTCCTTCATTTGACATAGCTTCCATTATTCCATTCCTGGAGCCACTCTCAGAAGACACTATCGCTGGCCTCAGTGTCCATGTCCTGTGTCAGACGCGTTTGAAAGAGTATGAACAGTGTATAGACACACTGTTAGAAAGATGCCCAGAGGCGATCATTCCATATGCTAATCATGAACTGAAAGAAGAGAATCGGGTACGCTTTTCAGCTATGTCTTTTAGGCTTAATTCCTGATAATCAGAGTTGATAATCTTGTTGCCTTATCTGCAAAGCGGGGACAAATTATATCAGTCCAACCTCACAGGTGTGGGTGGGTCAAAGGAGCATATATGTTTAATATATGCTTTGAGTACTGTTGGAGGCTATTAAAATGTATAGTGATTATATGTTATCTTTGTTAAAAACCTCTTGTTTGGAAATAAAGTAGGATATTACCTGGACATACATATCATTAGATTTTCAAGTTACAAACCTGATTTATGTTATAGCCTAAACAGAAGACTGGCTGCTGATATAACTTCTGTTGTAACAAATTTTGGCACCTTAACCAACATGATATATTTTTGTCCTGTGCTTTCCTGCACGATCTTATTCTTGTTGGAAGTTTGAATGTAAAATGCATCAAACTTAAAATGTATTCATTTTTTCCTAAGATAGACTTTATGGTGGAAAAAACTGCTGCCTGAACTTTGTCACAGAATAAAATGTGGTGGAGAGAAAGGTCAGCTTTACCTGTCGTTGTTAAAAGGTAAAATGATCTCTTTTTTTTGCTTGATTATAAACGAGTCTTAATTTTGGTTTCCATAATTTGCTGAGGTCTTGCTTTCTCTTGTCTTTTCACGAGATTCTCAAATGAGGTGAAGAGGGTCTTAGCAAAATCATCTCAGGAGTTTATTTCAGCATTGGTATGCTCCCCCATCATATTGGATATTCATTTATCTCTTCCAACCGTGGAGCTGATGCTTTTAAGTCAATCTTTTCAAACACTTAACAAATTAACATAGTCATAGAAACTCACACCCTCAGTATTTTAAAAACTTGAATAGCCATTAATACAGCTACATTTTTTTGTTGATCTGAGTGCTTAATTTATTTCATATAGGAATTTAAGATTATTATTAATTATAATTGTAAGCAAGTATTGAGGAATAACAGGTTCCCAAGGATTTAAAAGTTGATTATCTATAAATTATGCAGTGTTTTACAGCATATGTATTGTTTGATTGTGCATAATTTGTAGTCACTTATAAATCATGATAGATATATGGTTATCAAATTCTCTAGTCTTATGTGTTAATATCACTAGATAATTATTGGCCTGATGACAAAGGGTTTGGTTATATTGATCTCAGTGTGCATAATCGATTAGAAATTGACAGGTCTGGAATTGTGTTTTCCAGCTGACGTGACTGGTTTTTAAAGTGTTAGGTGAGCCTGTGGTGATTGGAGGGTGTTCTTCTGAAGATGCCCATTTAAGTAAAGTTGCATGCTTGTGACCAGGAAGATGTGGTGACTTGATACTACCTTTTTGTCCTACTCATCTCCCTGAGTGAATTTTGGGTTTTCAGAAGGTGGAAACGTCAGATATTTTATTTGCCTTGTCCCCCTTGTGTCACATTTATCACACAACTTGGAACCGATTATTTGGGTCGTGGGTCACTTTGCAGAGCAGCTCTCCCATATCTTCATACTTCAGCAGCAGCAACAGCATCTCAGTCAAAAGATTCTACCCTTTCCTCATCCACATCCATGTCCTCTCTGCCCCTAACCCACCCATAATCATTCCTCCAACTGTTCCATTTTCCCGTATCATCAAAATATGTCCGCGCGTGTGCATCCACACGTCCCCATCAGTATGCGTGTGGCTCATAGGACTAAGTGCTGGGTGTGATTTATGTTTACTAGACTCCAAAATCCCAAGACCTGGTATAGCATTTTATTCATTTTTCCTGCTGTGCCCTCCTCACCAGCAATATGCCTCTCTATAGGAATCATTCTCTATTGATTGATTTGAAGGGAAGACACCTGAATAACTTCAGGTTCATTTCCAAGGGAGCTGTAGTGCATAGAGAGGACTAGCATCTGGAGATCTGGAACTGAGTTCCACGTCTGCGACTTACTGAGTGACCAGAAGCAGCCCAATGTTTTAAGTATCCTGAGACTAATGAGAAGTTCTGGATTGACTCTAGAACAAACATTAGGCAAAATCGTAAGACGGCAAGGTTGGAGATGGAGGTCAGGAATCTATATAATATGCTCAGGAGCTTGGATTTCTTACATCTCCAATGCAGCATTTCTCAGCCCTGGCACTATTTACATTTTGGACCGATAATTCTTTTGTGTATATGCATTTTAGGATGTTTAGCAGCGTTCCTTGCCACTAAATACCAGTAGCACTCCCCAGTTATGATAAACAAAAATGCCTCCAGACAGTTCCAGGTGTCCCTGGGGAGCAAAATCATGCTGGTTGAGAACAATTGCACCAGTGTAGAGCCATTGAAACTGGCTTGTTTCCAGGAAATATTTGTTACTGTTTTTGTGGTAATGAACTATGCTTATTGTTAAAGGTGTTATTATTGTAGTAAATTACAAAACTGAAGTTTAGAAAGTCATTTAAAATCCCATCAGCCAGAAATAACTATTTTCAGCATCTGATGAATATTTTCTAGACATACTGGAGGATTTGAAGTCCTCTGCGTATTTAAGATGTTGACCTTATTCTTGGAGTTATAACCTATATCAGCCTCTCGTTGGTTGGCAGAAGAGGAGAATCGGACAGTGGCAAAATTTTTGTTGGCTCTATAACTTCGATTCTGGTTCCCTACTCAGTTTTTTTATACCTAGCTCCACATTAGGCTAAATAAACTGGTTTGATAGGGTAGTATTGATAATTCATGTTTTTTCATATGGGTTTTGCAAACTAGTTAGTAGTCTTTGTTAAGTTTCTATTAATATGTTAGATATGCATCATTGTATTTTACTTAATTCTCAAAGGACTCTAGGAGCTAGCAGATGGTACTACCTCATTATAGATGAAGAAACTGGGACTCAGAAGGTTTAGTGACTTTCTTAAAGTCAGAAAATTTATCTGACTTCAGAGTTAGGGATCTTTCCCATCCATCATTGCTGATTCATTCATTAACTTTTTAGCAACATGGGCAGGGATATATTTCAAACTTTACTTTTTTTTTTTACTTTTAAAACTCTTTGTGTAAGGGATGATTTAGGTAGCTGAATATTAGAGTGATGACTCTGGATGGAGTCACACACATCTGAGTGGGAGAGTTTATATTTTAGTCACTCTGCAGATAAAGTAAGTGTTGGGNTCAGTCCTTTGTGTAAGGGATGATTTAGGTAGCTGAATATTAGAGTGATGACTCTGGATGGAGGCACACACATCTGAGTGGGAGAGTTTATATTTTAGTCACTCTGCAGATAAAGTAAGTGTTGGGCAGGTGAGGATCACACAGGGAATGGCGCTGGTGTTTATCACCAACACGTTAATAAGTGCCACGCCCTCTCTTCCCAGCAGAGGGCAGCATGTATGGATCAAGAAGCAATGGAATCATAAAATTACATAGTTCTCTATATAAAAATATTTCCTCAATCCCTTAGTAATTGAAGATATACGTGGGAGTACATTATTTTAAGTTTCAAAAAAATGGTCATGAAGACAGATTTGTGCTTCTTAATAACATGAAAATCTCATAATAGAGAGGAACTAATTTAGGAAAGTGTCATCCATCAATTAATAGTATTTCCTGTCCCAGCAATCTTTATAAATTAGCTGCAATATAGCCTTAACATTAAAGACAGTATCCACATGATTTTATTTTTCTTTAGAGGCTAATAGAAGTATATTGAAAAATAATGTAATAATCCAGCAATGAAACAGTAAATCAAAATTACGGGGAACTAATATAAAATAAACTTCAAAGCATTTTAGAAAAAATAAATAAGGGCGCCTGGGTGGCTCAGTGGGTTAAAGCCTCTGCTTTCGGCTCAGGTCATGATCTCAGGGTCCTGGGATCGAGGCCCGCATCGGGCTCCCTGCTCAGCGGGGAGCCTGCTTCCTCCTCTCTCCTCTCTCTCTGCCTGCCTCTCTACCTACTTGTGATCTCTCTCCCTCTGTGAAATAAATAAATAAAATCTTTAAAAAAAAGAAAAAATAAATAAGAAGTTGTTAAAACCATAAGTAGTCTGTGGACTTAAAAAACTGATCTTTTTTTTAAAATTTCCTTTTGTAGTAACATTTTGTTGCCTGACCAAGCTTCTAATTGGTTGAGTGATAAGAAAATTGGATGAAAGGCAGACTTGCAGTTCTAACTCAGATACTCTGTCCTACCAACAGAAACCTTGTCAGTTGTTGCTGTGGAGCTAGAACTACGGGATTTCCTGAATGTCCTCCCAGAAGATGGCACTGCAGCGTTTTTCTTGCCATATCTTCTTTATTGCAGTCGAAAGAAATCATTGACTTGAAGGTATCATTTGAAAAATACCACAATGCCATAGAAGACTGACTTAAAAAAATGGAATATCCAGTTAAAATGTAAATAAAGGATTTTCATATCGAATAAGTACATTTATTGCAGATGCTTTCAGGCTGCTTACCTTACCCTGTGGTGGTATTATTAGTTTGGTACTTTATGACCTGCATCCATGTAATTGTCCAGAATGTAAAAAAAGCTACAAAACTTAAGAATTTTCTGAAAGATGGTATATGTTTTTAAAAGTAGACACTGACTTTTATTCCAAGGAATATCAGATCAGTGTTGTTGGACAAGTGACAATCTTTTTTACCCCAGAAACAGAAAGAAATATTTGGTAGATATGTTTGAAAGAATATCACTACAAGTGGCCCAGAATTTATTCTTCTTGATTTTTTCCAGATTTCTTAATTAGGTTACTTCTTCTTCTTCTTCTTCTTCTTCTTCTTCTTCTTCTTCTTTTTTTTGAATAATTTTCTTTGAGAAAGAGGTTAATGTTTTCCCACAGTAAAAAATTTCAAACTTTACTTTTTTTTTTTACTTTTAAAACTCTGTGGTTTCTCCTTGAATCAATGAAGTAAAAGTTTACAAAGTTAACTGTCTTCATATCTGGCCATTTACCTAATTTGTTGGATGCATGGTTTTCAGCCAAAGCCTTGTTTCTATTTTTTGTTGATATGTACTTTTACTCTTTAAGCTAGAGAATATGTGAAAATAAAGAAATATATCATTGTATTCACAGTTGTGTCTTCTTTTTTAACCTATTAAACAATTTTGAGTCCAAATTCAGCTCATCGATAGTGTGCTTTGACTTTACTTAAGATTGGGCAAAAATGCTACTCACCCAGCATCTGCCACAACTGTATTTTGAAACTTTTCTCCTGATGTCAGTGTTCATCTTTACCAGGATTTAATCTGTAGAATTGTTTGTCAGTTTTGCCATTCTCCAGTTCAGATTATTCTCCTTTTGACCATCTCTTCAAGGATTCACAAAATCCAGGTAGATTGGCATTATTTTAATTTTTTATTTCACCTTGTTTTATTTTAATTTCATTTTATTTATTTATTTATTTGTTTGTTTTATTAAAAATTTATTTTATTTAAAAACTTTTTAATTTTTAATTTATTATTATTTTAAAATAATTTTTTTACTTTCTCTACACCTATGCCTTCATGTCCACTGATTCATTAAGAATTATATCAGCACCATGCTTTAGGGATTGATGGGAAGCATTGGCTTGAATCTTAATAGCGATCCTTTAAGAACCATCAGGGACAACATCTGGTCATAGATTTGGGGGTGGGGTAGAGAGTACAGTTTTATAAAGTCCTGGTGGTGATAAGAAGGACCTATGTAAATCAATTATGATTGTATTAGAGTCAGTCATGTATCTGTTGATCTTTTCATATGAAACAAAGTAACAGTTTCCCCCGCAAATTCATGAAAGTGTATGTTTTCAGTCTTTTTTTAAATGCTTATAGCCATTCCAAAGTAAACTTTTTCTTCATCACTTTCACGTACATTGTTATGAATCATTGTTTTTGTCTTTTTTTTTTCCACTTATCACCAATTTATTTCTTTCAGCCAGACTTGGTCTCTATAGAAAAAGAAATTTTAAGACCATTATTAAAAACAGTATCCATGGTTTCAGTTACCCACGGTCAATTAGTCCAGGGGCAGATTCCTCAAAAGGTTAATAGTAGCTTAACGCTGTCACAAAGCCTACATCATTCACTTCACTTCTCATTTTATCATTGCACACCATAACAAGAACAAGAAAGATCAGTATATCCTGAAGGATCAGGATGAGATGTTTTGAGAGAAAGAGAGAGAGAGAGAGACATTCACATAACTTTTTTACAGTATATTATTAAAATGGTTCTATTTTATTATTGTTGTTAATCTCTTACTGTGTCTCATTTATGGTAGACTTTTTCATAGATATGTATATATAGGAAAAAATAGTGTATATATAGGATTCAGCACTATCTACAGTTTCAGGCAGCCCCTGGGGGTCTTGGAACATATTCCCTGTGGATAAGTGGGGTGACTACTGTATATGTTATGTGGTTTAAATGTATTCTCATTTTTAATGTTAGTTATTTTGTTTAATTTTTTAAAATTATGTTATGTTAGTCACCATACAGTACATCATTAGCTTTTGATGCAGTGTTCCAATTATTCTTGATTCATTCTATTTTTCCATTTTTGGTTTGTTTTCTTTTTTATTTAAAATCAATTAGTTAACATATAGTATTTTATTAGTTTCAAAGATAAGAGTTCAGTGATTTATCAGTTGCATGAAACACCCAGTGCTCATTACATCAAGTGCCTTCCTTAATGCCCATCCCTCAGTTACCCTCCCTCCTACCCTCCTACCCTCCAATAACCCTCAGTTTGTTTCCTATACTTAAGTGTCTGTTATGGTTTGTCTCCTTCTCTGATTTCATCCCATTTTTTTTCCTTCCCTTTCCCTATGTTCATCTGTTTTGTTTTTTAAATTCCACATATGAGTGAAATCATATGATATTTGTCCTTCTCTAACTTAGTTCGCTTAGCATAATACCCTCAAGTTCCATCCACATCATTGCAAATAGCAAGACTTCATTCTTTTTGATGGCTCAGTAATATTCCACTATATATATGCCACATCTTTATCCATTCATCTGTTGATGGCCTTCTGGCAGAAATGTCCATTTTTTTATATGTTTAAAAACATGTCTCATTCTAGTACTGCTTTAACTAAAGAAAAATTACTTTGCTCCCTGCAAGAGCTTCGTTAGTTATAAAGGAAAAAATAGTAACTTTACAGTAAAGAAACCTGGCAGAAATCTCCTTAATCAAATACTCAAAGTTAACATAATCAGTAAGGGAAAAAAATCAACATCTTGTGCCTCCTGACATGTGTGCTGAGAAAAACAATATCACTTCTGTAAGAATCCTGCCAGAAAATGCATAACTTGAATCTAATCATGAGGAAACATTAGATAAACCCAAACTGAAGGACATGCTATAAAGTGGCTGCCTTGTATTCTTTAAAAATGTCAAAGTTGGGGCATCTGGGTGGCTCAGTCCATTGAACAACCAACTCTTGATTTTGGTTTAGGTCATGATCTCAGGGTTGTGAGATCAAGCCCTGTGTCAGTCTCCACGCTCAGTGGGGAGACTGCTTGAGACTCTCTCCCTCTCCCCCCACACCCAACTCTCTCTCTCTCTCATAAATAAATCTTTTAAAAAAAGTCAGAGTTATAAAAGACAAAGAAAGTGTTCCAGACTAAGAAGACAAGTCAACTAAATGCAATGTTTGAGTGGGATTTTCTTTTTCTGTGAAGAATGTGATTAGAATAATTTGTGAAATTTGAAAAGGGTTCTGTAGTATTGAATCATCTTTAATTTCCTAATTTTGATAGGTATATTGTATTTATATATAATAATATCCTTATTTTTAGGAAATAGATATATTTACTGTATATATGTTTATATATATATATATATATACTATTATATGTGTGTTAGAGAAGGTGGGGGGCATAGAGGAGAGAGAATGGGAAAGCAAATGTGGCTATGTAAAATGTTAACGGTTGAGGAATTTGGGCAAAGGGTATATGGAAATTTTTGGTACTGTTCTCACAACGTTTTTGTAAGTCTGATAGTATGTCCAAAAAAAGTTTAAAAATTCCTTTTCATTGAATTAACAGGTGGTTAGATGTTTACCATGCAGAGTATTGGACTGGACTGTGGTAGTTACTAAAAATACAGAATATACAGTCCCTGCCTATAAGTAACTGGAAGCTAGGCAAGTTTTTTCCTATAGACTCCTCCAAAAGGTTATCTGACTGTAGTAGAAATGTCACAGTCTTAAAAAAAAGTACCATTTATATTTATCAGGGGAGGTCTTTATTATGCCTCCTCTGGTAGGAGAAATGAAGCATTACAATAAGTATGTCAGGATATCTACAATTCTTTTCTAGTGATTTTTTTCGTTGTGGAGGAAATTGCTTGTCTCTTTCTCATATTTGACTCTTCATCTTGTTCAGGAGTTACTAGCATTGAACCCAGTGGTTTATTTGCCTCTTCCGATCTTAGGTGTTCTGGAACTCTCAGTCCCACTCTTTGTAATAAAGGCTTTTACGAGAATCGTTTCTCTTGTTACCAGGTGTTTGTGTAAAACCCTGGAGCAGACATGAAAACTTGTCATTTGCACTCACTGTTGATCTTTGAGTGACTTTTTTTTTTTTAAAGATTTTATTCAAGAGAGAGAGAGAGAGAGCATGAGCATGGGGGAAGGGACAGAGGGAGAGGGAGAAGCAGATCCTGTTGAGCAGGGAGCCCGAAGTGGGACTCGATCCCAGGATCCTGGGATCATGACCTGAGCCGAAGGCAGACGATTAACAACTGAGACACCCAAGCGCCCCTCTTTGAGTTACTTTTAATATTTGAGAGATTTATTTCTATATTTTCTTCCACTTCTATGTCCCCTTTAATGCCTATTTTGAAGAGGAAACACAAGGCATTTTCTCTACCTCATTTCCCCGTTAGATTGGCCATCACCAATTCCAACAATTCTGAACTCAGAAGACCCAAGAAACACCAAAGCCTGCAACCACATGGCAGGATTTCACTCTGTAGAACTCATTTTATGACTATTTACCCAGGAAAGGGCTGTTTCTTTTCCTGTGTTTCCTGTGCTTCAGGAGGGAGTATTATTGCTGGGCTGGGGGAAACAGGAAATTTAGATTCCATTTTTTTCCCCTGGATCTTTCCTATAGTCTGAACATTGGTATCCCCCCCCAAGTTTCTATATTGGAAACCTAATGCCCATGGTTGACAGTAACTTGGTAGGGCCTTTGGGAGATGATTGGGTCATGTGGGTGGAGCCCTTGTGAATGGGATTAGTGCCCTTGTCAAAGAGGCCTCATAGAGCTAGCTTTTCCCTTCCACCATGCGAAGATAGAATAAGAAGTCTGTAACCAGAGAATGGCCCTCACCCAACCACGCTGACACCCCGATCTCAGGTTAACAGCCTCCAGAACTGTGAAAAAATATATATGCTGTTTAATAACTACCTAGTCTGCTATTTTGTTAGAGCAGCCTGAATGGACTAAAACAATCTCTGAAAAACAATGATCAATAGTACTTCCCCTCACCCCTAGAAGTGCAGAAAGACATTATTTCTGCCTGATTGACTATTTGAAGTTATATTGATTTTGGGGGTGAGGGGGTGGGGAGAACTTTCTTGTGTACCAGGTACGACCTAGAAAAAAGTTAAATGTTTCCTATTGAGAAAGAAATTAAATTCTAAATGTGTCTTCTGTTAGCCTTTTTACAAATAACACAACCACTCCCTTATATCAGCTTTAGGAATAATTGCACTAAAATTATTGGCATCCATTTGTATTAGCTGAGACTTCTGGTGCTGTTATCAGTACCAGCGATCAGAGGATAAACTTTATCCCACACCATTTAGCAATAAAAAAAAGTCCTATTTGGAGGTAGAAAAGGAAGAGATCAGGGCAGCAAATTCATGAATGCTTCCTATTGGGGGAAATAATTAGGCAAAGTAGTGCATCCTTGTTATATTCGTGATACAGGACTTCTAGAATTACTAACTCAATATTCACCTTCATTTGGCAGAACCGTGTAAGTAGTCTCCATTCCAGCATGAATGTGGTCAGTCACATGGCAGTGGAGTAACCAGATTCCAGGTGTCCTTGGAAACATTTCTAGAGTTTGGTATGTCCCGGGGAAAACGTCGAAGACATCAGAACTATAAATGCCCCTGTGCTTAATTAGAAAAATGACAAGTATTATATAATGTTTATTATATGTGAGAGTTAATTCAAATAATCTTTCATTGGCCAGCTCAGGGATATTAGAAAAATGGATGAATCTGTTAAAAAAAAAAAAAAGAAAAGAAAAGAAAAGAAAGAGAGAGAGAGACCCTGCACATGTGTATGTCCCATACAAGCAGTGAGGTATGTGGTCTTGGTACTGCTGAATCCCTGGCAGTATGAGCCACTAAGTGGGTGTGAAGGGAAGATGTGAAGAGAGTCGACTCACTCATTTGGACCACCGGCACCTCTTACACTTCAACTTCAGCTTGCCTTTTATCGGAGCGCTTGAGTCACACAAGGGAATTTAGCTGTGGTCTCATTTCTGTTCTAATCTTGCTTTTGCTGAACCTCTTCTAGATTAGCTGGTCTGTGAAACTTTATGGCAGGAAGGGTAATGCTGGAAAGGAGGCCCAGGGAGAAACCAGTACCTGAGGAAATTCAGGTAGAGGCTAGACTAGACACAGAGTACTTGGTGGTGGTGGTGTGGGTAGGGGTTATTTCTGCAAGGAAAGAATTGAAAGTCCCCTAAGAATATAACATCTACATAAACCAAGATACAGATAATAAAATGGTCTTTTCTGCAATGGGCTTTGTTGTAGTCTCTGAATTTTCTTCATTAACTCAAAGGTAAGAGAGAGAGCTTTTGGCTCGTGCTGAAATAGGCACTGGGTGAGAAGCAGAAGTAGCATCAAGATCTCCGGACTGATCATTTGCCTCACACCAAAATGATAAGCTTGTTCACTTTAGGCCATTTAAAATTCAGAAGTTAGAACAGATAAAGGTTATAATAAAGTCTTGGCTCTACCCTATGACCCATCATTTTTTAAAAAGATTTATTTATTTATTTGAGAGAGAGAGAGAGAGATCATAAGTAGGCAGAGGCAGGCAGAGGAGAGAGGGGAAACAGGCTCCCTGCTGAGCAGAGAGCCCGATGCGGGCCTTGATCCCAGGACCCTGAGATCATGACCTGAGCCGAAGGCAGAGGCTTATTCCACTGAGCCACCCAGGCACCCCTTCTGATCCATCATTATATGAACATGCCCAACCTCTCTGATAAGGAGTCTATTCAAACACCTTGCCCAGCAAATATGTGAGCAGAACTCCACGAAAACCCACTGAAAATCCAACGAAGAGCCCAATGTGTAACAAAGGCTGGTGACAGCAATTGAAATTGCTGTGTGGCACACTTTTTGAAAATAACCTAGTTGTCTCTTGGAACTCTTTTTTCATAAGTCTCTCTGATGAAATATTTTCTTCATTTGTATTAAAATGCTTTCCAACAGAGCAAGAATAATGACTGTGGATCACTCTTACCTGGTACCCAAAGCTATGGCCATGGAAGTGTACCGAGTGCAAGTCTATTTCATTGCCCATTCCCATCAAGTACCAGTTGACTTCATCTCCCACGTGCATTGTGAGGCCTTGCAGGTTCCCAAACATTCTTCCATTAATAGCTGGGGAAATCGCATGATTTTTTTTGATTACTTTTCAGGATATTTTAAGTCAGTAGTTGTTTCACTGACAATATGATTACTAGGTTAATGTAATGGAAGTTATTTCACTACAGATGGGGAAATGAATACTTTCAGGTCAATAAGTTCACACTGCTTTACTAGTCATTTAGCACCAAAAGTTGTAATCCTAATTGCAAATTTAAGAGGGAATGAGACTTTGGAATGGGGAGAGAAGTTAATAGGTGGTTTTTGCTTTGAACAGAATTCTACCTCACATACAGAGTGGGGCAGAACAGGTTTATTATAAAATGAAAAATCTCCAAACTAATTTCATTTGAAAGAAGAAGAGGGGGAACATAGGGTTAAAATAATGTCTCATACCATGCATTTTATTGCTTTCTATGAATTCCTCATCTTCTTTGTTTACTCTCTCAGGGTGTTCAGAGTATGTTTTGATATTGTCATCAATGTACCAGGATTCATTTTCATCAAAAACAAAAAACAAAAGGGAAAATTCCAGTTTTTTAATGGGATTATATACTTTAGTGTAATGTCTCCGGCAAACAATCAGTGGGCCAATTAATCCACTATAGAGATCCTGAAAACAAACAAAAACTTTGGTCATCCTTGTGATAGAAGTCAGCATTTCAAACAACTGGGGCTTTGGGAATTTTAGAAGGACCGATTTAAGTCACAGACTTTGCCTAATGTGGTGCTGTCAGGTCAGTCACCTCCACTTGTATATAAGTTGGACTAATGGCGAGTGGTAGGTAGGTCGAATGGGTGATGCTGAAGTAACAGAAGTACTTGTGGAAGCCAAATATTAGCTGAACTAATGAGCAGCAATTTAAAAGAACCCCATGAATGGTGTTGGTTTGCCTATTCCATAAATCAATCACTGTGCCAGGCTCAGAATCCAGAGATGAATCAAACAAAGCCTGTGCCCTCCAGGATCTCAGTCTAGTAGAGAAAATAGAGGATGGAAGAAATGAATCACTTGTGGTGATGGAGGTTCATAAAGTGCTAATGAACATAGAGGAGGAAGACAATTGACAAATCTATGAGATGTTTGGTTTAGGGGGGTGTCAGTAATGGTAGATTAGGTCTGGAAGGGCCTTTGAGCTCTATCATGTTCAGGAATTTTAGATTTTTATCTTATGGATCATAGGGAGCCATTGAAAAATTGAAAATAGCATGGCAATATATTTGCATTTTAGACCAGTCATCCTGGTGATGAGTGAAGAAAGGATTGAAGAAGGAAGAGATTAGAGCCTGGGGGCCATTGCGGTCGTTAGGCAAATTACAAGGACACGATCTGTGGAGACAGAGAAGGAATAGACTGAACTATATGTAGTGGGTGAGTTGCCTGTGTGAGCCAGGGGGAAGAACTAGATACTTAATACCCAGGGTTCTAGCTTGAACAAATGAGTAGATTTGGAACTCATGATGTCACTTATTGCAATAGGAAATACAAGAGGTGGAGGAGGATATCAATTCCATGTTAGAGTTGCTGTGTTTCCAGTGCTGGTAGGACATGTTCATGGAGATGTTCAGTAGGCTGGTATACAGACAGGTTTAGAGCTCAGGAGAGAGGTCTGGACTCGAGATTTAATTTTACAGACAAAACTTGGAACAAGTTTTGATTTGCAGTTGTTGAGTGTTTTGTTGGCTTTGAAATATTCAATCAAATAGCTTTAGTTGTGCTAAATGGACTACTGAGATCAACACTTCTATATCATTAAGAGAGCTCTGAAATCATGTACCTCAGTTCTTTGGGTTTAATGTATATTTATGTCAAAAAAGGAAATAAAATAACTGTATTGATATTTGATTCTGTGTTACCCATAATCAGCGGTCACAGGGTTAACACAATTATAACTCTATCCTTAAAAAGAAACAAATGGAAAAAAAAAGGAACCAAAGTAAATTGTAGAAAAGCTTCCTTTCCTGGGATTTTAAGATTGAATTGGATCACAGGAAAGTTCTAATCTCATCTTCCTTCAACTGTGTGTCTAGTTTGGGGATTTTCATAAAACACAAATGATTTAAAGTTTACCTTAACTTGATCCACAGTTGAATAGTAAGCCCATGGAATACAAGCAGAATCCTCTATTCCAGCTCCAGATCTTTCTGGGATCTTCCATATGTAAGTGCGAGTTTCACCTAGATTAATCAAGTGTTAATGTATCTGGTTATATTTGGTATATATTTGATAAATAAATATATACTAACTCTTTATAACCAGTGGCCTAGAAACTGGAAATGTCAAGGTAATTAGTGTTAAAAAGTACTGGCACTCAAAACTGTTTTTAGGAATTTAGTCTCAAGACAAACTCTAAGACTTACTTTTAGATCTTCTTTGTCAATTAGCAATTAACTAGCCATAACACACACATACAATACCACCAAGTCAGAACCTGGCAACACCAATATCGCAATTTGAAGGAACTTTATAGCAGATCTTTTCTTAGCTTAAAGTCTGCTCCTGTAAAACATTGTCTTCAACTGTCAAGTGATTTCTCCCAGTGCAAGCAACATCCCCACGCCTTCCCTGTGTTTGTACCTGCATCCCCTGTGTCATTCCCTCAGCTTCACTTCGGCCTTCCTTTTCTCCTTTTTCACCGTTATCCCTAGTGATCCCACAATTCCTGGTGAGGAGCCATTAGCTTATGGGATCTCATGGGTCACTGACTTGTCACAGTGACCTCTTCTCGGGTCTGTCCACTCTGTCATACCATACACAATTCTGTCACATACAGGACACCACCACACCCTAGACCTTGACACTTTGAAGATAGCCAGTTGCTCTACCCTCCTAACTTGCCAAGGCCTTGACCTTCTTCCCTGAGTTCTGGGCTCTTCTCCAGGCTGATCTCTGCTTCCAGTCACCTCAGGGGTTCCTATCCAGCTCCTCACCAGATCTTGACTTTTAGCTGTGGCCACTTAACCATCCACTCCCTCTATGTAGACCTCACTGTTACATATTCACGCTTTCACACTTTCATTAGCCAGAGTCTGGCCAACCTTTTCTAGGGAATCAAACAGGACAGGAGGGATGGTCTCAAGGGATGTGGTAGACTTTCCTTTTTCCTCAAGTCCTCCATCTTACCCACCCCTACATTATCACCCTTTTTCTAAGCAGAACCTTTCACTGAGAATATAGAGCATAGATTCACCCCCTGAACATATCATCTCTTCATCTATACTCTTAGAATCTCATAAGCCAAAAAATAATGTTTCCTTCTCTTCTCCATTCCCCAACCTGCTCTGTCAACTGTGGTAGATGCCCAAAACCCTGGTGTCCTTGACTCTCCTTCCCTAACGTTCCCTAATGTCTAATCTTTCTGCAGGGGCTATTAGCACCATCTGTAAAATACAACCAGAATATGACAACTTACCACTTCAGCTGCTTCCCCCCGGTCCAAGCCTCTTTTTTTTTTTTAACCCAGATTATTGCAGTAGTCCTCTAACTGATTCTTGATTTTGCCCTTGTCCTCTGCACTTACCCACACGTCATCCAGAAGAGGACTTTACAGAGTGTTCATCAGATCATCACTCTCCAGCTCAAACCCTCACATGGTTAACAGTATAAAATCTAATGTTCTAACCCCGGCCTCTAATGTTCCCTTTCCTCCTACTGCATCCAGCCCCCTGCCCTCCCTGGATCTCATCTCACATTCTGTCCCCTGTTTGCTCTGCTCTGGCCTCTGGCCTCCCTGCTCTTCCCATCTCACGGCCTGGAATGCTCTTCCCCCAGAACCCCCTGTGGCTCATGACTTACCATTTAGGTGTCTTCACCAGTGGCGCCTCCTCAAAGAAGCCCTCCTGATCACCCTACCTAAAATAGCACTCTTGTTACTTCCTCTCTCTCATCCGTTTAATCGTTTTCATAGCACCCTTTATAAATTGATACTACGTATGTTTATTTATCTCTTTTGGAAGAATATGAGAGTCACAAGGGCAGGGCTTTTTATTTCTAACTCCCTGAATTGACACGAGCAACTTTATAGTGTAATTTATTTTTTCTCACCCATTTTTTCTCACTTGCTGTATTCGGGAACAGCTAAATTACTAAGAAATGGCCCTTTCCCAGAAGCCAACTTTATAACTAATAGAAGAAAAATATAGTTTTTTAATTATTTATTCATTTGACACAGAGAGAGAGATTACAAGTAGGCAGAGAGGCAAGCAGAGAGAGAGGAGAGAGGAGGAAGCAGGCTCCCCGCTGAGCAGAGAGCCCGATGTGGGCCTCGATCCCAGGACCCTGGGATCATGACCTGAGCCGAAGGCAGCGGCCCTAACCCACTGAGCCACCCAGGCGCCCAGAAAAATATAGTTTTTAATTAAAGGAAATACACACGTGTATTTAACCTCTTCCAGCTTTTTCACTGTGTTAATTGAAGTTATTGAGTTTCTAGTACATGCTGGATATTGGGCTAGAATTGGGGGACTTAAAATTCCATGTGGTGGTCTCTGCCCTTAGGACCTTTCCTTCAGCTACAGGCATGGAAACATTCAACCACACATAGTGTGTGGTAAATGCTGTCTGGGCATGGAGAGACCATCTCTGCTCACTCTATCTTGAGTATTTGTAGATCCAGTACTCGCAGATGTTTTCCTTACAGTTCTCCTATGGATCTCTCTCTCTCTCTCTCTCTCTCTCTCTTTCTCTCTCTCTCTCTCTTTCTCCTTTCCCTTCCCTTCTCTTCCTTTCCCTTCCCTTCCCTTTCCTTGTATGTGCATGGAGGCATACACACAGATACACCTCTCTGCATGCCCTTTTAAACATTTTTAATTGTTTAATTTTTAAAGATTTTATTTATTTATTTGAGACAGAGAGGGGGAGAAGGAGAGAGAGAGCACAAGCTGGAGGGCGGGGGGTAGTGGCAGAGGGAGAGGGAGAAGCAGCCTTTCCACTGAGCAGGGAGCCTGACATGAGGGCCGATCCCGGGACCCTGAGATCATAACCGGAGCTGAAGGCAGACTCAACTGACAGAGCTGCCCAGGGGCGCCCCCTGCATGCCACCTTAACCACCTCCTTCTTCCCTTCCTTAAGGCACTCATTTGGAAGGAATACTTCTCTGATAACAGTCATTTGTGGGAAGCCTGTAAAGTCTAAAATGCTACCCTCCCACCTCACCGCCCCCCATGAGTACCTGGTAAAGTTGGAATAACTGTAGAACTCTCTGTTTTCACTCCATGGGCATGTATTGAGTAGAGCCTCGTGGCCATGTTTTTAAAGATAATTTTAACTATGTCTCCAACATCTGCATGAAGCTGTGGACCTGGCAAGAGCAAAAAAGAAGAGTAGCTTATATACCTCTCAGATGAGAAGCAAAGATCAGGTAACTTTCTTAGCATGAAGGCAGGAGTCTGTGTAGCTTCATACTAAACTGCTCTTGGATTTACACCTAGTCTCAGAGGATTCATAATAAAAACACTAGGAATGGTTGCCTCTAGAAATGGAAACCAGGGGTGCCTCTCTCATCAAGAGTCCTATGGGAGGTTTTGGCCTGAAAGTCCCCTGTAGGGCAATGGCCTAATCCTGGGGAGTTAGCTATGACCCTACCCTGGCCAAGAGTCATTGGGCAGCACTTGCTCTTGGACTTCCACACCTTCCTGAGTGTGAATTTGTGGCAGTACAGCATTTGGAAGGGTGGGTGGGACCACCCATCCCATTTCTACCTTCTCTAGCTAATCTTAGCTTGTCTGCTGCTAAGAAATTCCACAACCCAGCAACACTGCCATTCTCCCTTGGGCGTCTTATTTCAGGGGCTGAGGATAACATGTCCCAGGATATTCTGTTAGTATGGAAATATGGTGGGGTTGGGAGTGATGTCCCCTGCACTTGATGATTTTCCAGAAAATTCCCAAGACCACTGTTGGTCAAGTTCTTAGACATTCTCTCTTAAAAAGATTCCTGAAAAATCAAAAGCAACTTTTCTCATATCTTGTGTATGGTATTACTTTTTTCTTTCCATATTTGTCTACGTGTACATTTTTTTCTCTTGGAGTTAATTACTAGATGGCAATCTAATAGCTACGATTTGGGAGCTGGGAGAGAGGGGAATAACAGGGAGAATTTGGTGAAGATTTTCATTAGAAAATAATTTTTAGGAATTTCACCAAAATGACAGGCATCAATTTGATGAACACCAAATACATACAATTTCATTCGTATATGGGATAACACATTGTTTCTGAGAATAATAAACAATATTTTTGTCACATTCTTTAGAAAATACAGGCTTCTAATTTTTATTATGTGATTTTTGTTTTTATTTGAATACCTTTGACTATGAACTGATAAATTAAACCCTTGGACATGTACTCTCACTGCACGTAGCACTACATTGCTACCCCACACCCGACGATTAGAGTACCTAGAATTCCCAGATGTTCTTCTTCAGCGTTTCTCTCCATGGGAACTCTGAATGTGTGGTCGGTGTATTGCCGATACACAACTTTCTTGTACTTGGAGCCTATGTAAAACTCTTTTTTATCTAAAAATGCATTCGAAACACTTCAACAAAACACACAAACAACTAAGGTTAATACCTGTCTTAATGAAAATGGAAATTGAGTTTTCAACTTTGAATAAAAATACAGTTTTCATTTAAGTAATTATGCTAATTTTTAATAGCATTCCTCCCTTCCAGCAAGAAAGAATAAGACTTTGGAAATAGGTGTGGTAGAAAGTGCTCCTGGTTGGGAGCAGAGCCATCTGAGGCCTGCGCGGACTCTTGCATTAGCTAAAATGACCTCCAGCTAGTCATTGCCTGGTTGACCCTCAGGTTCCTCACCCCCAACATGAGGTATGAGGTGCGATGATATTTAAAGTTTCTCTATAGCCCTAAAATTCAGGATTCTGCAGTATTTTTGGTTTATAAGAGTCGGTATCGCCCAGTGTTTTCAGCCACTCCTTTTATCTTAAGTTTGCAATGACTCCTCATGGCCCTATGTAGCCTTTTTCTTTTTAAAAATTGTTATTTATTTATTTGAGAGAGAGAGAAAGAGATTGCAAGTGGGGAAAGGGACAGAGAGAGAGGGAGAGAGAGAATCCAAACAGATTCCCCATGGAGCGTGGAGCTCAAAGTGGGGCTCAATCCCAGAACCCTGAGATCATGACCTGAGCTGAAATCAAAAGTTGGCTGCTCAACCAACTGAGTGAGCCAGGTGCCCCAGCTCCTGTAGAATTTGGACTCTTTTACCCCCATCACTTGAAATAACCTTTTACTCCTTTATACTGCAAATCATACTCCCCATCATAATCAAACTAACCAGCTAAAATTTGCTTAGTTAGAGGTTACCAGAGATGTTGTGCACCCCAGATCTGAACACATGTCCGATCTCTCAAATCATATCCATGAAAGCTTAGTGCGTGACATGTGAGATCATGGAGGGAAAAGTGGTTGGAAAAGTCTTCACGAAGTATCCAGTACTACTGCTCAATGTGCAGTTTCCAAAGCTCCAATAATGATGCTTTACTTACACTTATTCACAATAAACTTATTTTTTACATTTCTATCATGTACATGTTATTGGTGGTTTTAAAGCCTATTTTCCTATAAGTTCTTTGAGAACACAGACCATGTCTACTATACTGCCCTCAAGAATTTAAAATATTCTTCACACATAGTGGTTTTAAGAATGTAAAAGAACAGATTAGTGAACTGATAAGGAACTCTCTAGGGGAAAAATAAGAGAAGAAGCGAACAGCTGATAAGGAAAATAATATTTTAGCTTTGAATTTAGGCATTAACTTTTCTTTAAGTTTCACAATAAATAGCAAGATAAAGACACATGGGCGCCTGGGTGGCTCAGTGGGTTAAAGCCTCTGCCTTCAGCTCAGGTCATGATCTCAGGGTCCTGGGATCGAGGCCCGCATTGGGCTCTCTGCTCAGCCAGGAGTCTGCCTCCTCCTCTCTCTGCCTGCCTCTCTGCCTACTTGTAATCTCTCTCTGTCAAATAAATAAATAAAATGTTTTTTAAAAAAAGATAAAGACACATGAATATAAGAAGACAATCCAACAGAAAAGAAAGAAAGAGCAACTGCAAAAAATCAAATGAGATAGATGGAAATTTTCCTGTGAGAAAATTGCCAGAACAGAAATTAATGAGGAAAGATTCCTGGGAGGCATTTTGCTATATTGTTCTGTTGTTATAGTTTAATGCAATTGTTTGTGTTTCTAAAATTTAGCATAATTCTTAATTCTCTGAAAGAGAAAACTAAAAAGAAAAATTGGGAATCAGAGTCTGGAGAATTACTTTTGTTCTTGCAAGTGATGCAGCTCCCGTTCCCATTCCCTACTTGGGGAATAATCCCATTCCACCTCCACTGCTGCGATATAGTAGGTCCTTTCTGCCAGGTAGAAGCTCGGATGGTCAGACTGTCCCCTGCATTTGTTCACAGTGTATTTTTGCTTCATGCCTCCCGTGTAGTGATCGGTTGTTAGGCATTCAACATCAAAAATCCCTGGAATGGTAAATAAGAAAGTGTGTCACGCCTTTGCTCAGCACTTTCTATGGCTCCTCAGCTCACTCAGAATCAACACCCAAGTCCTTAACATGGCTCAATTGGATGATCACATTAGCTACCACTCACCTTGTTCCAGTCACAGGAGCTTCTTTGCTGTTCTTAGAACAGGTCAAGTGTGTGCCTGCCTGAGGACCTTTGCCCTTGCTATTTCCTCTGCCTGGAACACTCCTCCACAATATATCCACATAGCTCACGTCCTCACTTTATTCAAGCTTCTCGTTAATTGTCACCATCTCAAAGAATTGTTACCCACCTTCCCCCATCAGTCACCAGCCCCCTTTTCTGCCCTATTTTTCTTAATAGCATTTCTAACCACTTGATATATATATATTATATTGATATAAATATATATCATATATATTATATTGATATAAATATATATCATATATATTATATTGATATAAATATATATATCATATATATATATCAGTATAAATATACTTGCTTCTTGCCTGTCTCCCTGCATTAGAATTTCCATTAGAATTTCCACTTCACAAGAACAGACCCTTTATGTCTTTTGTTGACTGTTGTATTTACACTTGTCTAATGAATAAAGGAAGAGGTGACATGGTACTTGTCTTACATTGCAGTGGCATATGATGAACCAGATAAAGCCTGAAGCAAGTTAGTGTGTTTCACGTTTTGGCTAAAGTTCTTTGTTTTTTGTTTCAGTTTGTTTCATTCATTCAGAACCAGGCCCACAGGTATCTCTGAGGTTGCACGGCTATCGCTATCGTTCTAGCATAGGACATTCAACTGCAGACAGCCGACAAGCCAACACTACATCAAGGCTACAGAGAGATGACAAAAAGTCTAACTGCAGAGCTGCTACAAAAGTCATTCCCTTTCTAGTCTGATTTGCCAGCTATCTTTACAAGGAACACAACTTAAAAAGAGAGCATCCTGAGGATTCTATTATGTGGAAATGGGAAAAACCACAGCCTGCTCTTCATTCGTCCCTCCCTCCCTTCCCCTCAACAGGCAGGAAATGGACCTATCTGCCACACACTTAGCTAACCGTGGCCCGGACATGCTCTTCAAGGGAAGGAAGGGTACACATTTGGGAGGTTTGGGGAAAGGATGAGTTTATCACCCAACCCAGCACTTTAAACCAAAGTGACCTGAATCCATTCAATGGAGACTTGTCTTGACTTTAAAGAAATGCACCTGCAGTATCAGGCTGCATGAGCAGTGTAACACTTGTTTGAGGGAAGAGGTTTGCTGTGTCTCTTCTTTCTCCTTTTGACAGATACGTGTTTCCTGTGAAGTAAATCCCGTGCACATCAGCCTCATTTCCAGCACTGAATAAGTACCACATGACTGAATCTCCTTGGCACATGTTCAGTCCAGGCTGATTCCCGTACATGAATCCATTCATGGCTGTAAGAGTTGGGAAATGGTATTTTGAAAGTGGTTTATCTTATATCCTCCTATGTGACAAACTCCCTGATTTTCCAGAGCCAACTTTGCTGATCTAATTTTTGGAAGACCCATTCATGCCACCCCAACCCATTATGCATCAGGAGTGTCTCTGCCACCCTTTGCTGTACCCAGTACCCCCAGAACAGTTCCTGGCTAGAAGGGGAAGAGCTGAAGGCAGGGTTCTTGAAGTTCTGCTCTGTTCTTCCCAGCTAGCCACTTCTTAGTTCTCTCAAGAGTCGAATTTGTGAGCACCCGAATAAGTGAATAATAACAGCTATTCCTGGGCACTGCAGACTGGGAATGTGTTTGTTACTCTGGATGGAAAATTCTCTGATTCATCTTGAATAACAGGGAAGAGTGAATGCAGGAAGTTTTCTCTCACTGCTCTTACTAATAGGTAATAATCTCTATTTCTCCAAAATGTAAAAATGCAAACTCAAATATTATCATGATTGTGACTAGTATTGATTCAATTAAAAAAACAACATCAGTTTGTAACACAACTTTACATTTGTTTCTTCTTACTACAGTGATTTTCACTTGTAGTCCATTAGCAGTGTGGGCATTCTGAACAATTAGCTCACTGTCTCTAAACGTCTAGAACTACACTGGGAATGGAAAAGAAAATCTGATGCTAGGTTTCAAGTAAATAAGAATTTTGGGAGGTTGCCCTGAGCATTTAAAAAATATTTTTAACAGTTTTAATAAAACTCCCAGGGGAATTCTAATTTGTAGTCAAGGGTGAGATTCATTAGAGTTCATTGCCAACAGAGACCACATCTATCTTCATTTTGAATAATAATATGAAGCTGTTGCTATTAAACCACAGACGAGAATAGCATCTAATCTGGTGGTTCTTAAAGTTACATATAAATCACAATGATGTAGAGGGTTTGTTAAATAGAGATTGCTGGCCCCACCCATAAAGTTTCTGATTCAGTAGGGGCCCAAGAATTTGCATTTCTAACAAGTCCCCGGGGCATGCTAAAGCTGCTGAACCAGGGACGACATTTTAAGGACCAGGCATCTAAATGATATATTTTATATGTTTTTTTATTTAGATTAAGCAAAATGAAAAATAATTGACTGATACCTTAAATATCAATATTACCCTCAGAGTTGTATTTAATCATTTGTTGAAAATTAATCAATGGGCAAAGAAATTAGCATTTTGGTTTCATTAAAAGCGTTACATGAGCAGTACGGAAATAACTTAATATTGGCAAATGATGCATACTCACAGTGCATCTTATTAGATTCCTGAAACTGTTCATCTTCCTTATCCACCAGATGAGGTGCGATTGTAAACCTTCTAATATTCTCATCCAGGAGTAAACTTTCATTCTCATCAAACACTGTGGGAAACAGATAGAACTCCTTGTCTACATCTTTCTGTAAATCGAAACAAGAATAATGAGGTGAAGATAGGATAAATGAAGCAGAAAGACTTTCATGCACACAATACCATTTGGGCACAAACTCACCAAAAGAAGGACAAGAAGTTTCTATTCCTCTTTGTAGATGGGGTTCATAAAATAGTCCAGTTGATTACCAAAGTTTCCATTACTGTGTGGTAGGTTTTTATTCAACATGATCGAAGTCTCTCTCTGCACCTACACGTCCTGACTCCTCTCCCCACCTTCTGGCCAGCTCTGCCCATACCACTGAACACACCAAAACCAATGATCAAAATAGGAGAATAGGTGCCTTTGCCAAAAATTAACGTGTCATTCACATTCATGAAAACTTGAAGAATATCTATAAGGCAGAGCAGGGGAAGCAGATAGAGGAAGAAATCCTCTTAAGTGAAGAAATAGCCTTCCAAATGAAGAGGACTAGGCATCCACACAATCTCCAGTCATCTGGACAAACATTCTCACTTCCTCCCCCCTTGTCCCTAGTGAAACATAAGCAAGCAAAAATGCTACCTGGTCTAGGAAATGTGTTAGTAGTTCAGAAGAAGGCAATCAGTCTAAGAAATCAAAACATATGAGCCCCTGAAAACTAGATACTCCCTCAAAGAAAAGTTTAGAGATTATTGCATGTCTTTTGTCTGAGATAATTTTTTTTCAGATGAAAAATATGATTATCAAATTTTTAAAATCCAACTAAAGCAGAGACCTGAAGGTTAGATCCTATAGAAAACTGAATCTGTGATGGAGATAATTTTTTTTAAATTTTTTTATTTATTTGAGAGAGAGAGAGTTGACGGAGGGGCAGAGGGAGAGAAAGTCTCAAGCAGACTCTGTGCTGAATGTGGAGCCTGATGCAGGACTCGATCCCATGACCCTGAGATCATGACCTGAGCTGAAAACAAGAATCTGACAACTAACTGCACCACACTGTCACCTCTGTGATGGAGATAATTTTAAGAAAGCTACCATAAATCAGAAGAAAAGATTCAAAGATGAAAAATACATACATAGTAATGATTTCAGAAAGAGAGACTGATGAAAAGGGAAAACATAATGATAAAAAATAGTGGAAATGTTTACCACCATAAAGAGAAAATACAGATTTAAAACCTTCACTGAAAACAAGGCAAAAGTAGTCATAGAGATCTATGCTTAAAAATAGTCTGGCAAAATTTCTGAATTTCAGACATAGACAAGTTTCTACAATAACTCATTTTAAAAGTGTTATCAAAAACATTGGACTTCTCTAGTACAATAAATGTCAGAAAAAAATTTATGTTTTTGAGGGGAAAAGATTATGATACAAAAATTCTATACCTAGCAAAGAACAACAAAAATACATTCTCACGTGTGTAGGAATTGTAATAGAGGACTGCTTGTAATAGAGGACAGATCACTTGTATTCTGATCTGTAGAGGAAACTTCAATGAAAAGCTTACAGGTCATATTTTCTGATCATAATGCAACAAAACTAAAAAGTACTAATAAAGGAACAAAAAGTTAATAAAATTTAAAAGATCATATTTGATCCTAATAACTCTTAGAGAGGAAGCAAACATGAATTACTAAGTATTTAGTAACCAATGTCCATGACAAGGAGGCATAATGCATGGGATACACTAAACATATAAACTGAGAGTCTGAAATACTTTAATTTTTTTTAGAGAGAGAGAGTGCAACACACATGTGTGGACAGGGGAGGGGCAGAAGGAGAGAGAATCTTAAGCAGGCTGCATGCCAAGTGTGGAGTCTGACACAGGGCTCGATCTCATGACCCTGATAACATGACCTGAACTGAAATCAAGAGTTGGATACTTAGCCAACTGAGCCACTCAGGAATCCCTGAAATACTTTTTATTTTAAGTAAAACCAAATAAAATAAATGTTTGTAAATATCTGGAAATCTTAGAAAAGTAAAATGAAAAAAGGAGAAAGGAATTAATAAAAGCAAAAGAGAAACTGTATAATAAGTTAAAGCACAAATTAAAATGGCTAAACCTAAAAATGTATTATTTGAAAAGACCAATGAAATACACAAATCTCTGGCAAGTCTAATTTTAAAAAATAGGGATTACCCAAATATACCACAATAGAACTGAGAAAGGGATATAACCCCATATATGGGTAGGGAAAAAAAGATCATTATGTACAATAAATGTGATAAATTGACTTAAAAGAAGGTACCTGAATAGACCAATATCCATATGTGAAATAAAAATTTGATTAAAAAACATTTTAATAGACAAAAAGAGGGCACCTGGGTGGCTCAGTGAGTTAAAGCCTCTGCTTTCGGCTCAGGTCATGATCTCAGGGTATTGGGATCGAGTCCCACATCGGGCTCTCTGCTCAGCAGGGAACCTGCTTCCTCCTCTCTCTCTGCCTGCCTCTCTGCCTACTTGTAATATCTGTCTCTCTGTCATATAAATAAATAAAATCTTTTTTAAAAAATAGATGAAAAGAAAGAAAAAAACCCTACTTCTTTTTAAAAGTCACACAGTTAAAATAATTTTATAGACAGTATCTTTCAAATCTCTAAGGAGCAGATAATTCCTACCTACTTAAACAGTTCCAAAGTATTCAAAACATGGAAATCTTTCCAATTTATTTAATGATATAATACTTAAAAAAGCACACAAAATCTAAAATAATATCAAATGAGAAATATTTAATATCAAATAATATTAAATGAGAAATTCTAAATAAAACACTATCAAATTCAACACAGAAATATAATTGAAAAACTATGTAAAAACCACAGTGCTCATACCACCAGCATTTTTCGCAGATCTAGAACAAACAATTCCTAAAATTTTTATGGAACCTTAAAAGACCCCAAAGAGCCAAAGCAACCCTGATCAAGAAAAGCAAAGCTGGAAGCATCAGAATTCCAGACTTAAAGCTGTTATTACAAAGCTGTAATCATCAAGACAGTATGGTACTGGCACAAAAACAGATGCATAGATCAATGGAATAGAATAGAAAACCCAGAAATGGACCCACAACTATATGGTCAACTAATCTTCAACAAAGCAGGAAAAGAATATCCAATGGTAAAAAGACAGTCTCTTCAACAAATGGTGTTGGGAAAAACTGGAGAGCAACATGTGGAAGAATGAGACTGGACCACTTTCTTACACCACACACAAAAAATAAATTCAAAATGGATGAAAGACCTAAATGTGAGACAGGAAACCATCAAAATCCTAGAGGAGAATATAGGCAGCAACCTCTTTGACATCAGCCACAGCAAATTCTTGCAAGACATGTTCCTAAAGGCAAGGGAAACAAAAGTAAACACAAACTATTGGGACTTCATCAAGGTAAAAAGTTTCTGCACAGAGAAGCAAACAATCAACAAAACTAAAAGGCAACCTAAAGAATGGGAAAAGATATCTGCAAATGACATATCTGAGAAATCTATAAAGAACTTATCAAAATCAACCCCAAAAAACAAATAATCCTCTTAAGAAATGGGCAAAAGACATGAACAGACATTTTTCCAAAGAAGACTTACTGATGGCTAACAGACACTTGAAAAGATGCTCAACATCACTCATCATCAGGGAAATACAAATCAAAGCCACAATGAGATACCACCTTACACCTCTCAGTATGGCTAAAATCAACAACACAGGAAACAACAGTGTTGGCGAAGGTGTGGAGAAAGGGGAACCCTCTTACACTGATGGTAGGAATGCAAACTGGTGCAGTCACTCTGGAAAACACTATGGAGTTTCCTCAAAAAGTTAAAAATAGAACTACCCTACTATTCACAATTGAACTGCTAGATATTTACCCAAAGGATACAAAAATATAGATTCAAAGGGATACACACACCCCAGTGTTTATAGCAGCATTATCAATGATAGCCAAAATATGGAAAGAGCTCACATGTCCACCAATAGATGAATGGATAAAGAGGTGGTGTGTTATACACACACACACACACACACACACACACACACATAATACATATGTATTATATATAACATATAATATATATTATATATAATATATATAACATATATAATGGAACACATATGTATTATATATAATATATAATATATATAATATATATATAACATATATAATGGAATATTACTCAGCTGTTAAAAGAATGAAGTCTTACCACTTACAATGATGTGAGTGGAGCTAGACTGTATTATGCTAAGTGAAATAAGTCAGTCAGAGAAAGACAATACCGTATGACTTCCTCACATATGGAATTTAAGAAATAAAACATATGAACACAAGAGAGGGAGGGAAATAGAGAAACAAGCCATGAGAGATACTATAGAGCAAACTGAGAGGTGCTGGAGGGAGGTGGGTGGGGGATGGGATAGAAGAGTGATGGGTATTAAGGAGGGCACTTGTTATGATGAGCACTGAATGTTGTAGTAAGTGATGAACCACTAAATCCTACTCCTGAAACTAATATTGCCCTGTATGTTAACTAACTGGAATTTAAGTGAAATTTTGAAAACAAAAAACTCACAGTGTTCAAGTAATGTTTTTCCCCAGAAATGCAAGACTGGTTCAACATTAGGAAATCCTTAATGTATTTTGTTGTGCTTACTGGTCAAAGGAGAAAAGGTATGTAATAAGTAAGGAGACAAACCATAAGAGACTTCTAATCTCACAAAACAAACTGAGGGTTACTGGGGGGTGAGAGGGTAGGGATAGGGTGGATGGGTTATGGACATTGGGGAGAGTTTGTGCTTTGGTGAATGCTGTGAAAGATGTAAGCCTGATGATTCACAGACCTGTACCCCTTGGGCAAANTTTTTTTAATATAATTTTTATTTATTTTTTATTTTTTATTTTTTTAAAGATTTTATTTATTTATTTCACAGAGGGANAAATATAATTTTTATTTATTTTTTATTTTTTATTTTTTATTTTTTTAAAGATTTTATTTATTTATTTCACAGAGGGAGAGAGATCACAAGGAGGCAGAGAGGCAGGCAGAGAGGAGGAAGCAGGCTCCCCGCTGAGCAGGGAGCCCGATGCGGGCCTCGATCCCAGGACCCTGAGATCATGACCTGAGCCGAAAGCAGAGGCTTTAACCCGCTGAGCCACCCAGGCGCCCAATATAATTTTTAAATAAAATTACACATTTTGGCACTAGCTATTCCCTTCACTTTCCCCCAGATCTTTGCAAGGCTTCCTCCTTGAAATTTAGATCTCACCTTGAATATTACATCCACCTTATCTAAACGAGAATTTCTGTTCATTATCACATTACCCTAAATAGAAATTCCATGTTCTGAATAGGAAGACTCAATACTGCCAAATTGTCAGTTCTTCCCAATTTGATCTATAGAGTCAGTGCAATCCCAATAAAAATACCAGAAAATTATTTGTGGATATCAACAAGTGGATATTTGTGGATATCAGCAACACTGCAGTAATCAAGACACTGTGACATTGGCGAAAGAATAGACCGATAGATCAATGGGAAGAATCGAGAGACCAGAAGTAGACTCACACAAATTTAGTCAACTGATCTCTGACAAAGGAATAAAGGCAATACAGTGGAACTAAGATAGTCTTTTCAACAAATGGTGACACAACAACTGGACTTTTACATTAAAAAAATAAATATAGACCCAGATCTTACACTCTTCACAAAAATTAACTCAAAATGGATCACAGACCTAAATGTAAAATAAATAAGGCTCCTAAAAGATAACATAAGAAAAATCCAGATGACCTTGGCTATAATTTTTTAGATACAACACCTAAAGACACAAACTATAAAAGAAATAATTGATAAGCTGAACTTCATTAAAATCACAGTTTAGGCTCTATAGAAGATAATGTCCAGAGAAGTGAAAAGACAAGCCACAGACTGGGAGAGAATATTTGCAAAAGACACATCTGATAAAGAACGGTTATTCAAAATACCAAAGAACTTTTAAAACTCAACATTAAGAAAACAAACAACACAATTAACCGATAGGCAAAGACCTTAACAGATACCTCACCAAAGAAGATACACGGATGGAAAATCAGCTATGAAAAGACACATTAAAACAACAATGGGATACCTCTACACAGCAATCAGAATGACCAAAATCTGGAACACTGACCACACCAGATACTGGCAAAGATGTGGAACAACAGGAACTTCCATTCATGTCTAGTGGGAATACAAAATGGTATAACCATTTGGAAGACAGTTTGGTGTTCTCTTACAAAACGAAATACACTTTTACCATACAGTCCAGCAATTGGGCTCCTTGGTATTTACCCAAAGGAACTGAAAACCTGCACATGGATATTTATGGCAGCTGTATGCACAACTGTCAAAGCTTGGAAATAACCGAGATGGTCTTCAGTAGGTGAACGGATAAACAATCTGGCAGATTCAGGCAATGGAACATGATTCAGCACTAAAAAGGAATGAACTATTGAGCCATGAAAAGACTTGAAGGAAACGTAAATACTGTATAATTCTAACTGTATAACATTCTGGAAAAAGACGAAACTATAAAATATCGAAAAAGACCAGTGGTTACCAGGGGTTGGGGATTGGGAGTAGGGAATAAATAGGTGGAACTCAGGATTTTTAAGGCAGTGAAAATATTCTTTCTATATGATACCATAATGGTGGACATTTGTCTACACCCACAGAACGTAAACAGCAAGAGTGAATCCTAAAATAAACTATGGACTTTGGATGATAACAATGTGTCAATGTAGGTTCATCAACTGCAACACATGTACCCCTCTGTTGGAAAGGTTGATATTGCGGGAGGCTGTGTGTGGGGGGGCAGGGGGAGTAGGGGTTATATGGGAAATCTCTACTCTTTTCTTAATTTTGCTGTTAACCATAAAGTGCTCTGAAAAATTACATTGACAAAAATAATAATGAAAAAATAAACTCTAAAGCTTAAAATAAAATGTGCTTGTAGTAAGGGAATAAGTGAGAGAGGAGAGAGGAGCTAGACTTCTTTGAATATGCCTCTTTTTGTAGATTTGATGTTGGAACCAAGTAAATATTTTACATTATTATAAAATAATATAACAATTTTAAAGGCAATCCCTATAAGAAATAGAAGTAAAATTAATTAAATAAACCTGTGTATCTGGTGGGTAGCAAAACTACACTGACTGGAACTATTCCAAGTGACTTTAACTTTGTAATTTGACTGAACATCCCCAGTGGGATCTGCTCTAAGGACGAAAAGAGCTGCAAACAAATCTTAAATTGTTTTCAGTAATTACATTGCTGGCTGTAGTGTTATAATTATGATTCTGAGGCTGTTGTATGTATAGTGTGGGATGAATTGAATGAATGTTTATGTTGGTATCATTGAGAACTAAGATTATTTCAGTGCATCTGAAGGAAGATACAGATGTAAGGTTACTAAAGATAAGTAAAAAACATCAAGAATCCTTAGATCTGAATTTGAATAGAAAGTATCAGTATGAACTCATGATGAATTTTATCTTAAAAAACTACCATCTCCAGTTCTGCCCATTGAAAAGGCCTAGAAACAATGATTAAGCCAATAGAAATGAGTACCCACAGTGCCCAGATTGTGGTTCTAAAAATAATTTCTTACTGAAAAGAACTAGGGATTTGTGGGAGAAATGGCTGATTTCAGGTCTGGCTCAGAAAGTGTGTAATATGAACCTAAAATAGCTTTTTATACTAAAAATCAAGGTAGCTTCAAAGACTACTAAGTTCATGTAAAAATGAAGGAATCAACCTGATCAAATCTCCTCAGTGGCAAAAAAAATAAAATAGGATATTTGGGGTATCAAGAGGGATAATATCAATGAATTCAAACACACCAAATATTCTTAAATCCATGAGTTCACAACAGCACTTAATAATAAAATAAATTATTAAGAATCTTTAAAGTATGTTAGAGGAGAACCATTACTTTGAAAACTTGTAAATAAAGGGAAAGAATCAAGTATTTGTCATTCCTTTCTTATAGAATATGTATCTCAGGCTAACCAAATAATCGATTAAGGGAAGTTTCTGTTTATGGAAGCATACTGGCTAATAAATAAAGAAGAGAGATCATATGATAGTTGTCTTAGCATAATACCCTCTAGTTTCATCCATGCCCCTGGGGCAAATAATACATTATATATTAATAAAAAATAAAAACAAAAAAATAGTGAAGAATGATGGGATCAGGATGTTACTATTGTGCAATTGCTGATTAGTTTATGAATCTAGGAAATGGTTCTCAAGGGCCGACAACATTTCCAGCTGTATAGCATATATTCCCTGATGGAAATACCCAGCAGCACACATGAAGTAGTACTGGAAAAAAAAATCTAACCTGAATTTGATCAAACCTGTAGATCTAGCCACTGATTTATAGGAAATTGAGGGCAAGAGAAAGAAATATGCTGAATGCACCATAGGATTATGAGCAGTAAATCCAGGCATGGCAAACTTCCGTAGGATAAACGACCCTTGTTCCAGGAAAAAAATGGAAGGAAACAACCTTGAGAAACACAACAACTGATTGCAATGTGTGTCATTAGTTGGGTACTGATTCAAACAACAAACCTGAAACAATTAAGAGGCAGCTGGAAAAATGGGAACATTGGTTGGAAATGTGATAAAAAATTGATTAAAACTGATATTAACATTATGATGATGATTCTAAGGTATGATAATTATATGAAAGCATTTTTTAAAAGAGTCCTTATCTTTTATAGGTTCATATTACAATACTTAGAGATAAAAAAGTGATGGAATTAGGTATTTCTTTTTCCTGGTCAAATGGTCATTTCCTCCTTTCTAAAAATGCTTTAAACAATATTTTCCTCAGTGAATGTAGCATAACCGATTATCATTTTTTATTTGTGTGTTGAAGTCTAAATGTATCATAAATGACCTTGGGTTCTGAGGAAAGTCTGCTTCCAACTCATCTTGAAATAATCATGTTAGCCGAGAATTTCTGCATAGGAGAGCTCTTATGAGCTGGACAAAAATTTGTAATAAATGTTATGTATTAAATCCTCACTGTATCAAAACACAGAATTTTCCTTATAATAATGATAATTCAAAGGGATTGGGAAATCATTTATATTTTCCCTCATTGGACTCACCAGTTTCCCATTTGCACGTAAACTTCCTTTCCTGCATATTTTCATTGGCCCGATAAGCCCAGTGAATATATCTTTGGTGGGATCGACAGCAGAATAATACATCTTAGATAGGCAGACAGGATCTTTGTGAGTGGGTCCCACTTCTTTGGGGACAGTCCATTCGTAGGTGAATGTTTGTTTAGGTCCCACATGTGATGCTGAAGGAGGAGGCACACCTGTGAGAAACGTCCCATTGGAGAGGTTAAGTATGCTTTCTAATGTGGTCATTTCAGCCACCTAGTAGACAGGGTTTAGTCTTAGACAACCCACTTCTCAGTTCCTTATT
The DNA here is from genome assembly GCA_002007465.1 of Ailurus styani. Lineage (NCBI taxonomy): Eukaryota > Metazoa > Chordata > Mammalia > Carnivora > Ailuridae > Ailurus > Ailurus styani. The sequence continues at coordinate 2,206,704 of LNAC01000190.1, forward strand.
ATGAATTAGAATGAAATCCTACTTGAATGGTGTCCCACTTGTGCTCCTGTGTCAGGTCACAGATGGGTGTGATTTCCTTCAGGAAGCCTCCTCTTAAGCGGTCTAGCATTGGTGCCTGCTATGGTCTGAATGTTTGTGTCCTCCTAGAATCCACATATTGGAATCCTAATGCCCAAAGAGATAGTCTAAGAAGGTGGGGACTCCGGGGGGGGGTGATTAAACCATGAGACTGGAGACCCCCTAAATGGGATTAGTGCCCTTACAAGAGAGAGCCCACGGAGCTCCCTAGCCCCTGCTACCACAGGGGAAAATAGCAAGAAGTCTGAGACCCAGAAATGGGTCCTCATCCAACCACGCTGGCCCCCTGATCTTGGACTTCCAGTTTCCAGAACTGTGAGAAATAAATCCCTGTTGTTTATAAGGCACCCGGTCTGTGGTATTTAGTTACAAAAGCCTGAACGGACTAAGACGGCTGCTCTCACAGCCCCTGCTGATGGCACCCAGCGCCTTTCATGTTAGGTTATGTGTATTTCCCCCACAAATAGAACGTAACCTTCCTGAAGCAAGCATTGTCTCTGTATTCCCTTTGCTAGAACAACACCTGAAAAGAGGACGTAATCCATACATATTCTATTGAACAAAACTGAATTGAAAATAACTTCAGAACTAAAAGGTAACTGCAGATGATCCTGTTTAAATATCCTGATTCTATACTTGGGGAAACTGAGGCCAGAAGGATTGAATAACTTGCCCACAGTCACACTGCAAGAGGTGGCAAAGGCACTCATCTTCATCGGTCAGCCTGATATATAAAAATACCCAAACGTATGCATAAAATTGAATATTTGTGTTATTAAAATTATGTTACAGTGCTTATAATGCTAAAGAAATAAGCTCAGTACAAAAATACAATGATAAGCATTTATATACTGTGATCTAAACTACATTCAAAATATATATTATGTGTACACAGATGAAAGAGTAGGGGGTTATATAAGAATACAATAGTGGTTATCTATAGAACTATAGATAAAATTTTTGGCTGTACCTTTTTCTGTTTTTCAAATATACTAAAAGGAGCGTCTAATCTTATAATGGCAAGAACATTTTCAAATCTAAAAATCACCCAAGCAGTACCCCAGAAATGTATAATTGATATAATCCCAATGAGTTCCTACCAGTATTGTCAAAAATCATCCAATTAAGGCAGGACAAAATTCCATACACCAGTTGGCCATGAAAGGAGAAGAGGTTAACTTGCTTCCTGGCGTGATGCCTAAGAATGATATACGAGCGGCTTCCTGGCAAGTTCCTGCCTTCAATTTTTGCAGGGCAGTTTTCCCTGGCTGACCAGCACAGTGGGTTATTAAATGCAGTTTGGTTACAGATTGTTATACTCACTTTCACTCAGGGCGTTGTGAAGTGAGGTATAGTATGTGCCCTCATTGTTCTTACTGACCCTCACCCCAACTGGCTCAATACTGAGGGGATATGCTCCTTTGTTATGGAAAGTGACTCTGATGGTATCTCCCACCTCTGCCCAAATGACGGGACCTAGGGACAAAGAGAGCATTAGTAGTCTTTCTTGGTATATAACATACAGAATACATCAGACAGTTGTTTTCTTTGGCTTGTCCTCTGGCAGAAACTGCTGGAAGCAACATCTTATTTATGGCAAATGGAACACCTTTTTTTTTTTTAAAGTCTGTTATCAACTTGACGTGGTGAGGCTAGAAAGAGATAATAAGGGCTTTTTGATTTATCTTCAGGTTAAGGAAATTTGTTATCATTTTTACCCAAGTCGATTCACCAGCTTTATACATCGACAAGAAATTATTTAGTGTTTATACTCTCTTCATCCTAGTCTTCTGTTCGCCAGATGTGTGATATTTGTCCCAAGAGTCAGGAAGGGGCTGCTAGTTAAACCTTGACCACCCAAAGAGTAAGTTAAATTGTCTTGGATGCGAAGAGTAACATTTTTATGCATTTTCTATCACCAAAATTAATATTGTTACCAAATAGAGAATAAAAACAAATATATAGTACATATTTTATGTAATACATAAAATGATATTTATTGAGAGCTTCTCATGTGCTTTTCTGAGTGTTAGTGTGCATTAACTCCTTTAATCTTTACAACATCTTTATGAGGTATGGACTGTTACTGTTAATTTTTTTAAGATTTATTTATTTATTTGAGAGAGAGAGAGAGCGAACACGTGGCTGGGGAGCAGAGGGAGAAAGAAAGAGAAACAGATTCCCCACTGAGTGTCGAGGTGGATGCGGGGTTCAATCCCACGACCCTGAGATCATGACCTGAGTCAAAACGAAGAGTCAGCCACTTAACTGCCTGAGCCACCCAAGTGGCCCAGGACTGTTATTGATATTATTGCTCCTGTTTTACACAAAGAGAGCAGGCAGAACAAACAGTACTTTCAGACGTCACACAGGTGAGGCGTGAGGACAGTCTGAATCCAGACTCTGTGTGCTCACCCACTATATTCTGTCTGAAGGCTTGAGCAAGAACAGGTCTCTGGGCTGTGCACAAGGCTCTAAGACAGACCCAGCCTTTTTCATCAGTTGCCTGGATTTTATTTCTTGGGGAATGTACCTTCAGCTAAGAATAGAGGCTAACGGTTTTGCTGTCTATTTAAACCAAGTCATAAACACACACTTCTCCTTACCTCTTTTTTTTTTTAAGATTTTATGTATTTATTTGAGAGAGAGACAGAAATAGCAGCAGAGAGCATGAGTGGGGATGAGAGGGAGAAGCAGCAGACTCCCCGCTGAGCAGGGAGCCTGATGCAGGACTCCATCCCAGGACCCTGGGATCATTACCTGAGTGGAAGGCAGATGCTAACCAACTGAGCCACCCAGGTGCCCCTCTCCTTACCTCTTGAAGGGAAAAAACAATCGTCATTTGAAGTCAGCAGAGTTTTTAATGATGAAGATCTACTATTAGTAATTTACATTGGAAAAGTAATTAGCTGCTACCTTTAATTACTGAATGACCATCCACATCCCTAGTTTATATGTAGAAATCATACTGCAGGTCCTGAAGTTTTTGTTCTTTCTGAGGTTGGGTAACCCAGAACAAGAGGGCAACAGTCACAGATATTCTGCATGGACTCACCCAGGATGCCAAGATGTTCCTCTTCAGGGCCTCTCTTCTTTTGATTTGTGAAGGAGGCATCTGTGTACTCACGATAAACCAGCTTTTTATAAGATCCTCCAATTCTTGTAGTATTCTGTTCAAAAAATACCTCTGAAGCACTGCCAAAAGAAAAAGGGTTTAACACTGGAGTTGAAAGCAGAACAGAAAGCAGACATTCATATAGGAAAAATTGAAAAGCAAAATTATGACCAGTGCACAGAGGCAATTCTTATTTATGATTTGCCAAATATTCAAACAGAAGCAGGTGGTACTGGGCACGTGATAGAAGGATGTTCAGTTAATGAGTGGGGTATCATGGTGTAGAGGTTTTACTTTTTCAAGTGAAGTGGAAAATTTTAGGATGGCCTGTGTCAACCCCTGATACTATTAATTGTTCTACAAAAGAATCTTTTAGACAAATTATGAAGTGTTTAAAAATACAGTAGTTACTGTTTATTGCATATTAGCACCAGCCGGGTACTTAGGAGATTTCATTTATTATCTGAAACTCACATGAAAGAGCAACAAAGTTGGCATTTTTCTCCCCATTTTACAAATGAAGAAATTAAATTTCAGAAAGGCATTTGACTTGCCAAAGTCAAGCCATTTATCTCTTCTTCCATTTGATGAATGTATTGGACACCTGCTTTCTTCCAGGAACCCTGTTACATGCTGATGGCATAACCATAAGCAAGCTGGACCCATCCTGTGCGCAGGGACTTTGTACTGATCAGAGAAGACAGACTATGAACCCATCAGCATAATAACGTGCAATAAGCGCAGGGTGTTATGGAACATTCTCCTGGGCTTAAGGGACATGGTGGGAAGAGGTCCCAAAGACTTTCCAAAGAAAGTGATGTTTCAAAATGATCTAGAGGGAGAATGGGGTGGGTGTTTACAAAGAGGCAATACCCTGTGGAAGGCTCAGAGGAAAGAGTGAATATGGCATGTTTTACAAAATACGATCGGAGCATGGTGTACACAGCAGGTCAAAAGAGAGAGAAAGAGGCAGAAGAGAGAGAATAAGGCTTAGAGAGATGCGGGGTGGGCAGCAGAACCCAGTTAAAGTTTCAGGACTCCATCCCAGAGCAGTGGGAAAGCTTTGAAAGATGTGAGTGTTCAGGAGTAGTGTTTTAAGAGGATCCCTCAGGTGGAGAAAAAGTAGACAACTGTTGGAGAAATTTAGGATATAATGTGGCAGTACATAATGAAGAGAGAAGGAGGGAGTGGTGAAGTGGGGAGTCAGGGATGGTACTCAGGTTTCAGGCTTGACTGATGAATGCATAGTGATACTATTCACACAGAGGAGGAGGCTCAGATATACAGGGAAGACAATAGGTTCAGATTTGGACATACTGATTTGGAGGGGTCTCATCTAAGTCGGGTGTCTTTTAAGCAATTTGAAATGCAAATCTACAATTTACAAGAGCCTTCTGGGCTGAGATGCAGCTTTGGAGTCATTGCATCTGGATGTCACTGTATACTGGGACTTAAATTTCTGGTTCAGGAATCATAGACCTGGGTAGACGAGGCCTGGCTATTGACCTGGTGTGTGTCATTGAGTAAGTTACTTAACTCGTCCAAGTAGCTGGGTGGCAAATAAGGCTTCCCTTAGGAGATGATGTTTGAGCAAAGAATTGAAGCAGGGGTGTGGCATAATCTGATCAACACTTTCGAAAGCTTACTTTGGGTGCTTTATGGAGAATGGACAGTAGGAAAGGAAGTCTAAGCAGGGAAGAATGGCTGGGAGTCTGTGGAAGTCATTGGATATGGACAGGAGTAGTTTCTGTGAATCAAGTATACTGTTAAGAGAGTGAAAAGAAAACCTATAGAATGGAAGAAAATATTTGCAAACCATATATCTGGTAAGAGGTTAATATCCAAAATATATAAGGAACCCATAGACTTTAAAAACCACCATTAAAACAAGAACAAAAACAAACAGCCCAATTCAACAATGGGATAAGGACTTGAACAGATATTTCTCCAAATCACCAACAAGAACATGAAAAGATGTTCAACATCACTAATCATCAGGAAAATGCAGGTTAAAACCACAATAAGATACAACTTCACACCCAATAAGATGCCTATTATAAAAAAAATGGAAAATAAATATTGGCAAGGACGTGGAGAAATTGGAGCCCTTGTACGTTACCATCGGGAATGTAAACTGGCACAGCCGCTGTGGAAAACAATATGGCTGTTCCCCCCCCAAAATTAAAAATACAATTGAAATATGATTGAGCAATTACATTCCTAGGTATGTACATAAAAGAATTGAAAGCAGAGATGTAAACAATGCTTGTCCTTCCATGTTCATAGTTGCATTATTCACAACAGCCAAAAAGTGGAAACAAGTCAAATTTTCATGAACAGACGGATGGATATTATGGACATTGGGGCGGGTTTGTGCTTTGGTGAATGCTGTGAAAGGTGTAAGCCTGATGATTGACAGACCTGTACCCCTGGGGCAAATAATAATAATAAAAAAATTATTATTAAAAAAACCAGACTGATGGATAAATAAAATGCAGTACATGCATACAATGGAATATTATTGAGCCTCAAAGAGGAACGAATACTATGACATGGATGAACCGTTAAAACATTATGCTAAGTGAAATAAGCCAGACAAAAAGGGACAAATGCTCTATTATCCCACTTGAATTAAGTGCCCAGAATAGGCAAATTCATAGAGACAGAAAGTAGAAGTTATCAGGGAATGGAAAGTTACTGTTTAATGGATACAGACTTTCTATTCAGAATGATGGCAAAGTTCTGCACATGGATAGTGTGGAGGATGGTACAATTTTGTGAACGTACTTCTACTAGTGGATTGCACAATGCTGTATTTTATTTTTTAAAAAATTAATTAGCTAATTAATTAACTAATTTTTATTTGACTTCAATTAGCTAAGTTATAGTGGTGTATTTTCATGAAAGGAAAGCTAATGCATTGATCAGTCTAATTATATTCAGTATTTTCTGAGGAATTTGTTGAGCATCTGATAATTTTTAAAACCATTTTCTTTCATGAACTCAAAAGTCGTATTTCTCAAACTGAGACTCATACCAAACACCTTAATAAATATTTAGCAGTGTAGTTACTCAGTTTCAGGTACCAATTAAAATGTTAATTGCTGATTCTCATCTTTTATGGGTCTTTCTTTCTTTCTTTCTTTCTTTCTTTCTTTCTTTCTTTCTTTCTTTCTTTCTAGGGAGTCCTATTTTGAAATAATAGTCCTTTTTCTGAATTACCTTCCAGGTGCTGTTAAGCTTTCATTGGTGAAGATGTCTATTCCAGAGGGTGCATAGTTCCAGATGATTTCCTCAGCAGCGATGTAGTAATGTCTAACATGTTTCCCACGGATATCATCCTCTGATGAAGGCTTGTTACAGTCTTGTACCTGGAAAAAGGCCTGGAGACCAGCTGAAAGCCACATGGAAGGAGACATTGGTTAATAGAGCCAATGGTTTTCCCCTCCTATTGCCTTGTCAACACTGCTGGTGAAATGATAGATGGCAATTGAAGAAATAGACAGCTAGAAACAATATTAAAAATTATAGAAAACTGTGGTAACTAAATTACTGATGGACAATTCAAGCATTAAAATTTCCCTATATGACACAGAGAAGAAATATTAAACACTAGTATTTTTAAAAACATGGTGCCAATCTCTGTGGTTTCACTTGGGAGGTCTTGTGATGAGAAAAAAAAGGACACATTAATAGATAATTAATGAAGAGAGCTTTGGCCTCTCTTCATATTTTAAGGGGCAGGGTGGAGTGGAGGAGGAGGAATAGAATGAGCATATATGATTATTATTCTCAGACAAAATTAAAATGGTTATGGACCCAGTGTGTTAGGTCTTTTGAGGCCAAGTTCATATTTAATAGGTGAGGTTATGTTTGAAGGTCAGAGTTAACATACCAAAAAGACCCAGATTAAATTTAATTTCTTCAGGAGATCAATATCACAAACTAATATTTTTTCAAGAACTAAGACTGTACTTATATTGAAGAGATAGAGAAGGGATTTAGCAAGTTAAACCAAGGAGCAGCTGGACTCAAAGAACAAAGTTGATTATATTTGATAGAACCAAGTAAAAAAAAATGCTACTTTTCAGCACCACATGCAAATCTTTTCGCATTTACAATATTGTGTATTTTACGAAGCTGAGAATTTATATAGAGAATTATACTTTTAGGACAGGACTACACATTTGGAACCAGTTGTTCTTTTCCCAAAATTAATATATTTTCACATTTTGTTACATAAAATTCCAGCCTTTCAGGTTTCTTTATTACATTATGATGCATACCATCATAGGAATGAAATTATATTACTAGTTCAAGACTCAGATTATTCCAGAGATATTTAACTTTTACATTCTGATTCCCAATAATCACCGCATTAGTGGTGTAACTGAGACATGATGCTTATTTCAGCTGACAGCTCATTTTAGGTAAAGATGCCTTACCTTTCAGGTGGTTTAGATTCTGACAGCTAAGCATCCATTCTCCAGGATTCTGGGCCACCATGAAAGCTTCAAAGAGGGTAGCAGGAAAGAGATTGACTGTATCAATCCGGTAGTTCTTATTAGTCAACACTTGGCCATGGAAGAAAGCTGCGTGCACATCCACTTCATTACCCATACCAAAAAGATACCATTTGACTCTGTCCTCTGCACACATGGAGAGTCCCGGGAGACTTCCAAAAACATATCCATTCACAGCTGTAAGCCAAGAGCAGAGATAGTGACTCACAGAGAGTGGTGCCTAGAACAGTAATAATCATCATCATAGAAACAGAATGAATTTGGGATGGAAAATACCTGGCACACATCCTGCTGCTAATTCTCCCTCCTGTACTCACATCAGACATCACTAATCAATCACAGCACTCTTATTTTAGACCTGAATTCTGCCTCAGGAATTCTGTCAACACAGCATTAGCAGATGAACACCACACAGAAGGTGAAACCTGTTTTCTCTCTCTGTTATGAGCTATCCTCATTAGTATGTGTATTTGTAAATACAAATATGTGCATATATTCATACATACATACATACAAAATGTATACAAATAAATTTTAAAAAGACTGAAGGTTATTTAGTAATCAATCATGTATTATGTTGATAGTGGTAATATGAATGACTTCAATGTTTTCTTTTGCTTATCAGAACCCTGCTAATTTTCTACAGTGAATATGAATTACTTTTGTAATAAGAACACAAGGAAAGCTTTTTTCTTTTCTTTTTTTAAAGATTGGAAGACAAAATTGGAAGAGATGTGGAGGAGGAAAGAAGAAATGCAGGGGAAGGGGAGTAGGGACCGGTACCAGAGCCACAAAGCCCTAAAAGTCCAAAGGCAGGATGATGTAAAGCCTTTCGAAGAAATTTAGGATCACTATTCAAACCTGGTGGTCCTAGAAGTAAGGTGAAAATTGATTCTGGGTACCACTGTGAATGACACAACAGAGTTACAACCCAACCAACCCAGACTAGGTGTTTGGGTATCTTTTTCTAACATCTATTTTTGATTAGTGCATAACAAAGGCAGGATTGAAGTATGGAAAGAGGACCTTCTAGTCAGAAACAAGCAAAAGTTGGGGAAAAAATTCTGTACTTCGTTAATTAGTTATTTTTCTGCTTTGGTAGTTATTTTTATATTCTCAATTTCTGAGTAAAGGTTATTTTGAAGAAGCTATACACAAACAAAAATATATACTTCTTGGTCTAGTTGGTGTTAAGAGATGTGATTTCTTATGCAAATTTTGAGTGATAGAAAGCCTTACTAAGTTCATTATTCTGTGTCTGGGGACACAATTAAGAATTAAGGGAAAGCCTAGGTAGTAAAGAAAGCATTTCTAGAAGAAATAAAGTGAATTTAAAGGTAGAAAAAAATTATGCAGATGAAAAATGTATGAGTAAAAGAAATACCTTGTAGAACTAGTGGTTTGAACTATTTTCCTAAATACAGTTCAATGCTTTATGATATAAGTATAATTTTAAGGATTTAGTTTAATAATTTTAGGCTGTCTCAATTTTTGGAATGAGTTTGGAGGACAAACAAATATATAAATAAATATAACATATATATACTTTAAACCATAATTGATGATGTTGTCTCCTTATTAGTTTGGGAATAATTTGGTGTATCCAGTTTTACTAGGCACAGAGTTTTGACTTGATCTGTTTAGCTGAGTATGAACTTGCATGTTTAATATGCCTTCTTACCAAGGCCAGACTAGAAACACACTACTTAGGGACACCTGGGTGGCTCAGTTGGTTAAGCATCTGTCTTCAGATCAGGTCATAATCCCACGGTCTTGGGATCGAGTACCGCATTGGACTTCTTGCTCAACAAGAAGCCTGCTTCTCCTTCTGCCTGCTGCTCCCCCTGCTTATGTTCTCTCTCTCTTTCTCTCTCTCTCTCTGACAATTTAATAAGCAAAAATCTTTAAAAAAGAAACAAAGCACACTACTTATTCATGTGAAAGATAAACCTAGCAGACCTAATGGATCAAGAAAAATAAGATAAAATTAACACATTTATCATCTTACAATACATCCTGTTACTCTCCTGGAAGTCTTCATCGTCTTTGTCAACTTTCTCTGGTTCAGAGCAATAGGTTTCAATGTTGTCATCTAGGTACCAGCTGAAATTTTCATCCACCACGGAAAACATCACCACAAATTCTTGGTCAATATTTTTTTCTTTTTCATTATCCAGAGAATCTGAAACGAAAATTACTATTTTAGTAGAAGTTAATCTTTAGCATATATTTTTAGCAGGTGATTTATAGCTTTAAATATTTGTTTTTCTTATAAAGCACAAATATGGATTAGTCACTTCTGTTTTACAGACATGGAAACACTAGGAAATTTTATGGTCAGTATCCAGGGTTTGGAGATCCTCATATGACTGGATATCCACTAACCACATAACTATTCAATACTCTCTGGCAGATGTGAAGTTTGGAATTTAAAGTAGTGTCTATATTTTCTGGTCCCATAAGCTGAGACAATAAGTCTTTCCAGGTAACTCATTATCCCGTAAGAATTAGATTTTAAGCTTTGTGCTATGTTGTCTTTATCATGGTGCTAGAAATAGATACTGTGATCTTAGATTTACCAACACAATACAGATAGCTACAGACCTATTACCACAGAGTGCCACTAAAGGAGTCACATTCAGTAAAGTCATACATCTCTTCAACACCACTGTTGGAAATTACATACAGCAAACCTATCTTCCAGGAAAGCATGTTTCTTGCAGTTTACCAATGTGTGTGAATGCTTTTTCCATTTATCCCTTCTTTTTTTCCTGCCCTGCTCTTTCTTTCCTTTTTTTCTAGATTCACCCCCTCTCAATCTTACCTACTCAATCATAACACAGAAGACTTGACTTATAGTTAAAAAAGCAAACTGCCCTGTCTCTTGCCTCTTGGTCATACATCATGATCAACAGTGAAAAAAATGTACCTTTTTTACAGATTATTAAAGGTCCAATGAGTCCTGAGGCGATATCTTTTGGAGCATCAATGTGGGAATGGTAAATCCTGGTCACGCAATTGCTATCTTCCTCACCAGGACTCTGGTCTTGGCTGGCATCCAATACATATGTGTACTGCTCGCCTGGATACACTTTGTCATCTGCTTTGTAAAAATCTGTGGTGTTATCAGGATAGATGGCCCCTGGGAAGCAATATGTGATAAAGTTACAAAGTGAATGTATTTGAACTTAAATGAGAGAATAGATGGCCCATTAATTTTTTCAGCAAACATTTATTCAATTTCTAGTATGTGCCCCCTTGGGGATGTAGTGATGTTCTGTTTGAACAGAGAGGAGTGAAGGAGTGAGAGGCTAATGACTAGAGGGTCCAGAAGCTTCACAGAAAATTTGGTTGTTACTATTTTTTATACACTTACTGAATCTTAAGGGAGTAGTAATAGAGAGTGGTGACTTTGGTTTTGTAATTTAAAGAACGACTTTTGCTCTGGGGTCATGGTGTGGAAGCATAAGCAAAATGGCTACTCTGTCTTATAATTTGGAGCATATTATATGATATCAAATTTTGCCCATGAAGTGACTATGGATTTTTAAAAATTTTGTACTTTTAATTTTGGAAATTTCCAAAAACATGTCAAAGTTGAGAAAAGAATATGATGAATTTCCATGTACCCATCAACTGAACTTTAACAATGATAACTCAAGGCCAATTTTGTTTCATCTATACCCCTACTTACTCTTATATTCATCACCATCGAATTATTCTAAAGCAAATCCCAGGCATCATATCATTTCATTCATAAATACTTGAATATGTACCTCTAAAGGACAAGAACTCTTTATTCTTTTAACAGAAACACAGTATAACTACCATACCTTAAAAATGAGTAATGCCCTTAATATACCATGAAATCATGAAAAAAGAAATAAGACGGCAGTCAACCTCTATGCCAGGAATGTATTTGTTTCAGAAGTACAAACAAAAATATATGATCAAGACAATCACCTTCTAAAGCAATACCTCTTTTTTTTAAGATTTTATTTATTTATTTGACAGAGAGAGAGATCACAAGTAGGCAGAGAGGCAGGCAGAGAGAGAGGAAGAAGCAAGCTCCCCTCTGAACAGGGAGCCCCATGTGGGGCTTGATCCTAGGACCCTGAGATCATGACCTGAGCTGAAGGCAGAGGCTTTAACCCCCTGAGCCACCCAGGGGCCCCAGCAATACCTCTTTAAAAAAGAAAATTAGGGCACCTGAGTGGCTCAGTGGGTTAAAGCCTCTGCCTTCGGCTCAGGTCATGATCTCAGGGTCCTGTGATCGAAGCCGGCATTGGGCTCCCTGCTCAGCGGGGAGCCTGCTTCCTCCTCTTTCTCTCGGCCTGCCTCTCTGCCTACTTGTGATCTCTCTCTCTCTGTCAAATAAATAAATAAAAGATTTTATTTCTAAATAAAATCTTTAAAAAAAGAAAAAAAGAAAAAAGAAAACTAATAATTAAAAAATCTAATTTTATCTTCATTTCTAGACTTAATCCTTATAATTTCAATTAGCATGGCCTCCGCATTTTCACTTATGATAATACCTGATATTCACTGAGCTATTTCTATGTCCTATTATTGTCCCTATTTTATATATGAGGACACTGAAGCACAGAGAATTTAAGTAACTTGCCTAAGATCATTCAGCCAATAAAAGGCAAGGCCACACTTGAAACTTTGTCTGTTACTTTCAGAGCCGTTGCTCTTATCCACAAGAAAACACACTTCTTTCCATCATCATTACCATCATCGATTACTAAACATGAGTTTATCCCAAGTTAGGATGGGATGTGACAATGGCCAGAGGATGTTCACATGTAGGAACTTCAGAGGTGAGACAATCCCTCTCACGAGTCCTGTTTCCTCCCTCTGGATGTTTGTCTTTTCTACGCATTAATGCCCATTACCTAGTTTTCTCACTCTCTTTGGCTGGGAGGGAAGTCCCCGTTCTCACTCTCTCAGTCTTCCCAGAAGTCCTATTATGTTCACACTTCACACAAGCAAGGGCAACCAAGGGAAACTCAGCATTATTATGATGAACCAAAATACTCATTAATAAAATGATTTAAACAACACAGCTATAGATCTTATCCAGGAGGGGAGGCCATAATCTTAGAAGTTAAAAAAGTGCTCCTACTGAGAATTTACAGGAAATTCCAGCTAGAATATGAGCTGAACTTACCCTCGTGTTCCTTATGGTAAGTTATTCCATGCGGATGAAAAGTGTAGGGCCTAGAGGCAAAGTTTTTCAAGTGTACATAAACATTATCTCCAGTTTCAGCTTTGATAATAGGGCCTAAAAACCCTAGCCAGACAGGTTTTTCTATAACTGTTGTAAAGGTTTTGTCTGTGTACTGAAGATAAAGAGCCTTCTTATAGATCCTTCCAATTCTATTTGGGCCGTTTTCAAGATAGATATTGGAATGTTCCCTGCAAAGGAAAAGAAACCATCATTGTCAGGGGATAATATTATAATTATTACATCTCATGTAATTAAAGAGAAATTAATAACCACGTCATGTTAAATGTTTGCCTAATGTTGTATGAGTGCTTCCAAAAAATGGAGCGATGAGCGGGTACTCACCCTGCTATTTTAATTACGTGAGGCGTCCCACATCAGGTGTGTAGCAGAGAATCATGTGTGAAGGCACCATAAAAATATGGTGTATCTTACCAGAGTATTTTTCTACAGGATTTTTATGTTAAAATCCAGAGGCATTATGAAATAGAATACAAAATTAAAGTGAAATATTAAGATAAAGCAGTTAAGAATTTACTCACTTATGGTATCCCTCTTTCAGCTACTAGAAAAAATGAGTTTATAAGAAGTTGATCTGGATATTTGAGACTTCAACAGGTGCATATGTTTTATTTTCCTATATAAATAAAATTAATGATGCCAAATTAATTTTACCATTTGTATTTCTTTGAGCATCACTAAACCAAGATTGGAATTGATGCATGCAATACGTGTGGGTTTTCAAATCACCTTTGGATTCAAACTACCCTTATGTTCTTTTAATCCCTTGCTCCTGAAAATACTTGAACACTGAATGTTTACATTCTGCTTAGGGACTGATTCATAGTTGCTCAAAAGTCTTCTAAAAATATTAGCAAATTAAATTATAACCCAGTCAGGGGAGCAGGGGGAGGAGGAGAAAGAAAGACAAGAAAGGAAAAGAAAGTTAGTTTAGTATTCAAACTTTTAAAGTGATTCTTATGTTGTCCTTAACAGAAGGCTCTGGATAGCTCAGGGAGATTGATTTGTGTTACCCATTTAGGAAGACCCACTTAAAACCCGGCCTTTGGCAAGCCTTGCCACAAATGGGTTCTCCTCCAGTAGAATAAAAACTGCTAACGCTCAGGCTGATGATCTGAGGTTTGTGTTTCTTCCTGTGTATGTGTGTGCGTGTGTGCGTGTGTGTGTTTTGCAAACTCACCACAGTGACCTTTGATGCCTTATGGTTTCTACTCAACCCCCGTGGAGCCAGAAGTCTGACTGGAGAATAAACTTAGTCTCGTTTCCTCAGTTGTAAACTCATCGGAAAGAGTGAGAGAGACTTTTCCTTCTTTTTTTCAAGACAAGAGGAGGGTTTGTCTGGGAGCTCTGGACTAAAGTTGCTGTGGAGTTTCAAGGCCTAATTGTTCAAAATTCTAGGATTTCAGCCTAATATTTCTTAAGTGTTAAGGTGCCTGGGGATCTGGGGATCTACAGAAGACCCTGATGGAAGGCAAGCTCCTGAGCCCCAGCCCCATTGTTTCTGATGGTGCCCATCTGGGCTGGGGCTCAGGCTTTCCTCGTTACTAACAAACACCCCTGTGTGTTCTGTTGCAGGCAGGCACCTGTGGCCCATGGGCAACCTGAATACGGGAGACTCCGAAGTGAAGGGGAAGAGAGCTACCTAATCCCAGAGGTAGTGGGGTTTCTTGGGACGGTGAGAGAAAGGTGGCAGGTTCTGTTTCCAGACCCTACCTCGGCAGTGGCCAGACCTCTGTTGGTACAGTTGCCTGAGGACACCAGAGTAAATCTGAGAACCGGTACCAGTGAGCGGAGCCGCTCAACAGGGGCTCTAGTGGCTGAGTGGGGCAGTAGCAGCAGGTGCTGAAAACAGCAGAGCACCATGCCCTGGATGGACCTGAGGACTCTGACAACGCGAATCTCATCGATGTCACGGTATATGGACGGCGCCATTTCTCCTGGACTGCAGGAACTCCAGACTCTCAGACTGTTCACTGAGAAATGAACCCTTTTGATGGGAAGGGAGACAAGCTGGGCGTTAGAAAACAGAGAAGTGACATCTTTTGCTGCATTTCTCCTAGTTGTTTTCATTTTCTAATTGTTTGAGTTTCCATTTCCTTAGAATAAAATAGAAGAATGAATTCAGGAAGGCTCAGAGGGATTTCAAGGCCATCAAAATGCGTGGGAAAACAGCAGGAGAGAGGGGGTGGGTTCTTCCTCTAACACTGCAGCGTTAGCATGAACAGGGGGAGTCCTAATAAGCAGATGTTTTAACAACAGCAAAATTCCGAGGCACTGCAGGCCACTGAGATTAAAAGCAGATTCATCCAGTCAGTACTGCCGTGAGGAGGGTCACAAGAGCACAGTTTCAGCGAGGGACACAGCTAGAGCAAGGCTCACAGTGCAAAGATGGAGTCCCTCCTTGGTCGCCCCAGCAGGCCCTGGTGCACTCAATCTTACTCAAGCCCATCCAGATCTGAGGGTAAACTTTCTCCAGTGTCTCTTAGTAGTAGGAGATGGATGCTAGTGATATTTAAATCGAGATTCTAATGCATGTTCTAAAATGCCCTCTCGATACACATTTTACATAGGCCCTCAAATTCTTAAGGCTTCATTCAAATACACTGTGTATTTATATTTTCTGAACGTGACTGTGAAACACGTGAGAACATGTCACATCCCATTTCAATAAAATGCAGTGGGTTTTGTCCGAATGCCTTCGTTGCACGGAAGTTGCCCTGTATGAATCACCGCCTTTTACAGGAGGGGCGTGGCCTAAGCCTTGGGATTCACTCGTTGTACACAGAGATTTGGGGGAGGCAAACACTGCTTTTGAAATAATTGATCAGAAGTTAAAACATATTCAGGGTTTTTGACATTGGGAACTTATGTACACAGCAATATGCAAAATATGTTTTCCATCTTTTTTTTAAATAAAATTAACCAAATTGGGAAATATTTCATATCATGGGATATTCTGAGGGAGGTCTATTTGATTATGTTCTGTCTCCAAAGGAACATCAAAAGATCATTAGAAGATGTCTATTTAATTTCAACAGCACAGCTTGGGGACAAGGGTCAGTTACTGGAAGCTTGCAGGAAGTTTGCCAGTCAGATATTCAGTCAAAAGAATCCATTATAGTTGATCTTTGAAGCAGATAATTCATATTAATTGTAGTTCTTCCTGTTGACAATTATAACATATTCTTTCCTACTCATTATAAAAGATACCGTCTCCCTCTCAGTAATCACATCCTTCTTTTTTTATCCCCCCATCTTCTGGAATCCTATAGCCAACTCTTACAATTTCTGGTAGATTCACACTGAGAAGTGAGTTCTTAATGGTAGTGGAATTAAAAAAAATGTATACTGCCTTAATAAGATGATAATAATGCTACATCCTTCCATAAATTCAGAATGCACTTGAGTGGTCTTGGTTTACGTTTAGCCCACAATTACTAAAATATGGATAATACATGGGAAAAGTTTCTGATTTCTTGGCTTCATCATCTGAGACACAGAACATTAGTTTTCTATTGCCAAATAACAAATCAGCACATAGCAGCTTTAAACAACACACACTGATTATATCACAGCTCCATGGGTCAGAAGCCTCGCATGTATGACTGGTTTCTCAGCTCGGGTTATCACAAGGCTGACACCAAGGGGCTGGCTGGGCTGAGCACTCCTCTGGAGGCTCCGGAGAAATCCACTTCCAAATTCATTGAGGTTATTGGCAGAATTCAGTTCACTGTGGTTGTAGGATTCACATCCCCACTTCCAGGCTGGATGTAAGCTGAGGACCTTACCCAGCTCCTCACAGCCACCCATACTCCTTCTCAAATGGCCTCTTCCAAGGAAAATCAGCAGCAGTTTGTTGAGTCACCTCAAATCTCTTCTTCTTCCTCTTCTTTCATTAGGAATTCTCTGGTATAGACTAGGTGCACCCAGATCATTATCCTATTTTATTTTAATTTAAATTTATTTGTTTGTTTGTTGGTTTGTTTTAATTCCACATGAGTGAAATCATGGTATTGTCTTTCTCTGACTTATTTCACTTAGCATAATACCCTCTAGCTCCATCCATGTCATTGCAAAAGGCAGGATTTCATTCTTTTTGATGGCTCAGTAATATTCCATTTTATGTAGATACCACTTCTTTCTCCATTCATCTGTTGATAGTTATTTGGGCTCTTTCCATAGTTTGGACATTGCTGCTATAAACGTTGGGGTGCATGTGACCCCTTCGAATCACTATGCTTGTATCCTTTGCATAAATACCTAGTAGTGTGATTTCTGGGTCATCGGGTAGCTCTATTTTTAACTTTTTGAGGAAACTCCATACTTTTTTCCAGAGTGGCTGAACCAGTTTGCATTCCCACCAACAGTGTAAGAGGGTTCTCCTTTCTCCCCATACTTGCCAACATCTGTTGTTTCCCGAGTTGTTAATTTCAGCCATTCTGATTGGTATGAGGTATCCCATTGTGGTTTGTATTTGTGTTTCCCTGACGATGAGTGATGCATTTTTTTCATGTGTCTGTTGGCCATTTGCATGTCTTCTCTGGAGAAATGTCTGTTTATGTCTTCTTCCCATTTCTTGATTGGATTTTTTTTACGTTTTGGGTGTTGAGTTTGATAAGTCCTTTATAGGTTTTGGATACTAGCCCTTTATCTGATAAGACATTGGCAAATATCTTCCCCTATTCCATAGATTGCTTTTTAGTTTTATTGACTGTTTCCTTTGCCGGGTCACCACCCTATTTTAAAGAATGATAGCTCATCATACATACAGATTCTGATGGGTTAGGGCCACCCTCCAATGTAATGGTTAGGGAGATGGGGACTTTGGGATGTCCCTAGGTCATGAGAATGGAACCCTCATAAATGGGATTAGTTAAAAAAAAAAAAAGTGATGAGAATTACAGAGGGAACTTGTGATAACCACCAGGTAATGTACAGAAGTGTTGAATCACTATATCGTACACCTGAAACTAATATTATACTGTATGTGAACTAACTACAATTCAAATAAAAATTTAAAAAACAATTAGACAAACAAAATAAATAAATGGGATTAGTGCCTTATGAAAGAGGCTCCAGAGAGATTCCTAGCTTCTTCCACCATGTGAGGACACAGTGAAAAGGCTATGAACCAGGAAGAGAGATCTTACTGGAACATGGCCATGCTGGTACTTTGACTTTGAACTTCTCAGCCTCTAAAACTGAAAAATAAATTTTTGTTGTTAATAAGCTACCCAGTCTGTGATATTTTGCTCTAGTAGCTTGAACAAACTAAGACTGTTGGACATGATGGTAATCAGAGACAAAGAAGGGAGAAACAAATTGCTACCTAAACTCATCTTTACAAAAAGTTTAGTATAGTATTGGTGAAATTGCTAAAGCTCTGTTCAGTAGTCACAGTTGAGATATATTTTAAAAAAAGATCACAGGCAGAGTGAGCAGTGCCCTTTAGAGTTCACATGACTCTGGGCTATTGTTGAGCCACAGATTATCAAACCAATGTTGTGCAACTCCCTAAGCACAGACGAGANTTTTTTTTTTTTTTTCCCCACCATTCTTAATAAACTCCCTCTCTCTTCTCTCACTTCTGGAATTACAGACTTCTTTACTGAAGCATGCTTGGGGCAATGTCTTGCACTTAGTTTATGAAGCTATGAAGCTTCATAATTGATTGAAGCTGATTGGTGAAGCTGATTTGATTTTTGATCATGAATAAGAGCAGAAGAATGGTGGATGGGGGCATGGAGTATAGCAGTACTTTTTTTTTTTAATGTGTTTTGTTTCCCTATATAAACTGCATATAATTTACATTGTATTTAATCAGGGATAATACTGCCACTATACAAAATAGTTTGGTAAAGTCATGAAAATGGTCACATTCCCTAAAAGATGCTACTACCTCAAAACCAGGCTTTAAAATAATTATTGCAAGGTGTATTAGTTTTGTTTACAATCAGTTATTTTTAGGTCAGAAACTTTTCTTGCTGCATATTACTAAATTAATAACTTAACAATTAGATATTATCATTAGCTGTGCATTTATTTTTTACTGTGAAGAATTTCAAGCATACATAAAATGAATGAGAATAACATATACCCATTAACAGAATCAATGATTATGAAAATTGGCATACTTGCTTAGCTATTTTTAAAGATACAATCTTAGGAGCTGATGGTCATTGGGTTCACTTGTGCTTTGTCACCATTAAAACACATTTTTAAAAGTAGTGAGCATTGGGTGTGGTGATAAATATTTAATTAACATTATTAAAAGTGATAACTTCAGTGTAAATTTCCATTACAGAAACGTCAAGGAGAACAAAACTCTTGCTTTTCTGTATGGTGACTATTGCTTGAAATAAGGGGGCTTTCACCTAAAACATGAAAACCTTTAAGTACACAGAGTTTATTGGGGTGGCATCACTATAGATCTCTCACATTTTTTGTGCATGTGTGATGGACCAAGCACGGTACTAAGAGCTTTACATGCACCCACTTTTCAAAGAACCCTATAAAGTATTTCTTATCACCATTTTACAGATTAGCAAGCCGAGGCTGAGAGAGACAGATTGAATTAACTGTCCAGAGTCATCCAACAAGTACTGGGCACAGTCATATTTTTTAAAGTGGTGTTTGATTTCTATAAATCATGTTTTAAAGGATTAAAAAACATTTTACTCTTACCTACTAGTAATCAATAAATGGCATAATAAACATAACATTTTACACTGTCGTTATTTAAATTAAGGAACTTTTGCATAAACAGACAAGAAGAATGAACCCTGATGAGAGACAAAATAATAACTAGAGGAGAAAAGAAGGACCACCCGCAGATCCCCCCAGGACCGAGGGGAAAGGAGTTGGGCAGCCTTTCTCCCTCACGAAAAATGCCCAGGAATTTAGAGATTTATTAAAGTTTCCTGGATTTCTAGTCCACATTTTGCAGTTTCTATGCACAACAAATTAATAAAATATTTTATCTTATTGTCTTTATTTTTTAATTGATAGTTTAAAAATTTGATCTGTAAACAATAAAAATTGTGACTTACGTGTCAACTGAGATAAGTTTCTTCTCATTGTCAGAGGCATAGTCCCAAGTTGTTTCAATAATTCCGATGTGATAATGCTTCTCTTTCGCCCAGGCTGAGTTACTATAGTAAAATAGAAAAACACCCAGCCACAAAGTCTTCATTTTTTTTCCTCTTGGAGCCTAAGAAGCAATGAAGTGAAATCAGAAGCAGGCAATTTTATGCTTTCTTCCTTTGTTTGCCTGATTGACACACCTTAATATTGCACAAGAGTAAATTGTTTCGTTAAAGCAAATAACGTTTCCCACTTCAGCTCAGTTCTGGTAAACCCAGAAAGAAAAGTTTTCCGTTGCCAGGCTTCTCTGATTACAAATAAAAGTCAACAGTTATTGTTGGAGCCACTAGAGTGTGCATAACTCTGCTTTCCTCCATTTATTGTGTAAATTCCAGGAGGGCAAAAATCATCGCTAAATGCTCCCTTTGTTCCCTGAACAATAAACCACAGTACAGTGCCCTGCATGCAGTGAACTCTTAATAAATCAGGAGGAAATTATGCAAAATGGTTTAAAACATGTCACTCTTTGCTTTTGAAATGGCTAACAATACTTAGTTGCAACTTGGTGATGCAAAACATGATATTTAGCATGCCAAATTTAAGTACCCCACAATAAGAATCTTATTTTGAAGGATTTAACTATTTTGTATGCTCTGCACACAACTGCATAAGAAGTTTACCACATTATTCTGCATTGCTATATGCTAATAACTAACAGAGCTAACAGGGGTTGATAATTCTGTTTTATCATCAGAGAAATCAGACATAAGTAAACCTGTTTGCAAAAGCAAAGGTTGATCTTAGTAAACAGAAGTTCATTATCAGAAGTAAATAGAAGTTCATTAACAGAAAATTCTGGTTGTAACACTGCACATTTTGTGTTAATATAACCTTTTCCTCTAGAATCCTTCGATGTATTATTCTTTGCCTGAAGTTGTTTATAGAAATAGACTAGTATAGGAGAAAGGACCCTGATGTTTGTACAATCCATTAACTTAGTAAGTGTTCCCGAGAGAGTCTGCTGTGCGCCAGGTCTTGTTCTAAGTGCTGGGGGGTGCAGCAGACGTGAATCCCTACCTTCATCAGCCTACATTCTAGTTGTGAGAGACTGACAATGTACAAATGAAGAGTAAAATAGCTGGTATAAGCAGCAAGTGCTAGGGAGAAAAACAAATCAGAGAAGGACAATGATGATGCCAGGGAAGACAGCAGGATGAAGATCAAAATCTGATGGCATACCATGTCACATCAGGCATGATACTTAACCCTGGCCTCAGTTTCCTCACCTGCAAAATCTCAGTTTCAGTGGACTGTTGTCCAGATGCTAATTGAAATGACCCACCACGTCAAGGCACATAGATGCTGCTCTCACCTGGTCGTAATAATCTTACCTAATTGCCCTGACATAGAAAACTGAGTCACATTGTCCAGTGTGTGCCAAGACCTCCTTCTAGAGCTACCTTTAACTATTGTGCCCTCATGTCCACTGAGAGGACCATTGGTCCAAATCTGGGCCTTGCAAGACGCTGTTCCTTTTAAATATTGGAGCCCCGGAGAGGCTTCTATTTTCAAATTGTCTACTCGGAGGGGACATCTTTTAGCATTCTCCCCAAAGGGAGAATGGCACAAAACCACTATATGAGCCAGCAGCTTTCTGGACATTTCCTTCTTTATTATCCTCTACTCCATGCTCAAACTCAGCCCTGAGGGATGTGAGGACAGTGCTCAGATCACAGCAACAATCCTGTCACTTCTTTCAGCTAGTCTACCCCACTCCCACACCCCAAAAAACCCCAAACAAACAAACTGCTCAGGTAGTTACTGAGGGCTTCAGAAGGTATATCAATAGCATCCCATACATTGGGAGCAAAATGAAATGGTTAAATAGTAACATCCCTGCCCAGTGGGAGTAAATATTTTATGTTGCAATGCAGGAAGGGTCACGAAGTCCATATTTCTGTCCTGTTTGGTGACAGTTACCCTTCCCGTTAAAAGGCATACAGCTGCTGAATGGCGGGAAGTGGGGAGAACATTTTGAGCCTCAGTACTGTCTAAACAAGAGAGGCCACTGAAGGCTAATAAGCAACCGGCCATTGACAGGGTCATTTGGTGCAAACCGCCTTACAGTGACTCCAAGGTAGGACCTCAAAAGTGAACTTTGAATAATGTTGCAATTGAGAACTTCTGCACTCAAGAAATGTGTCACAGCAGCATAAACTGGGGTGATATAAGAAGAGCAGGGTGCCCACAGGTGAAGCTCAGCAGACTTGGAGCATCGCAAGAAAGAAGAGAGAAACCTCGATGGGACCAAATAGCTCGTCCACTTAACTGTGTCTGTCAGAAGGTTGTTACCTCAGAACCCTGGGGTACACCTTTATAGTTAGTTATAAATAATTATTGCACAGCCAAGTTAACGGTTTAGTAACCTGAGTAGAGACATAGCACAGGTTTTGGTTAAAACTTTTCCACAATTTCTTTTTTTGTTCTCTTAAAGATTTCTGGATAGGGTGAGTCTTACCTGCATTTAGCAATTAAGATCCTAGGGCTGAGGGCACCTGGGTGGCTCAGTCAGTTAAGCATTTACCTTCGACGCAGGTGATGGTCTCAGGGTCCTGGGATGGAGCCCTGCGTTGGGCTCCCCGCTCAGCAGGGAGCCTGCTTCTCTCTCTGCCCCTCCCCTCTCAACTCGTGCTCTCTCTCTCACTCACTCAAATAAATAAGTAAAATCTTTCAAAAAAAAAAAGATTTAAAAAAAGAGAGAGATCCTCGGCCTGATAATAGCTAAAATCAAGGAAGCTTTAGCTTTATTTCTGTTTGGCAAGATCCAATCTCTCCTTACCTCCACTATTCCTGCTTACACCCTCTAGTTTCTTTTTGGTTGATCCATGAAAACTGGCTTTTAAGGTAAGATATAAGAATTACTAAGAAACAAGCTGCCAAGGTCAGTCTCTCCGTTTGTGACAGCAGGAAACAGTATAAAATCCCAGGTCATTCTGTACATGACCAGTCAGACCACCAAGATGCTATCTTTTTCACAGGAAATTGTGCAACTCTGGAATTTTATCAGTGACTGTGGTTCCATACAGAATTCTGATACTGAGTCCCTTGACTTGAACTAGCATAGCACAAGCCTAGCTGATCCTCTTCTCTACTGCTCAGTTCATGACTATTTAGGGAGTCGTCACACAAATTGGTCTTTGGTTGCTCCATCCCCTTTGGCTGCCCATTAATGGGTCAAGGTTCTGGCCAGCACATACTGGCAGGTATAGCTGTCACAGGCAGGGGACAAGAAAAGCCTAGACTCTCATTTAGCAAAAACCTTGATGGTGTTGAGGTCTACATTACAATGGGGAAAGAGATTTGTTTTTTAATGGCATAAGGATTCCAATTACTCCTTTCTTGTTTTCTTTTTTCTTACACTGTGAACAATATAGAAATCAAAACATATGATTTGTTTGCAGTGAAAGAGAAAACAGTAGACTTATTTTTATAAAAGATTAAAGAGTAACTTATTCACAAGGTTTGATTACAAACAACTTCAATGTGTGACATCTTTTTAAAAAATATTTTATTTATTTATTTGAAAGAGAGAGAGAGAACATGCGTGGAGGTAGGGGTGGTGGGGAGGAGGGGCAGAAGGAGAAGCAGACTCCCTCTTAGCTGGGGGCCTAATCTCAGGACCCTGCTATCATGACCTGAGCAGAAAGGCAGACGTTTAACTATTTAAGAGTCTGAGCCACCTAGGCACCCCCAAGGTGCACCTTTCTTGAAACATCTTCCTCTCTTGTTATGTTTACCCTCATTCCTTCTTCCTTCTATTTCATGCTGGGGCAATATATTCCGTATAGCTCTTAACACTTCGATTTATGTCTGGGTCTTAATTTATAAAAGACGACTCTATGATGACACAAAGAGGCCAATACCATTGAAAGAAAAGTCACAGTTGCCCTAGACACAAGAGACATGCATGTCATGCATGGCCAGAGTTGTTCAGGAGGCAGAAGGAGATACAAGGGAGGCACAGGCCACATACTTTGTTGGGGTTTGTATAGGAAAGGCAAAGCAGGGCTTAGTAAATCACTTATGATTGACTAGTTTGAATAATCTCGTGGGCTTTGGGGCATAGGAATAATCTCTAGTTATTTGGTACTTGGCTCAGATTGATTTAGGGAAGAGGAACTGTGGCATGGTGTGTGAGTTACATAAAGGAGGTGGTTGGGGGTATGGAATCAGGGCTTGGTTGGTTCACATATGAAAGACTGGCTCATTGGCAAGTTGTTCACTATCGCTAGGAATTAACTAGCTCTGGGAGGGGCAGTCTTTTGCCAGTTAGGAAGGTCCCCAAAAGATGTCAAAGAATGAGAAAATATTGAAAATTAAAAACATGATTCATACATATTTCATATTGGAATTATCTATTTACATGACTGTCTCCTCAATTAGACTGGGCTTTCTTGGGGCCAATGACTATACCTTGCTTGGTCTTGAATCCCTGGCACTTAGCATAGTACTTGACACACAGCCTAATAAAAATTGAAAGAATGAATAAATGTTGGAGGAACAAGATGGCGGAGTAGGAGACCTAAATTTCCTCTGGTTCCAGGAATTCAGCTAGATAGTTATCAAACCATTCTGAACACCTACAAGCTCAACAGGAAATCGAAGAGAAGAATAGCAGCAATTCTATGAACAGAAAAGTGACTGCTTTCTGGAAGGCAGGACTTGCATAGACGTGAATCCAAGGCGATATATGTGGGGGGGAGTGGCCAGCTCCCAGCAAGCAGTAGAGCAGCAGAGCACAAAATTGGAACTTTTAGAAGTCTGTTCTACTGAGGGATTTAACTCCAGAGCCTAAGCAGGGGCTGGAGTCCTCATGGGGACAGTGTGGTCTCAGGACCCTTGGGGTCACAGAAAGAATGGGGGGTGCCTGAGTGTGGCAGAGTTCCCAGGTATCGGAGCAGGGAAACCGACTGCAGAGATGGAGCTGAAAGGGGGTTTTCAGCAGGGGGTTACCTTAAACCATGATCCAAGGCACATTCAGGTCACTACTCTTCAAGCAGGGACCCCACAAGTGGCAGATCGGGGAGACCCCTTCCTTCCTTCCTCCAGGAGGAGTGGTGCAGGAGTGCACTACAGGAATCTGCTGGGTTTGGAGACTCCAAACGGAGCCGCATACCAGAGATAGAAACGCCCGGTCACAGACTGGGTGAGCTTGGAGTGCGGCTGGAGACCAGGGAGATGGGAGGAATTGACTGTTTTTCTCTGAGGGCTCATTGAGGAGTGGGGCCCTGAGCTCTCTTGGCTCCTCCGGATGGAGATTGGAAAGCTGTTGTCTTCATTCCCATCCTCCAAAGCTATATGGAAAGCATTCAGGGAAGAAAAGCGCCCGAGAGCGAACCCGAGCAGATTACTTAGCCTGGCCCCTGGCAAGGGCGGAGCAATTCCGCCTCAGGCAAAGACATTTGAGAATCACTGCAACAGGCCCATCTACCAGAAGATTAGCAAGAACATCCAGCCAAAACCAAGTTCACCGATCAATGAGAACTGCGGAATTCCAGAGCTAGGGGAATCCAACACATAGAATTCATGGCTTTTTTTTTTTTTTAAAGATTTTATTTATTTATTTGACAGAGAAAGATTACAAGTAGGTAGAAAGGCAGGCAGAGAGAGAGAGGAGGAAGCAGGCTCCCCGCTGAGCAGAGAACCCGATGCGGGCCTCGATCCCAGGACCCTGAGATCATGACCTGAGCCGAAGGCAGAGGCATTAACCCACTGAGCCACCCAGGCGCCCAAATTCATGGTTTTTTCCCCACGATTCCTTAGTCTTTCAAAGTTAAATTTTTAAAATTTTTGTTATTTTTTTCTTTTTCTATTTTTCTTTTTGTTTTGAAATTTTCCTCTTTCCTATTTTAACCTATTTTAACTATTTTATCATATCAATACCTTTTTAAAAATCCTTTTTAATTTTCATTTTTATAGTCATATTCTATCCCTTCATTGTATTTAACCTTATTTTTTATATACATATAAGTTTTTATTTTCTTTAAAATTTTGGGATACAGTTTCTTCTAAGAGACCAAAATATACCCTAAATCTAGCATATGGCTTTGTTGTAGTCTCCCATCTGATCACATTCCCTCTTTTTTTTTCTTTTTTGACCAACTTCTTACCTTATCAGCTCCTTTTTTAAAAATCTTTTTTAATTTTCATACTTACAGTCATATTACATCCCTTCATCGTGTTTACCCTTGTGTGTGTGTGTGTGTGTGTGTGTGTGTGTATGTTTTTCTTTATTTAAAATTTTGGGAGGCTGTTTCTTCTAACAGATCAAAATACACCCAAAATCAAGTGTGTGACTCTGTTCTATTCACCAGCCTAATCATATATAGAATATATAAATTTATATATGTAATATATAATGTAATTTCATATTTAATTATAAAATATATAATTTTACATAAAATTATATATAAAATTAAAATATAAGATATAAAACATACAATTATATAATATAACAGATTTTATATTTTAGGTGGTATATATATTTTTATATATAATATTTTATAGTATATATTGATATATATAGTATATATATAGTATATATACCTATAGTATATATAGCATATATAGTCTAGTCTAGTGTGTGTGTGTATATATATATATATATTTTTTTTTTTCTTTTCTTTTCTTTCTTCTCCCCCCAGTTTTGGGTCTCTTCTGATTTGGTTAGTGTATATTTTTCTGGGGTCATTGTTACCCTTTTAGAATTTGTTCTCTCGTTCATATATTCTTCTCTGGACAAAATGGCAAGGCGGAAAAACTCCCCTCCAAAAAAGAACAAGAGGCAGTACCGACTGCTGGTGACCTAATCAATATGGACATTAGTAAGATGTCAGAACTAGAGTTCATAATGATGATTATAAAGATACTGGCTGGGCTTGAAAAAAGCATAGAAGATACTAGAGAATCCCTTTCTGGAGAAATAAAAGAATTAAAATCTAACCAAGTTGAAATAAAAAAAAATCTATTAATGAGGTGCAATAAAAAATGGAGGCTCTTACTGCTAGGATAAACGAGGCAGAAGAGAGAATTAGTGATACAGAAGACCAAATCATGGAGAATAGAGAAGCTGAGAGAAAGAGAGATAAACAACTACTGGGTCATAAGGGAAGAATTCGAGAGATAAGTGATACCATAAGACAAAACAATATTAGAATAATTGGGATCTTAGAAGAAAAAGAAAAAGAGAGAGGAGCAGAAGGCATATTGGAGCAAATTATAGCAGAGATCTTCCCTAATTTGGGAAAGGAAACAAGCATCAAAATCCAGAAGGCACAGAGAATCCCCTTCAAAATCAATAAAAATAGGTCAACACCCCATCACCTAATAGGAAAACTTACGAGCCTCAGAGACAAAGAGAAAATCCTGAAAGCAGCTCCAGACAAGAGGTCTGTAACCTACAATGGTAGAAATATTAGATTGGCAGCAGACCTATCCACAGAGACCTGGCAGGCCAGAAAGGACTGGCATGATATATTCAGAGCACTAAATGAGAAAAATATGCAGCCAAGAATACTATATCCAGCTAGGTTGTCATTGAAAATAGAAGGAGAAATAAAAAGCTTCCAGGACAAACAAAAACTAAAAGAATTTGTAAACACCAAATCAGACCTACAGGAAATATTGAAAGGGGTCCTCTAAGCAAAGAGAGAGCCTAAAAGTAACAGACCATAAAGGAACAGAGACAACATACAGTAACAATCACCTTACAGGCAATACAATGGCACCAAATTCATACCTTTCAACAGCTATCCTGAATGTAAATGCATTAAATGTCCCAATCAAAAGACACAGGGTATCAGAATGGATAAAAAAACAAGACCCATTGATATGCTGTCTGCAAAAAACTCGTTTTAGACCCAAAGACACCTCCAAATTTAAAGTGAGGGAGTGGAAAACAATTTACCTGCTAATGGACACCAGAGGAAAGCTGCGGTGGCAATCCTTATATCAGATAAATTAGATTTTAAGCCAAAGACTATAATAAGATTTGAGGAAGGACACTATATCATAATTAAACTGTCTGTCCTACAATAAGCTCTAACAATTTTAAATCTCTATGCCCCTAACATGGGATCAGAAAACTATATAAACCAATTAATAACAAAATCAAAGAAACACTTTGACAATAATACAATAAGAGTAGGGGAATTTAACACCCCCCTCACTGAAATGGACAGACTGTTTAAGGAAAAGATCAACAAGGAAATAAAGGCTTTAAATGACACACTGGACCACATGGACATCAAAGATATATTCAGAACATTCCATCCCAAAGGAACAGAATACACATTATTCTCTAGTGCACATGGAACATTCTCCAGAATAGATCACATCCTGGGTCACAAACCAGGTCTCAGCCAGTACCAAAAGATTGGGATCATTCCCTGCATATTTTCAGATCACAGTGCTTTGAAACTAGAACTCAACCACCAGAGGAAAGTTGGAAAGAACTCAAATACATGGAGGTTAAAGACCATCTTACTAAAGAATGAATGGGACAACCAGGAAATGAAAGAAGAATTTTTAAAAATTCATGGAAACAAATGAAAATGAAAACGCAACTGTTTAAAATCTTTGGGATGCAGCAAAGGCAGTCCTGAGAGGAAAATATATAGCAATACAAGGCTTTCTCAAGAAACAAGAAAGGTCTCAAATACACAACTTAACCTAAAGAACCTGGAAAAAGAACAGCAAATGAAGCCTAAACCCAGC
This sequence comes from Ailurus styani, assembly GCA_002007465.1. Classification (NCBI taxonomy): domain Eukaryota; kingdom Metazoa; phylum Chordata; class Mammalia; order Carnivora; family Ailuridae; genus Ailurus; species Ailurus styani. Next base: position 2,235,529 of record LNAC01000190.1, read on the forward strand.
AGGAGAAGAGAAATAATAAAGGTCAGAGCAGAAATCAATGAAATAGAAACCAAAAGAATAGTAGAGCAGATCAATGAAACTAGGAGCTTGTTCTTTGAAAGAATTAATAAGATTGATAAACCCCTGGCCTGACTTATCAAAAAGAAAAGAGAAAGGACCCAAATTAATAAAATCATGAATGAAAGAGGAGAGATCACAACCAACACCAAAGAAATACAAACAATTCTAAGAACATATTATGAGCAACAATATGCCAGCAAATTTGACAATCTGGAAGAAATGGATGAATTCCTAGAGAAGTATAAACTACCAAAACTGAACCAGGAAGAAATAGAAAACCTAAACAGACCCATAACCAGTAAGGAGGTTGAAGCAGTCATCAAAAATCTCCCAACAAACAAGAGCCCAGGGCCAGAAGGCTTCCCAGGGGAATTCTACCAAATATTTAAAGAAGAATTAATACATATTCTCCTGAAACTGTTCCAAAAAATAGACATGGAAGGAAAACTTCCAGACTCATTTTATGAGGACAGCATTACCTTGATCCCAAAAGCAGGCAAAGATCCAATCAAAAAGGAGAATTACAGATTAATATCCCTGATGGACATGGATGCAAAAATTCTCACTAAAATACTATCCAATAGGATCCAACACTACATTAAAAGGATTGTTTGCCACGACCAAGTGGGATTTATTCCTGGGCTTCAAGGTTGGTTCAACAACCCCAAATCAATCAATGTGACACAATACAGTAATAAAAGAAAGAACAAGAAGCCTATGATACTCTCAATAGATGCTGAAAAAGCATTTGACAAAGTACAGCATCCTTTCTTGATCAAAACTCTTCACAGCATAGGCATAAGAGGGTACATACCTCAATATCATAAAAGCCATCTATGAAAAATCCACAGGGAATATCATTCTCAATGGAAAAATGAGCTTTTCCCCTAAGGTCAGGAACACAGCAGGGCTTTCCACTATCACCACTGCTATTCAACATAGTACTAGAGGTCCTAGCCTCAGCAATCAGGCAGCAAAAAGAAATAAAAGGCATCTGATCAGCAAAGAAGAAGGCAAATTCTCACTCTTTGCAGATGATATAATACTTTATGTGAAAAACCCAAAAGACTCCACTCCAAAACTGGTAGAACTCATACAGGAGTTCAGTAAATTGTCAGGATATAAAATCAATGCAGAGAAATCAGTTGTACTCCTATACACCACCAACAAGACAGAAGAAAGAGAAATTAAGGAGTTGATTCCATTTATAATTGCTCCCCAAACCATAAGATACCTAGTAATAAATCTAACCAAGGAGGCAAAGAATCTGTACTCAGAAAACTATAAAGTACTCATGAAAGAAATTGAAGAAGACACAAAAAAATGGAAAAGTATTCCATATTCATGGATTGGAAGAACAAATATTGTGAAAATGCCTATGCTACCTAAAGGAATCTGCACAACAAAGGGAACAGTCAACAAAACCAAAAGACAACCAACAGAATGGGAAAAGATATTTGCAAATGACGTATCAGGAAAAGGGCTACTATCCAAAATCTGCAAAGAACTTCTCAAACTCAACACCCAAGGAACAAATAATCCAGTCAAGAAATGGGCAGAAGACATAGCAGATGTTTCTGCAAAGATATCCAAATGGCCAACATACTCATGAAAAAGTGCTTAACATCAGTCGGCATCAGGGCAATACAAATCAAAACCACAGTGAGATACTACCTCACACCAGTCAGAATGGCTAAAATTAACCAGTCAGGAAATGACAGGTGTTGGGAAGGATGCAGAGAAAGTGGAACCCTCTACACTGTTGGTGGGAATGCAAGCTGGTGTAGCCACTCTGAAAAACAGTATGGAGGTTCCTCCAAAAGTTGAAAATAAAGCTACCCTATGACCCAACAATTGCACTACTGGGTATTTACCCTAAGGATGCAAATGTAGTGATCTGAAGAGGCACATGCACCCAAATGTTTATAGCAAAAATGTCCACAATAGCCAAACTCTGGAAAGAGCCTAGATTTCTGTCAATAGATGAATGGATAAAGAAGATGTGGTGTATATATATATATATATATACACACAATGGAATACTATGCAGCCATCAAAAACCACAAAAATCTTGCCATTTGCAACAACGTGGTTGGAACTGGAGGGTATTATGCTAAGCAAAATAAGTCAATCAGAGATAGACAATTATGATATGATCTCAGTGATATGAGGAATTTGAGAAACAAGACAGAGGATTATTGGGAAGGGAGGGAAAAATGAAACAAGATGAAATCAGAGAGAGAACAAACCATAAGAGGCTCTTAATCTCAGGAAACAAACTGAGGGTTGCTGGAGGGAAGGAGAGTGCGAGGAATTGGGTGGCTGGGTGATGGACATCAGGGAGGGTATGTGCTATGAATTGTGTAAGATTGATGAATCACAGATGTGAACTCCTGAAGAAAATAATACATTATATGTTAATAAAAAAAGGAATGAATAAATGTTAACTATAGGAATAGTCATTAACATCAATTAGAGCTTTATTGTATGCCAGAGCAGTGCCAAGAGCTTTACAAATTTTATTTCATTTTATCTTCACAATAACCAATTGGAAAGATGCATTAGTTTTCCTTTTATTAAAAATTTTTTTATTGCTGCTTTAGCAAATCTCCAGTAACTCAGTGGCTTAAAACAATATAAATTTAACATCTTACAGTTCTATTGTTAGAAATATGACCCCTATATCACCGGCCTAATATAAAGGTGTCAGTGGGGTCGCATTCCTTTTTGGAGGCTCTAGGGGAGAACCCATTTCCTAGCCTGCTCCAGTTTTTAGGGGCTGCCCACATTTCTTGGTTCATGTGGCCCCCTTTTATTTTCAGAGCCAACAATGGCAGGTTGAGTTCTGACATTGCATCAGTCTGACCTCCTCTTCTACCTCCCTCTTAAACTGTTAAGGACTCACCATGATAATCCTGAATGCCTTTCTATACAACTCCATTCACTAAATCACACTTCACGTACTCATTAAATTAGGGTTTATTTTACTAGACTGTGACTCCTGTCCATCTCTGAATCCTGAAGTCTAGGATCGTGTTCTTAAGTGAATGAGTAGATGAAGTAAGTATTACTTTTAGTAGATATGGGCAACACCTTTAGCAATTTCTTACAGAATGGTGTAGTTTTATCAGCAACACCTTTAAAATTCTCGGACTGGGATGCTTCTCATGGGGAAAGGGGGTGGCTAGTTTCATCCATATTTTGTAGGTTCTTTCTAGTTTCAACAGCAGAGAGAGAAGTAGTATTGTTATTTTTGTCCAGTGTTATAATTACATTATTAGCATATTGATTTTTAGAAGTACTCTTCTGGAGACACAAGTTGGAGTGTTTTGGGGTAAAATAAAATGATTATTTGATAAGATTCTGGGTATTTGTATATTACTTATGAAGCTAAGAAGGTAAAAAGTAAAAGGAATGAAAAGTCTGGCTTTGATTTCAATTCTCATGTTGAACCCTTTTACTTAAATAATTTCTGATTTCAAATACTCTTATTGTCTAAGGCATAGTTGTGTTTTAACCAACCCATAAGACATTTGTAGTCCCCTCTTCCTGTTATTTCCTCTACAAATTCTACAAAATCCTTTCCCTGCCTTCCTTGCTGTTAGGAATAGCCAGGAGTAGGGGTTTGACCAATGAGACACAGGAAGAAGTTGGCTGGATCTCCTCAGAAGGCTTTTACTTTCCTGAAAAAAAATAAATAAATAAAGAATATGTGGTCGGTGCACTATTTTTTCCTTCTTCTCTACCTTCAGTGTATATGCAATATTTGGAGTTGCAGCAACCATATTGCAACCATGAGGCAACAGTCAGGAGGGAAAGGACATGAAAGACATTGGCCCTTGCACAAGTTGCTGGAGCAACCCTAGCATCCTCCTAACTTATTTAAAAATTTGAGACAAACACCATTAATAATCCTCTTAGCTGGGTTTTTGTTACTTGTAGCAGAACACATCCCAAATGTTAATATTGCCAGATACAAAATCAGAGCATGAGTTCTTATTCTTGGTTCTGGAAACTGGCACTTATACATTCTGTAACCGGCAGTCTAATAATAATATATGGATTTGCATTTTAAATATTGATTCAAATTTTCAACCATGCTATGAGAATTTCATTTTTGTTTTTGATTCTTGCTGATTTTACAGTTTAGTCTTGGACTGTGTATTTTTTTCTAACTGAGCTAGACTTCAGATTGTACCTGCTCTCTTTGTTCCTCTTGCCCACCCCCTTCACTATGTGTTGAAAGCCTTGTTACATCACTACAGACTCTATTCCAGTGGCATGGTTTACAGAAAAAGGAAGCTCACACACAAAATTGACCCAAAAAATTTATTTCAAGCTCATTTTCCTGGTAGATTGCCATGAGTCTTCACCCAGGCCTTCCTAGATTCCTTCATCCCTGGTGTTTCTTCTTCAGTAGCTTTAGCTCTGCTCATGGACTTGTCAACACTCACATCAGAAACATATTTATGCTGTAGAAAAGAAAGTTTCATGATGTTCTAAGAAGTAACTGAGTTCAAATATTGCAATCATTGTATCAAGAACCAAAGGGCAATAACTTCATGGAGACCCTAAGTAACTAAGGAACTGATGAAAATCTCAGAAATAAAGATACTATTTTCATCCTAAAGTTGTTAGTAAAATGTGTTGGAGAGAGGGGAGAAGGGAATGAGAAGAAATACAGTGTCACTTGAATATGAAAAATATGTAAGCATTATTTAGTTTCTTTCAAGAGTCGTGGAAACACTTTATATTTCTATCAGAGTATATGTAATGCACCCATCTCACCACACTGTTATCAATATTATCTTTGAAAAAAGAAATCTTTGGCAAGTCAATAGCTTCCTCACTCAACAACCGTATCTGACTGTTGTTTAAATGCAATGTTTAAGTGATTTGATTATTTGCAAGGTTAGATATCTTTATAGGCTCAGTAGTCATTTGTATTTCATCTTCTATAAATTGTTCAAAACCTTACTCATATGTTACATGAATCTGGAAATAATGCATTTAACTCTAGAGAATCTTTTATCAGATTAGAAATAGTTATCTAACTTCGAGAAAAAAGATAAAACCAGAGTTTCTTGGTCATCTCAAAAAAGTAATCTTTGACTTTTTTTGAGATTTATTTATTTCTTTTAGAGAGAGAGAGAATGAGAGAGAGTGTGCTGTGGGAGAGGCAATGGGAGAGGGAGAGAGAAAATCTCAAGCAGACTCCCAGCTGAGCATAGAGCCTGATGGGGAGCTCCATCTCATGACTCTGGGATCATGACCTGAGCTGAAATCAAGATTTGGATGCTTGAACAACTCAGCCACCCAGGTATCCCTCAAAATAGTAATCTTTGAATGAATGATAGTGTGTCAGATCATGTAAATGTTCAGTAGATCAAATATCCTTATATAAACATAGAGTTAATTTAAATCTGATCACTTCTAATTAATTTGGCTTACCTTTTCACTCGATTACAGTGTAAGTGCTTTCCATTCCAGCCTCAATATGAACACTGACATGGCAATGAAATAACCAGGTCCCAACATCTCTTGCATACATTTTTACAGTCTGATATACTCCAGGAGGAAGGTCATAAACATCAGAGCGATACAGTCCCGTATCCTCAATAAGGAAACAAAACACCATTAAATAACTTATAAAAGGTATTAGTCATTTATACATCCTGTCAATTCTAAAATACTTTGTTAGATGACAATTAGAAAGCATTAAGTGCCATTGCACTTCTCCTTGGAGTACAAGCGAGGGTTTAGAGGAGGAACAAGTCTGAGAACATTTCAGGAATAGGCCACAGAGAAACATCTCTCTCTAAAGGGATCTTGTGTCATTCTTGTGATACCTTGTCAGTGCCTCCTGCAGAAGAAGGCTCTAGATTTCAGACAACATCCTGTCTTGCAAATCCCAAAAGTTTTTTTTTTTAGATTTTATTTATTTATTTCACAGAGGGAGAGAGATCACAAGGAGGCAGAGAGGCAGGCAGAGAGAGAGAGGGGGAAGCAGGCTCCCCGCTGAGCAGGGAGCCTGATGCAGGCCTCGATCCCAGGACCCTGAGATCATGACCTGAGCCAAAGGCAGAGGCTTTAACCCACTGAGCTACCCAGGCACCCAACAAATCCCAAAAGTTTTAATTGAAGTATTTCAAACTAAGGATGTTGGTGATGTGAAGATGACCATTTCTTGAGATACAGCTAATCAGGAAAGCTCATTCTTTTTTTTTTTAAGATTTATTTATTTATTTGATACAGAGAGAGAGAGATTACAAGTAGGNTAGCTAATCAGGAAAACTCATTCTTTTTTTTTAAAAGATTTATTTATTTATTTGATACAGAGAGAGAGAGATTACAAGTAGGTAGAGAGGCAGGCAGAGAGACAGGGAGAGGAGGAAGCAGGCTCCCTGCTGAGCAGAGAGCCCGATGCGGGCCTTGATCCCAGGACGCTGAGATCATGACCTGAGCCGAAAGCAGAGGCTTTAACCCACTGAGCCACCCAGGCGCCCAGGAAAACTCATTCTTACAGGAAGGAGAGGAGCTCATCTGCCTTCTGGTTTAGGATTGAAGACTGAGGATCTTAAGGTCTATTTGTTCTCCTAAGCAGAGAACCGGATGTTCAGGAGACTACCTCCTCTGCAGGCTACTTCGATTTTGAAAAATGAAGCCCTGGGGCCTGGCCTGAGTGGATTTGGATGGATTTAGAAGAGCATAGGAAGGAGATGAATTTCTCTGAATTATGCAATGGGAGGTATTTGGAGGATGGGGGGCATGTTGAAGAGTGCAGCTCAAGATGGGGTCTGGAGGGGCACCTGGGTGGCTCAGTGGGTTAAAGTCTCTGCCTTCAGCTCAAGTCATGAACTCAGGGTCCTGGGATTGAGCCCTGAATCGGGCTTCCTGCTCAGCAGGGAGCCTGCTTCCTCCTCTCTCTCTTCCTGCTTGTGATCTCTCTCTGTCAAATGAATAAATAAAAATCTTAAAAAAAAAAAAAGATGGGGTCTGGAATAATTTGAAGAGAGGACAGATGTCAAACAAGTCTGGAGAGGAAGAGTGTGAGGAAAGAAGTACTGAGTGTGAGAGAAAAAGGTGGAGAGCCAGTGTTTTGCAGTAATGCATGGTAGAGGGATAACTGAAGACAGAGATGTCTAAAGTCAAATGATAAATGCTTTCACTGTGTAGTACTGGTGGGGGAAAGTCCTCATCTACCTCCAAACTTTCACTAGGAGTCTATGACACACAATGGCCTTGTTTTTGTGGTTGTTAAGGGGAGTCAGAGGAAATGGGGGTGTGTCCCATTCTGGAGATGCACAGAGATGAGACAACACCAGCCATGGGGGGCAAGAGGTGAGTGAGATGAGCAGAAGCAGGAAGTGAGAATGGGAGGTGACTAGAAACAGGTTCTTAAGACACTCTGGAGACACTGGAAAATAGAGAATAGAGACGCAGGCCTGTTTTCCACCGGCCCCAGATTGGGGCCTGGTCCATTTTTATTTAGGACGATTAGTTTTGTATCTACAGTGACAACAAAATGGGTGGCAGGGATCCATTTCTAAGATGTCAGAAAGTGTAGTGAACAATACTAAACAATTTTAAGAATTGACAACGTTCAAGGCACCAGTAAATGAGCATGATGTACCTGGAGCCCTGGCACCAAGGGAAACCACAGCCTTAGGGAACAGGTGACTAGCTGTTCTGGACCAAGTGAGTAACCCCAGAGGGCTGTTCTGCTATACCCAGGAGTTCCAGAGCATAAAGCCCAGAGGCTGCATTAGTGCTAGAGTAATTAAATTCCACCTCAAGGGAGGGGAAGACTATTTGTGATCATCTGAGAGAGGTTAAGAGTGAGTGGCTAGAACTGACAGCTGCTGGTATTAGGAATAGGATTATTCTTGTTTTTAAATTCAACTATAATTAACATATGATGTTACATTAGTTTCAAGCGCACAATATAGCCATTCAACAATTCTATACCTTTCTCAGTGCTCATCATGATCTCCCTTATTTCACTCACCCTCCGCCCCAACCTCCCCTCCAGCAACCACCAGTTCCTCTACGTATTTAAGAGTCCAGTTTCCTGTTTCTCTCTCTTTTTCTTTGTTTGTTCACTTTGTTTCTTAAATTTAATATGATTGTTCTGAAAAGAGCAATTTTGTGAAGAGGTAAAGAGTGAGAAACTCTAGAGTGAGAGCTGGGGATTCAAATCCTACTTCTACCCATTACTGTTTATGGGAAAGTTCTTTGTCTTGTTAATCCTTCACTTCATTCCCTTATAAAACAGTGATAAAATAGTGCCTATCTCTGGGAAGTTTCAATGAGAAATCCATGTAAAGAACGAAGCATAGAATTTGGCACATAATAAGTACTTAATCAAGGTTAGCTTTAATTAACATTATAGAAATGTTTCCATAAATTCCACTTAATTTGATGTCTTATGTTATAATCGTTTATGTAGAGCTAATTCTTGATTTTCTCTCCACACAATGCTTGGCATGGTTCTAGGAATGCCAGAAGCATTTGCCGAACTGATCTGAACTAAACATCAAACGTACTTAACAGAGTTTAAATCTCTCTCTTTTGTTCTGATGTTTAAAGTCTAATGTAAACATTTATGAATAACAACCCTCATATCAAGGCTTTTCCTTCAAAAATACGAGGAATGTAGATGGAAATACAGGAGGGTCATGATTGTTGGCCCTGGGTGGTGGGTAAAGGAGGTCATTACCTTATTCTATTTTGTCATGTAAAATTCCCTAGAAGAATTAAAAATATTTTTTAAGCCAAAACAAATAAGTTTAAAAGGAATAAATGTGTTCATTAAAGGACAGAAAAGAAAATAGCACACTGAAAAAGTTTGGTGCAAATTAAGTCATGCAGACTCATTGAATTTGTCTAAGGCTCTGAACATTACAGAACCTAAAAACATAATACATCTAGAATCCAGGAAAGCTTTATGTGAAACTTTTATCAATGCCAAAAGATGAACTGTATTATGCTAAGTGGCTGGACTAAATGAGGTGTGAAATGCATGAAATAGAACTGGTCCTCAACTGTACATTAATATTTACATAAGGGACTAGGATGAAGAGATAAAGAAAATATTCCTTAAGTAAATAAATGACACTAACCCAGACACTGAACAGGAGAAGGATAAACCTTAAAATACTTGTAATAAATTAGAGAAATGGCCAGACAAAGATGGTCAGTAAAACAACTATGGTAAAGAGTATGAAGGTATGGTGGGGGGAAAGCAATTGAGACAGAGAAATAAAGAGATTAAGAATACATACAAGAGAAAAAGATGAAGATAATTATTTTAAAAAGTTACCATAAAGCAAATTGTCACCTAATTTTGCATTTTTATTTTATAACAAATGCTGAAGGAATGATAGAGTTAGAAAGCTAACATTTATAACTCTCACTGTAAAAATCAATTCCAGCAACAATCATCGATGAATCCTTTTTATAACTACAAGGTGAAATACAGTTGGAGAATAAAATATGTTTTAAAAAAATCACTTCACAGGTTGCTTATTAATTACAAGGGGAAGATGATGCTTTTATAAATGGAGAGAAATAGTAGGCATCAGGTCAGTAAAGTTATCAGACAGTCCAAACAATGTCACTACCTCTTGTCAGCATGTACCTCTTGCTGTGATACATGGGAAAACATAATATCACCTATGTACTATTCATGTCAAGAATGTTTGACATGGATCCAATCATAAGGAAACTATCAGATCAAGGTAGAATATGGTACATTCTACAAAGCAACTAGCCTGAACCCTTCAAAAATGAAGTGCCTTGAAGGATCGAGAAAAAAAATCTCTTAGGAGAGATATGATAATGGTAACCAAATGCTATGTATAGATGATTAGATCCCGGATTAAAAACAAAACAAAGCAAAATGGTTAGAAAGAGCATTGTGAGGACAACTGGGGCTATTTGAATGGATTATATGATAGATTATATTATTGAATTAATGTTAACGTTGATGGTGTGATACTGTTATCACAATGGGGCAGAGATTCTCCTTAGTCTTAGGATGCACATGGCTTTATTTAGTATTTAGGGGTGAAGAACCATGATGTTTGCAATTTACTTTAAATGGGGTTCAGAAAAATAGAGAAAGAAGGAGAATGTGGCAAAATGTATGAGTGTTTCAAGTGTTTTTCTCTTAAGTTGCTAAGGGTTTGAAAACAAAAGTTGGGCTAGAAAGGGTGAAACTCGAGATAATTATAGAAGTGTTATTTACCTATCAAGTAACACCAGATTAGAGTGAGAAGTGCACTTGATGCATTCATAAGCATTTTCTGAGTGTCCTCCGCAAAGAGCCAAATGTATAATTATTTACACGCACCTGATGTATTATCGAGTATACATGTTGAACTTCAATTCTGGCTGGGCCATTTCCTTTCTAGTCCTGTTATTCTGCCATGCTGCCCCCATAACTGCTTCACAAGACTCAAAAATCATTAAATGAAGCTGCCCAGGGCTCTCACCGTGTATTCAAAGCTGTGGCCGTGAAAGTGAACGGTGTGCAGGTCAAATTCGCTCCCCATGCCAATCAGATACCAATTCACTTCATCCCCAACGTGGAACGTCAGACCTTGGTTATTTCCAAACATTCTTCCGTTAATTGCTGTGGAGGGACACAATTTATTATACTCAACCAAGATTTAAAATAATGTAGATTTAAAATAAAACACCTCATAGAAAGCATTCTAGATGCTTTCAGAGGCCATGACGAAGTTAAAGTCAGCCTAAGGAAGCTGTTAAACATGACCAAGCTCACTGAATTTAAAAAAAAAAAATGAGCAAGGCATCCATTCGTGAGGATGAGTCTAATTCTAGGGAGTCTTTCTTGCCTGAGGAAATGAGGCATTGAGTTTGCTTGAAATAAATGGGTTGCACTAGAATATTGCACCACTATGGATACGTAAATTGATGGATACTTAAATGTGTCTATATATGTAACGTGTATTTAAAGTGATCATAAGGGGCTTAGAAATTGTGTCCTTCTTTGACTGCTTTAAATCAGACTTCATGATCTGTCACTGGTATGACTAGAATGGCCTTTTAGCTGAGGTCTGGGCCTTTTGTCTTTCCCTGTCTCTTTAGCTCTAATCCTCTATAGGTGTGGTTTCCAAAGAGTAGTAGGAAGAAAACATTAATTTAATTATATGTATAATATATATGTTAATCACTAATCATATATAATTATATATTAAGTTAATATATAATATATTAAGTTAATATATAATATACCATATTATATATTAATATATAATATATTAACTTAATATATTACATATTAAGTTAATATATAATATGGTATATTATATATAATCTATATATAAGTTAATTTAATATATAATTATATATAATACATAATATAATATAAAAATTATTGTAATATATTTATATACAATATATTAACTATATTACTATAATATATAATTATATTAGTATAGAATATATAAATATTAATGTATTTAATATATTCCTATATAATAATAACATAATTAAATTATATATTAATATATGGTCATGTAATAATTATATTTGCATGATATTAATACTTTATGTCAATATATAAATATATAATATTTAATTTAAATTTAAATAAATATATAGATCATATAAATTTATATAAAACTGTATAATTTATATATCATTACATATAAACTATATAATGATATATTACATAATTATATAATTAATATTTTATACATAATTATATATGATTTATTTTAATAAATAATAATATTTGAGATTTAATAATTAAATATTAAAATAAAATTTAATAAAATATCTTATATAATGTTAATTTAATTATATCATTATATATAGTAATATTTACATATATATCTCCTTTCTACTTTTCTATTTTGTAGAACTTTTGAATGCCAACATTCAACTTTTGAAATGCCAAAAATGCTTTAATACAGAGGTACAAATATCTAATTTATAACCCTATATCTATGGAGGTTGGGTTCTAACATTTTTAGCTGATGGAGGATATAATAGAAATAGAAAAAACTAGGAGAATCTGCTTTAGACAATGCTTCTCAGACTTTAATATGCACATGCCCTGAGAATCTTGTTCCAATGCAGATTATGATTTCCTAGGTCTGTTTCATCTGAAATTCTGCATTTTTAACAAGCACCCAAGTGACGCTGATGCCACTCAGGCTATACCTAGAGCATGGGGGCCTGGCTGACCGCCAGAGCCGTTCCTAGAGTCACACCTCTTCATACTGTTCCCTCGTCTGGTGCCTTTAGTGCCTTCAGCACAGTGGTCCTTAACTGGCTTTTGTCCTGCAGGGGACTTTTGGCAGTGCCTGGAGACATTCTGAGTTGCACAACTTGGGGGAAGGTGTTTATTGGCTTCCAGGGGCCGGAAGGTAAGCCAGCTGTTGAACTCTTATGATACACAGAACAACCCTCCCCCAGTAGTTACCAGACCAAAACTATGAATAGTGGCAAGCTTGAGAAACCCCAATTTAGATCGAGTCTAAATTCTTAAAAGGGTATTCAAGGTCTTGCCAATTCCGTGGGCTTTTCTTTCTTGGGTCACATTCTTCCGTCTACATGGAATGTCATCCCCCTCCCTTTCTCCTAGACAGACTCCATGCATCTTTAGATACTCAACTTGAAGTCCCCTCCCCTTCAGAAAGACTTTCTTCCAAATAAGAATTTAAAACACAGCACTGTGCTGATATTTCTGCTACAGCACCCCACCCCCACCCCAGGTCAGCAGAAATGGGCTGGCCCTGTGCTCTGAACAACTTGAGAGAAGATGTCTCATCTTATTGGCCTTCGTATCTCCTCAGCACCAGTGTGGTGCTCTGTGCCCTCCACGAGGCATATTAATAGCTGATGGGTAGCAAGGCGCAGTCCTTGAATTAACTTCAAATTTACTATATAGTGTCTTGGGGGGGAAAATGAAGAAGTTGAAGAAGATCACATTTGGGTTTGCCTTACTTAAGGATCCCTTATCTAGTCATATCCCAGAACTCTCTTCAGTGAAAAGACTGGAACCAGAAGTCTGAGTGAATGTGACTGTGATTAAGTGAGATTGTTTATGTGCTTTTCCTTTGAATAATTGGCTCATTACTATGATTCTAGATGGGCAGGGGGACATAAACAGGATGTACCTAGTTACAAGCCACCTACAAAAGAATTTTGGTTAATGAGCATGGGGTTTTTTAAAGTTCTGCCTGGTGGGAAATTGGATGAGGCCATGTGCTCTCCAATTTGCCACAAGTCCCACCTCTCCCTGTGTCCGTCAAGGTAAGAGACTTAGAAAAGTGTGTAGGAAATCCCTCTGGAAATGGTAGTGGTATTCTTGGTTTTACATCGCCCGCTTAGTTCCAGAAACATTGGAATTTGCCTTGCTGCTAAGTCCACAGCCCTTAGGGCAAATCCAATCCTCTCGCTTCCAGTTTTTCCCTGGCATCTGAGTGCTGGATGGTTTTTAAATTTCTAAATGGTTAAAAAAACAAAAAATAAAAAAGAATATTTCCCAACATGTGAAAATTCTATAAAATACAAACTTCAGTGTCCATAAATGAAGTTTTATGGGCTCATAGCCACTTCCATTTCTTTATATCTTATCTTTATCTACCATGGGTGCCTTTGTGCCCCATGGCAGAGTAGATATAGCCTATGGTAAAGACTGTGTGGCTTACAAGTCTACATTCTTTACTCTCTGGCCCTTTATGGAAAAAGTTTGCCAGCCCCTGGGTCATGTGATCTACACCAGAGCCCCATGCGATTGCCTTCTCTAAACTGCTGAGTCTGGTAAGTGTGAACCTTCACCTGTTCTATTTGTGTGAAACATCCTACAGGCTCCAGCTGTTGAGTCAGCTAGGGGACATTACCGTGCATTTGGTTGCTGCGATCAAACAGTTCATCATTCCTGTCTATGTTGTTCGGATCTGAAGAATAAGTATTGACATTTTCTTCAAAGTACCAGGATTTGTTCTCATCAAAAATCATAAAGTGGAGCACACGGTGAACTATGCTGGCTTTGGTGTTTTTGCGACATACGATCAAAGGGCCTACCAGTCCACTGTTAAGATCCTGAAGAGGCAAAGCAGGATTATCAACTGTCCCAAAACTAAAAATTTCCCCCAACCAGAGAAATGAGTGGAATAAAGGTTGAGTTCTAGCGAGATCAGATCCCGAGTTTGTAGTTATTAGGATTCTGAGAGTAAGGAAGAAAATGTTTGACATGTTAAATCGTTGCGTGAGGAAAAAGGGTCATCTCACTCATTCGAGTTGAATCTGAGGAGAACAACTAACTCCTGGGAGGGATTTTAGCCACATTCCTCAGTGGATTCAGGTCTATTTTTGAAATTTTGATAATAAAAAACAAAAATCTAGAGCTTTGTTTTTAATTAGAATTTCTTGGCATTGGAGTTGGCTGGCAGCAAAGTCTAAAGGTCTCGGATCCTTGGCCATGCGACGCCTCTGCCCCCCAGAGCCGCTTTCAGCTGGAAGCCTTGGTTTGTTTATACTCATTTTGGTTTGGGGTTGAATGTTTGTGTAGATTCTTATTCTAGGCAGAAAGCAGGCCAAAATAACTAAAAGTCTGGAGACAAGACTTTTGTTGTTGTTACGTGAAAATAAACTGAACTCCAGCATCGATGGTTTTAAAATATATATATACATCTGTATGTATTTCTCATTCATCAGAGATTTTTTAACNGTTACGTGAAAATAAACTGAACTCCAGCATCGATGGTTTTAAAATATATATATACATCTGTATGTATTTCTCATTCATCAGAGATTTTTTAACTCCATACTTTGTTTTCTGTAATCCAAATCCAACAAAGCAAAGAAGAGGATATTATTATATTTTCCAATTCACAGTGACGTTTTGCAAAATACCATGAATCGAAGTAATCATAACGCAATGATTTTGCTCTTGGAAGAAAGAAAGATCTGTCGAATTAAAAGCTGAGCAGTAATCAGGTCACTTAAACGAAAGATTACATAGAACTAAGATTTTTTTTTACCACAAATCAATTTCTTCTTTCTTTCATTATAATTTCCAAGAGAAGATAGGAAAAAAAGGATGACTTAATTTAAAGTTTACCTTAACCATATCCACGGTCGAATAGTAAAACCAAGGTATGCAGTCAAAGTCCTTTGAGGCAGGACCAGCTCTTTCAGGAATCTGCCAAATGTATGTTTGGATCTCTCCTAAAATAGACAAATGCAGTGTGTATATATACAGAATCTTTTAAAGCACATGTTTTTAGGGAGAATCAGATAACGAGCAAACTCTGAAGCTATACACACATTAGGTGGCATAGTCTTAGTTCCCACTTCTGGCTCTACCACATCTAGCTCTGTGGTCTCAGTCAACGTGTTTACAGCTTCTGAGCCTCTGTTTCCTCCTGCACATAAAATGGGAATTTAGGGATTAGACAAGATGGTCCAAATAAGGCATTCCTTGGGTCAGAGGGTGAAGTTGATGTAACTCTCACTGCTGGCTCTCACATTCTCAGGGTTACTGAATCAAAACCTTACAGTGATTTTGCCATTGAAAAATGTCAGTCATTACATATCAAACTCATGCATTCCACAAATATTTATTGTGGTGAAGATAACACAGGCTTTGAAACGCCACAGACTTGTTTTGAATTCCAGCTCTGAAACTTCCAATTTATAGATCACATGGGCCTCTTCCCAGAGCATTTGCATTAGCCCTACTGAATCTAAATCCTATAATCTTACCTATTTCAGAAAAGTTCTTTTGGACAGCTGCTTCCACTCCTGCGCCCTATATAATCCTGCATCTCCTACTTCCAGAGGTTTAAATTAGTTTTCCCAAGCACCTCCACTAACTGATTCTCTCCCCAACTTCCTTGCTTCTGAATCTTTAACGATCAGTCTACTTAGTACCAGTCCTCCCCTTCCAGCACACCACACAGAGCCTGGGCACGGCAGGTACTCACAAGTGTTTGTGGAATGTACACAATGGAATCCTTCTCTGAGTAATGAGAACAGAGTGCTGACTTGCAAATTCTCTTGGTAGGAGATTCATATTGGCATTACCATGGGACTGTCTTTTTTTTTTTAATCAGAAGGGAATATTTCACCTGCCATCAAAAGCTCTCTTTCATTCCTCTGCCCCACACATCTTTCTTTTCTGGATTTGGCTCTTCCCTTGATACTCTTAATTCCCAGAGCTACTTGTTTTGGTAGGCAACTATGGTAGACATTCAGGTTCCTCTTTAAGAATGAAGGAATCTTTGTTCCACAGGCTGTCTACCTGCTTCTGAGATAGACTCGGTAGAAGAGAGCCACCTCATCTAGGCTTACATCCAATGACAGATGCAGGGACAGAAAGGCCCAGCTTTCTCACCCCAACTCAGGACAGCTGAGGAACACCCTCTCTTCAGAACTTCTAGGGGTGGCTGTGATTTCTACTGAGGTGGCATCTCTATGTAAGCTCTCCCTCTGCCTGATTCTGTGTCTTTCCTTTTCTCTCTACAGCTTTTGATCCCAAGAGCACCATCTGCCCACAAATTTTCATTTCAGGGTCTTCTCCCTGGGCATTTATATTAAAAAACATTTGTTTTGTGGGCACCTGGGTGGTTCAGTCTGTTAAGCCTCTGCCTTCAGCTCAGGTTATGATCCCAGGGTCCTGGGATCAAGTCCTGTATCCGGCTCCCTGCTCAGCAGAGAACCTGCTTCTCCCTCTGCCTCTGCCTGCAGCTCCCCCTGCTTGTGCTCTCTCTCTCTCTCTCTCTCTCTCTCTCTCAAATAAATAAATAAAATAAATAAAAAATCACTTGTTTTTTGTCTGAGGTATGTGGAATGCTTGCTGTTGAGTGGTGATACCATAGAAATGTTAATACATGAGGTTCACGACTTCCTCTAGTGTCTCTCTCTCCCCTGCCCCCTTCTTCACACAGTGCATCATATACTCAAATCCTACTTTAGCACTTGACCTGGAGAGATGGAATATAGTCTAAGAATACCCGGCAGCTGGATGGGTGGAGAGATGGGAGGGAAGGTGGTTCTAGAAGAGAATTGTATACACGGGGGAGTTTTGCTCATGGTACCCATACTGGAAGCAAGCTCAAGACTTGCAAAAGCAACTCGCTACCAAACTCCTTCTTTGGACCCTTCCTGCTAGTGCACTGGTCTCTCTCGTCTAGGACTACACCCATACTTAAGAAAGGACATTCGCACGTAATCCTGCATAAAAGCTTTGAAGTTTTTTTCTCTTCCGAAGCACTTACCTGGCTGTGTTGGAACAACAGTGGAATAGTTTGTTTTCACTCCATGAGCGTAAATCGAATATGGTCGTGAAGCATTATTTTTAAAGATAATTCGGATTTTTTGACCAGGAGTGAGAAATATTAAAGGACCTAGGGAATATAAAAAGGAAAATGTGTGGAAAATGTTATTTATTGTAAATTATGAATCATCTGTCCTCTTAAGTATTTATACAGCGACTTATTTTTATCCTTTTTCCTGAACAGGCAGCCAAATAAAACACACTTTTAGCAAGTGGATTATTGATGATTTATGAAACATAGTTTTTGCCTGGAACATTTAAGTCTTTAAAAAACTTATTTTGAGTAGCATCAGTTAATGCCTACAAAAACACACAATTTAGAAATGAAATCTTTTATTTTCTTTCTTGACCAACCTTATCACTTAAACCTTTTATCCTTTTCCCCTTTCCCCTTAGTGGAGAGTTAGCAGGAGCTGGAAGGCTTTTTATTGACCAGTCATGATTCTTTTTCTCTCAAGACTGAAGACCCCTTCATTGTACTCTCTCTCTTCTATCCCAGGCCAAGAGCTGGAAGTAAAAACTTTATTTTAAATCTTCTTTCTACTTAGAAGAAATTCTATCAGTGTCTAAAAATTCTGAAACAAAGACAGTTTTGAAATGAACTAAGCAGTAAGAATTCTCCTTAAACTTGCACTATAATTACTAAAATCAGATCCCTGAAGATACCTGCTGGACATTAGGTGCTAACTCCAACATCCTCTCTTTGTCCCCATGATCATTCCACCTTCCCCAACACTAGAAAATTGTTTTCCCTGTTCCATAAGGTGTTTCTTTTTTTGCATAAATAATAATGGAATCTAGATGGTCATTTTGTGTTATTTATCTTGATTCATTCAGCCAGAATCCCAACAAAACCTAATATCCTGCTGTTACTAAAGGTAGGAGCCCACCCAATAGGAGTGGGAACCGGACAGCACAGACCTCCTTCTGGGGGTCACAAAGAGACAAACTCAAGAGGTTAATGAGGAGCTAAGAAGAGTATGAGTTTCTCCAATAGCATGTAAATCCATTTTCTTAGGGTCCCACACTAGAAAATAATCTCCAATAGGGGCCCTGGGTGGCTCAGCCAGTTAACTGTCTGACTCTTGGTTTCAGCTCAGGTCATGATCTCAGGTTGGCGAGATCGAGCCCCATGTTGGGTTCCTCACTCAGTGCAGAGTCTGTTTGAGATTCTCTCCCTCTCCCTCCCCCTCTATTCCTCCCCCCCACCGTACATGAGTGTGCTCTCTCTCTCTTAAATAAATAAATAAATAAATAAAATCTTGAAGACGAAGAAGAAGAAGAAGAAGAGGAAGAAGAAGAAGAAGAAGGAGATAGTCTCCAATAGAGACAGAGCTGTCAGGACCCAAATAAAATTTGAGCATAAATGCCATGTGACTTCTGGAAATACTATGCAACATACAGGAATGTCATTTCACCTATGAAAACATCATGTGACCTCTGCAGACGCTGTTGGACTTAGGGAAATGTTACATATAGGTGCTTGGGGGGCGGCTTGTAGTTTTCATAGCTGACTTGACAAGGGCAGAAGAAAGGGGTATAATTTTCTTCACTCTTAGATGAAACTAAATATTAATATTTGAAGTGTTTAAATTAAACACTTAAATTTAAACAAAAAGGTCCCCCTCTTCACTACCACAGGGCTTCTGGGCTTCATTTTAATATAGGTGAAATGATCTCTAAATGCTACTTCTAAGGTCTCTCCAGAGTTCTTGAGTTCTGCGGGGAAGGAGCCAGGTAATCTGAAACTGACCACATTAACTTTCTATCATCTCTTCAGTTTCCATGAAACAACACTTGAATCAGTTTTCTTTTCCCAGTAAAAGTGCCTATCAGCAAACAAATTAGAATTAGCATTATAGGCACTTTCCTGTCAAGGTGGAGGTTGACAATATCTTTGATGTGTGCAACAATCTCTAGTGGCCGAGGACAAGAAGAAAAACCTGAAGACCAGTCTGATCGTATATCAATACCTAGTATGTCCAGATGTTTTTCATCTTCATTTCTCTTTGTTTGATTCTTGAATGTGATATCATCATACTGACGGTATATGACTTTCTTGTATTGGGACCCAAGATAGGTCCCAATTCTATCCAAATATATGTTCGTTTTACTTTAAGGAAATAAAAACAAAACAAAAAAACCAGAAAGTTAGTTAATTCAACCATTAAATTTGACAAATTCTCATACTGAAGAACTCCTTATTGAAACAACACAATTGATTAATGTCTAGAGGCTACTTTACCTCGAAAAGTAATTCTACTTCTTAAAAAAATTTATTAATACTGGTAAGATTGTTGGATATTCCTTCTGTACTTTAAAACATGTTTTCCAGAGGATATTTTAGTTTTGATAAATGAATAAACGGCAAAAGCGAAAATCAGAGACCGAAATCAAGTTTTACGAAAAGAAAAACAAGGGTCTCCAATTTGAGGTTCCCAGAAGAGAGATTGACAGAGACAAATGAAGACAAAAGGAAAATCTGACTTGACGCCCAATGTTCAATGTAGCTTGAGTGATGTTTATGACACCTTGGAGTGGTCAGGCTGGATGGTAACACGCATCAGGAAGACTGGATGCAAGGAGTTAAAAGAAAGACAGGGAGAAACAAAGCCCAAAAATAAGTGATGCAGATATTTAGAAAGAATTGAAGTCATTTATAATTGAAGGTAAGATACACAGATACATTGTATTTGGAACGTATCCTAAGCGCACACGTGCCTTACACGTACCATGCACACACACCTGTTCTGCACACCATACACACATACCGTAGTAAACACATACACAACACATGACACATGCACACCCGTGCGCGCATGAGTGGGACCAAAAAGAAAGGGCGGAGAACTCCACATTGAACCCTTCTAGGTTAGAGATGGAAGCTATTGCCATACTTCTCTCCTTGTAAATGCTGCAGTTGTTTCTCCCATTTCCTGCTGGGAGAATAATCCCACACAACTTCCTCAGCAGCGATATAAATGGTTTTCTCTTCCTTATACTGTGTTTCATCAGGGTTTGGCTCCGCACACTGCCTCACGTGGTATTGATGCCTCATGCCTCCTTGATAGTGCTCTGTTGTTATACAAACCACATCAAAAGTTCCTGGAGGTGAGTAAGAAAAGAATGCATAAAGCTTTACATTCCGATTTCTTTTCTCTGTGAAGTCATCTAGAAGATATAAACCCCCAAACATAATATAGTAAGATTTATTTTTTTTTCATTAATTTGGCAGATATTTATTCTTTATGTCAGGCTAATTTCTAGGCACTTCAGAAACATCGGTGAACAAAACAGTTAAAAATGCATGCCCTTAGGGTTTATATTGCAGGGTGGGTGTTGCCGAGATAAGCGGAGCAGGTAACATTTATGGATATTGGGAGCCGGGAAGTGCTATGGATTAAAGAGAAAGGCAGACCAGTGTCAGGAGGACTGAGAATCCTGGGAGGGGCGGGGCAGGGCAAGGGAGAACTCCAGGGAGCAATGACCAATATTCTATAGGGTAATCAGTGTAGGCCTTGATGGGAGGGTGACACCTGGACAAAGATGAGAGGTGAGTGACGGATCCGGGGCAAGAGCAATTCAGGCAGAGCAAACACGCAGCAAAATCCCCAAGCTGAGGGTCTGTTTGGTGTGTCTGCAGACCATTCCGGAGGCCTGTGTGTCTGGAGTGGAGTGAACAAGGGTGAGAGGAGACAAGCTTGGTGGGGGTTGGAGGTCTGGGGTTCTTGGGGGCCATGGAAAGTCTGTGGCTCTGTGGAATGGGGAGCCATTGTGAGATTCTGAGCTGATGAGGGATATGGAGTGATCAGACTTACACTTCCAAATCCCCAAGCAATGATCACCACAAAAAAAGGTCCAGCCTGGTTCAGACCAGGGAATTCCACCTGAATTCAAGTTGTCTTTCTCTGATTTTGGTAATTTTATGCTCATCGCATGCCAACGCTGCTTCTGAAAATTACCTTTATCATCACTAATACTCTCTTCCATCTCCCTACCAGATTCTGTTGTTGCTGTTACTTATTGTGGAGGTTAAGAGTCAGGAAGACGGACAAGGATTGAAACCTTCAGACTCAAGGATTTGGGAAGAAGCACTTGTTTAGAATGAGCTGAGGCCCATGGAGCACAGCCCTTGACACATAGCAGGTGTCTCCACATGTTTACTGTGGCTGATCTGGTTAAAGAAAGAGAGGAAGAAGGAAGCAATTTTTTTTTTAAGTCCAGGAAAACATCTCCAGGGAAAAGGAGAGGAAGAAGTGGGGCAGGTGGGGGCAGGAAACCCCTTGCCACAGAGTGAGTGTACAGGGCAGGGAGAACGAGTGTTGGAGAAGATTTCCTTTTTTCCTCCAAGTGCTCTTTATCACAGGTTCTGTTTGTTTGAAAAGTAAAACAAAAAATGTTTAAATGTAGAAAATGTAATCAAATGAATCTGTGCTTTCACCAAGAGTTCAGATACCAATCCATGGCATTTATGGAGTAGCTAGCTTATCTTGTAGCCAGCGTTTGATTGGTGCCAGTAGTTTTTGTCCAAGATGAATGGATTTTTAGTTTATTTATGTATTTTACTTTGGTGAAGGTGGATCTGCAGGATAAACGAAGGAACTAGTATTTTATTGAACATCTAACATACGCCAGGCACTTCACTATGTTACATCTATCTCACCTGGTCCTTGTCTATTCCTTTTTGTGGATTGTAAATCACTGCAATCTCTATTTTGCAAATGAGGCTATTGGGTTGGGAGCAGAGGGGAGGCTCTTCTGATGCCCCTAACAATATTCTGATCAAGAAAATTTTGCCACGTTGGGAAGGGCTTGTGCTATGGTGAGTGCTGTGAAAGGTGTAAACCTGATGAGTCACAGACCTATACCCCTGGGGCAAATAGTAATAACAATAAGTAAATAAATAAAATTTAAAAAGAAAGAAAATTTTGTCAAGAGCAATCGACCTCCCTGAAGTGAAAACATTTCCCTAGAGAGCCAAGCCGGCAAGGAGAGTAGAGAGGAAGCAGAAGCAGACAGCAGGTCTGGGAAACAAACGGATAGAGGAGTAAGAAATAGAGAAGGTAATAGAGTGAAAATGGGTTAAAATGCTCCAAAGTATCTTCACTGCTTTTGAAGAGTGTGGGTTGATTCAGAGCCTGGAGCCCAGGAAGAGAAAACCGAGAGGGATGGAGATGATTTTTGTGATCTGGGAAATGATGTTACCGCTCCTCTAAATTACATGGAGCAGGGAAAAGGCTTTTAGAGCACTGTTTATATAAGTTTCTTTTTTTTCTGTACAAATAATATTCAGTGCCTGTAAAGATACTGTTTTTCATAATTCGGACATATTTCAGCATGAAAGGGAAGATCTACTACTTACCTATGGAATCGGGTGTCATAAAAAGTGTCTGAGAAGTGTGGGGAAACAGAGCTATGGTGTCGTCCCTTGATCCTAAGGAAGTGAAGGTATTTCCTGAAAAATATATCCCATGTAAGTCTTCTACGGATCCCACACTAAGAACGTGCCATGAAACGTTGTCCCCTAAACACATATCCAGTCCAGGTAGAGTTCCATACATGTATCCATTTATGGCTACAAGACATTGGTGGAAAAGGAAAGAATATTTAATTTATTGTAATTGGCATCTCTTCAAACTCTCCAAAGGATGAATCAGAAGGCAGCTCAATCCTGTAAGAACCTCAAGATTATCTGAGATAACCCCTTCCTTTTAGATTTGAGGAAACTAATGCCAAAGAGACAATTACTTGTCCAGTGTCATTAAGCTAATATTTGAAACAGTTAAGATCAGAGTCCAGATTTTTAGATTCTAGACCAGTCCTTTCCCCCTACACCTGTAGTCTTCAAAAACCCACCCACCAACCAATCAACTAACTAACCAACTCAATAAACACTCCACCCGCCAAAGCCACTAATTTGGCAGTAAAAAAATACATGACGTTTCTATCTCACATTTAGTAATAGCTAAACAATATAGTACGCCAACAAGGCATTGTTAAATATTTAGTAAATTGAATTTAACATAATCATCCTAGTAGACAATATTTTTGTTGAGAAAATTATCTTTAAAAGAGACATGAAATATATTAGCCAACCCTTGGGGAAAAATGTATGTCTCTCTTAATCTGTAATTCTTTAGACATAATGAAATTAAACAAGTGCTTAATGCATTTATATTGTAAATCGCATGTTCCCTTACAGTACATCTGGTTGGACTTTTGGAAGTCTGGATCATTTTTATCCACATCTTCAGGCTTTGTGGTAAATGTTTTGATATTTTCATCTAAGAGATAACTTTCATTTTCATCAAATATTGTGGCAAGCAGGTAAAACTCTTTGTCTTTTCCTTTCTGTGGATGAGAATAGAAAAAGAAGTAAACATGAAATACATATATATGTATACACACACACACACACACACACAACCACACACACACAAAATCTAGTCAAATAGTTGCTCTGCATACAAGATTTCCTATACAGTGTTTTGTATTACTTCTGGAAAATCCAGGCATGGGTAAAAGCATGAATCCCAGTGAATGGATTTATCACAGAACTAAGAAGTTAGAGGAATTATCTACAGCTGTTTTCATATAAAGCTCTTACTCTAGGGACCACTACAGCTGAACTTCATAAAACTAGACTGTATGATCATAATTGTTTATAGTGGTTTTTCATGGGCTTCTTTGTAGAAAGTGAGTTAAATAAAATGTTTTCAACTCTAGAAAGCCTGCATTTTTAGCATTTATGAAGAACTTAAATATGTATGCATATTTATATTTTTGGATAAATAGAAAGATTACATGTACTATGAGAATTATGAACTTATGTTTTCATTGTATGGATGCCTATTAATAAATCACCTCATTTTAAAAAAATATACATTCATTTATACATATATTTATTTGAGGAGATTTATTAGGCTTTATTACCTTATAAATTATAAGTGCAAAAAGGAAATCAGATATTAGTTTACTTGTGAGTGAATAACAAGGGAAATTCATTCCTGAAACATTGATTGAGCACCTACTATGTGCCAGAGAGGGGCTGTGATTGTTACAAAAAATTAATAAAACCTCATATATGGTTTCAAGGAACTTATGGTCTAGTGAGACAGAAAGTCCAATAAATATAATTCATGGATAAGTGCTCCAATAGAAACATACACAAGGAACTATGATAACTAGTAGAAACCACTGTAGTTAGTGAATATTCTCCAAAGGGCAGGAAGGGACCTTCAGTTGGCGTTTTAAAAATGTCTCCCCTTTTGGCAGGCAAAGCAGTGAGGAAAGGCCATTCCAGATAGAGAGAAGGGGGCAAAATCAAAGAGATGCGAATTAGACTTTCTTACTCAGGGACTAACAAGCTGATTCCGCAGTAGAACAAGAATTGCATGCACCGGGTGGCAGGAAAGGAGGCATGAATCAGGAGGGATCAACAAGGGTCTCATGTGCTGGGCCAGCAAACTAGAGTGTGGAGGGTGCTAGAGTTGGATTTGAAAGGAAGGGATGTGGAGCTATACTAAAATAGGGTGAAATGGAAATAGGAGTCAGGAGGTTAAAGGAATTCAGAAAGAGGGGATGGCACCCCCCAAGAAGGCAGTGGTATTGGGAGTTTGGTTACTAATGTTGGAGGTGAGAAACGAGTTTTGTTGATGGAAGTCCTAGGCTGGCTGGTGTCATGGACACAGAGACAGAGTGGAGGAGAGAGGGGCAGTTCATGGTTGTCCAGAGGGAAATGAAGAGTTAAAATAGTCAAGTGGAATTAGAGGTGCCTAGAACACGCTAGGGTGGGTGCTCATTGGGCAGAGGAAGATGCGGGTCAGGAGTTTAGAAAAGGATGGACTGAGAGAATCAGCACACAGAAGAAATGGAAACTGCAGATTGCCACATTGCTTTTCCTCTGCGGTTCTGTGTCAGGCAACCTCTCACCAAGGCACAGCTGGACACAGGTCTGTGACTCACCTGTTTGCCATCTTCTCCAAGACTTCCATTTCTGCACACAAGGAGAGGCCCTACAAGGCCACTGTTGACGTCTCTTGGCAAATTTACTGAGGAATAGTATAACCAGGTCAGGCAGTCAGGATCCGCGGAGGTAGGACCCACGTCTCTTGGAACTTCCCACGTATAGACAAATGTCATGCCAGGATTTACATGTGAGGAAGGTGGAGGAGTACCTATTAAGAAACAAATATTTATAAAATAAGACCTAGGACCAGGAGTACCCTGGTCTAGACTATGAAATCTCTGAGAGCAAGGACCATATCTTCCCTGCCTTGTAGCACCTGGTGACAGCTGACAGGGGCTGAAAGAATGTCTGCCATGATGAGGACGCGGAGCTGTTAGGATGCAAGAAGTGGGCTGCGCCGTGATTGGAGGAGGAATTTTATTTTCTAGCTGACATTATACAGCAGTGTGGCTTGCTTGGGCCTCCCTCCAGCGTTACTTACCTCCTCCAGGTATTCTGTAGGCGCCCGCGTTGCTCTTGTTGTAACGTAGTCCATGAGGCTGAATGCTGAGGGGCAGGGGAGCCTTGTTATAAAAAGTGACCTTGATGATCTGTCCCACCTCTGCCTTCATAATAGGGCCTAGAAACCAACAGAATTAGGAATTGTCCTCGGTTTTCACAAACATGATTGTCGGGTGTATTACTTGAGTAAATTTCTTCTAGGAACAAATTAAAGAGATAATACCATGAACCAGGAATGCATCCGGCAGCAAGAGCTCTAGATGACTCATGGTCTTAACAAGTCACTTTGGATCATGTGAATGTATTAATCTTATTGGATGTACAGGGACCAAAGAATGTAGTTTAAAATTGGGTGAATGGAATGTATTGTTTTCATAAGGTTATAAGATGACAGCTAAAATCTCTAAAACTGTGGGAGATGTGAATACTATTTTGATTGCACAGAATATGTATAAATGGTGTTTATCATGCTGCAGAACTATGAAGAGAGTTTTACCAAGGACCCCAAGGTGCTCATCTCTTGCCTTCTGTGTTCGGAAGGAAGCATCTGTATATTCACGGTAAACTAGTTTTTTGTAAGATCCTCCAATTCTGGTTGGGCTTTGTTCAAAATGTAGCTGGGATTCACTGTGCAGAGAAAGTAGATACACAAAAAACTTTTAAATTAACAGTGATCATGTGAAAAGAGAGCAAGAATATACATACAACTGCTTTAAATTACTTGTAATTTATTTATAAAAGCACTGCATGTCCATTGTAGAAAATTTGAAAAATAAGGAAAACTGACCCCAAAAATTAAAATCTTCATAATCCCACTATCTGCATATAACCACTGTCAACATTTTCCATGATTTCTTTTCAGTTTTTTATCTATGCATGTGCATATGAGTATCTATGCCTGTCTACTTGGTGGTTTACCCACACACTTTCTTCTGGAACAAAAGATATTTTTTTCAGCCAGGTAGAAACAAACAACAAACACCATTTCTAAAACAACTATGTGCACAGATGCTAGAATAGTAAGATGAGAGGTGTCATTCTTCTTTTTAAATTTTATTATAATAAAATTAAATGGGATTAAATGGGTTCCCTTGAGAAAAAGTGTTCCCTAGCAGTGAAGTCGTGACTTGTCATGTTAACACATTGTAGAATTTCATAGCCTGGACAATCAAGCTAGCTGAAAAAACATCTATGAATTCATACTTATTTTAGTCAATATAAAATGAGAGTTGGACCTAACTCTGAATGTAATTTTTGTTCTAAGCCCAGATATCCTTCATATAAAATTTCCATCCCGCAGATTGAATAGTTTATTGATGAGCTGATGTAAGAAGAGAAAATATTCACTTGGTATAACATTCTTAGTTTTTGCAAATTTTCCAGGAGTAAATTAGAGAAAAATAATTACCATGGGAAACACTGCTTGATGGTTTTAGAACTTGATATTTTCTGACATGTAACTTTCATTCAGTAGACCAGAAGGATTAAAATTCCTGTAATCTTTGAGTTGGTAAATATAATTATAGCAGTTGGACTATCAGAAAAACTTTTAAATGCTGGTGCCACGGGTAATATATTTTGGTCATAGTTTTTGGTCATTAAAATAGTAACTGGTTATATATTCTTAGGTGTTGTTGGAATAAAAAATTTATAAAATGTGATTTAAGAACATCACAGGGAAAAAAAGTAATAAAATATGTCATGGACAATTGTTTAACTATGCCTTCAGATCTTTGTGGGAAAGTATAAATTATACATGAGGAATGTTTTTGAATTTTTGTAAAATTGTGTTATTGATAACATTATCCACTGTGTCTTATGATATATATAATAAATCCATTTTGAAATTCAGTGCTAGGGAAAAAAAATGAGCACTATGTTTTATTTTGAACTGGCTGCCAAGGCATTTAGAGAAAAATTTTGTGTGGTAGTGATCCTTTGATTCAATATTTTAATGAGGGTTCTATCAGGGACGTGGGTGGGGGAGATGGGTGAGCCTGGTGATGGGTATTAAGGAGGGCACGTATTATATGGAGCACTGGGTGTTATATGCAAACAATGAATCATGGAACACTACATCAAAAATAAATGATGAACTGTATGGTGACTAATCTAACAAAATAATAAAAAAGAATTAAAATATATATTTTCTACTTATTGATGTAATTATTTTTCTACTTTAGTTTTATCGGTATCTTTTTATAATTAGATGCCTAAATCCTTTTTAGGAGTAGGAGCTCATTAGGAGAAAGTTCAATTATCTTTATTTAACCATAAATATTTTAATCACTGAATTATTACCTTCCAGATGCTGTTAAATTTTTTTTAGTGAAGGAATCTACACCAGAGGGAGCATACTTCCAAACAATTTTTTCAGCAGCAATGTAGTAATGTATAACACGTGTCCTAGGAACGTCCGTTGAAGGTTTTTGGCAATTCCTTACATTGAAAAAGGCCTGCATACTACCTGAAAAACAGTAAACCCAAGCAGAGAATGTTACTACAACATTTTTCTTACTCCATATGTCTTTTATATTTTAGTCAACCATATTGCAACTTCTCCTTTTCAGAGAAATTTGAGGCATTTTACTTACGGAATCTGTGTAAAAACCTAAAATGTATGAAACAAATACAAAAAGCAGGATGCACAGATGAATGTTAGAGAAAACTATGTTACCAGAGAATAATCACCCCCATTGGACCAGTACCTAGATGAAGATGGTATCTGTCTACTGAGAAGAATTTGAGAGTCTATTTGGCCAAAAACATCTTTCCTCAGAGAATGAAATTACTACTGTTAGTCACTAATGAATTAGCTGAGTTATTAGATTAACTAGATGGTAGGCGGGAAGAAAATCAAGGCATGAGGACAGCATGTCCTGTGCTTTGATTTCGGAGTGCTGTTGGTGGGAATGTAAATTAGGACAGACATTGTGGAAGGCAATCTGGCAGCATGTGTTTAAACATAAAAAGATACAAATAAAAAGATGTTGACTACAACATTGTTAATAAGCAAAAAACAAACAAACAAATGTGGAAGCAATTTAAATGCCTATCAGCAGGCAAATGGGTAAATAACTTAGGATACATCCCCAATGTGGAAAACTATACAACAGCGTAAAAGAGTAAGTTAGACGTATGGGAATGTCAGGGAAAAGATTTCAAAACATGGATGAGTGAAGAAAGCAACAGCAGAAAATTATATGCAGGATGATCTACTTATGTAAAATCTACTTTTGTAAAACACAAAATATAGCAATGTGTTTTTTGTTTCTACATGTTCGTATATATTGTGTGAGAACGCATAGTTTTCATACCCAGTGTCTACTCTCTGGGGAGGAACAAAGATGGCGATGGGAGGATTGGACTAATGGTGTGTTCTTAAACCAGCGCTCTAAAGACAGAAAACACAATATTTGATTTATTTTGCTGATGTTTGTGGTTTAACCACTCCTGCTGTGACCAATTTGAAGTTATCAAGAGTTTACCTGCTGGCTGACTTAATTCTCCACCCTCTTGAGATGGTATGAGCTGGCTCCCATAC
This sequence comes from Ailurus styani, assembly GCA_002007465.1. Taxonomy (NCBI): domain Eukaryota; kingdom Metazoa; phylum Chordata; class Mammalia; order Carnivora; family Ailuridae; genus Ailurus; species Ailurus styani. The sequence continues at coordinate 2,264,923 of LNAC01000190.1, forward strand.
GTCACATTAGATTTTCGCTTTTTCTGCCTATCGCCCTCACCTAAACCTCCCCCAACCTCGTTCCTTCCTCTTTCCATCCTTCCTTTCTTCCCAAAGTCTATTCATGTATTCTTATATTTACTAATAAAATCAAATAAAATTTTTAAATCCAACTTCTGTACCAACATGGACGAGTCTGGAGGAGATTATGCTGAGCGAAATAAGTCAAGCAGAGAAAGTCAATTATCATATGGTTTCACTTACTTGTTGAGCATAAAGAATAAAATGGAGGACTCTAGGGGAAGGAAAGGAAAAGTGAATTGGGGTAAATCAGAAGGGGAAATGAACCGTGAGAGACTGTGGACTCTGAGAAACAAACTGAGGGTTATGTAGGGGAGGGGGGATGGGTGAGACTGGTGGTGAGTATTAAGGAGGGCACGTACTGCATGGAGCACTGGGTGTGGTGCATAAACAACGAATCTTGGCTCACTGAAAAAATAAAAAAAAATTAAAAAAAAAGTGGAAGTAAATTTTGAAAACCACACACAACTCTAGGACACGGGACACAGGAGAAAGCTATGGAGTCAATCGAATTAGCCAAGGAACTCTCTGAAGCTTCTCAATTGTGCTCAGGGCTGACCCTCTTTCCGCAGAGCTAAGGGCCAGACCTGGCTTGAAGGCACCATCTGCAAAGTCAATAATCAGAAGAGTGGGACTGAGTGTACATTTTCGCCTGAAAATGATATTCCTTTCTAAGTGAGAAACTTTTTACCGTTACATTCAGTCCTCGAGTTTCAGTAGCTGCGAGTGGTTCTCCTTCTCCCCCAGAGTCCTTGAGGACCCAGCACATAGGAAATCCCGACAAATACTGGCTGTGGAGTTATTTCAGTACCTAGTGGAAGTATGATTCTAACCAAAGTTTGGGACTTCAAAGACAGGTTGATCACAGAAGTAAACCCCAGTTTTGTACAAAAGAAGAAAAGTTACATTCTTCAGTTCTAATAACCATGTTTTAGGAAAACATTTGTGTAATTATAGGTAGAGTTTGGTCATGTTTAAGTATAGAAAAGATTAATGACTTCATAACTAGCCACTGTGTGATTCATTGGAGAGTGTGACTGAAGAGGGAAATAAATGGAAATACAGAGGTGTCCTGAGTTCTGGGTTAGTATCATTTAGTCCCACAATATTCCCGGCAATTCTTCTTATAGGGTTTTGGACAAGTGTTTTAACCTCTTGAAACTTGTTTCCTCAACTAAAAAACAAGCAGTAATAATATCTGCTCTGCCATTCAGGTTTTTTATAAGGCTCTCTGGCTAATAAATACAGAAGATTTTGTACAAACAAAACAAAACACCCCTATATACCTAGAAGCGTTCATCATTGTGGAGTTAAGTGTCAGAGACCTAGGTTCCGGTTCTGATCTTGTCACTGCCTTTCCTAAAGGCGATCCCACCACCTCCCTAGAAATCAGTTTCTCCATTTGGAAGAGAAGACATCTGTGAAGGGTTGCAACCTTGAAAGTTTTCTGACCCTGAATTATGTAAAGTTCACAAATCCCTACCTTGTATCTGACATCCCAGCAGCCACTCTCCAGGTCCCTTGGCCACCATGAAGGCATCTTCCAATGAAGCAGGAAAGACAGTAATCGTGTCCTTTCTGTGATTCCGAGATATCAGAGTTTGTCCATGCAGATAGATGGGGTGTATGTCCAACACACCACCCATGCCCACAAAATACCACTTAACCTTGTCCTCAGCACACATGGTGAGATTGGGCAGATTTCCATACATGTATCCGTTTATTGCTGAAAACAAAAGCGTGTTTTATTTTATTTATCTTTTAAGTAAACTCTACCCCCAATGCAGGGCTTGAACTCATGACCCTGATGGCAAGAGTTGTGTACTGTACTGACTGAGCCAAGAAAACAAACGTGTACTGATCTCTCACACATGGTAGATAAGGACCATATGCTATACATTCTGCGCATTTCCTCATTACACAGACCTCACTGTACCTGCTTTATTCTCATGCAGAATCTAACATGGGATTTGGTTGGTGTTTCACCCATGAAAAGACCATAAATATTGTATATCATTAGAAGTGTCAGAAGCACAAAGAATTACTGGCAAGACAAGAAAAGGTGAGCTGAAGAGCAGGGGTCAGTGATGAGGGGAAAAGAATAAAAAGAAGCTAAGTCCCAGAAAGAAGAAGACAAATATGGGTGACTGAGAGAATAAGAGCATCTTTTCTGAAAAATCTTATGTAGAAACAAGTTCTTTTTTTAAAAAAAAAACAGATTTTCATAAAATACCTGGTCACTTGTTCTTCCATAATATTTTATTACCTTAAAATTATATCTTTCCTGTTTTTACCATCTACTTTTGATCGAGATCAGATTTTAGGAAACAAATGCATTTACCTAACTTTACATATTATGAAACTTTGCAAATCAGCAAGATTTACTAGATGCCTCGCATATCAACCAGCGTACCTTGAGTGAAAAACTGGAAAATGTAAACTCAAGCACATGAACTTGAACAGAAGGAAATCACTAACTAGAATCACTGGAGTTAGAATTATAGGGTATGGGGAATAAAAAGCTTTCTTTAATCTTACAGGGCATCAGATTGCTCTCCTGGAAGTCAGAATCGCTAGCATTAACTTTGCCGGATTCAGTATATGTATTAATATTGTCATCGATATACCAGCTTTTGTTTTCATCAGTTATGGAAAACATCAAAACATAAGACCTGTCGATATTTTTTTCGGTGTCTCCATCCAGGGTGCCTGAAACATAAAGAACAACAAAATTTGCTCTTTGCAATAATTATTTTTGCCATAAAATAAACTGGGGATTCTAACAGATTCAACCTAATCTCGCACACCTACAGAGAGAACTCTAAGGAACAGAGCATGCAAGAAACAGGCAGACAGCCTCTCATCTTCCTACTTTCTTCCACCCTGTTGATACAACACTTCTCTGTAGGAGAAAGGGGTCATTTTGCAAGCAGGTGGCTCAAGTGAAGTTTACTGGGTTTGACTACCATCTAGTGACCAATCTGCCTCACTAGACTTGAACCGAGGCATTGGACTCACCATCGCCACCTAGTGCTTGGAGTCGGAGAGGGCAACGTACTTACTTGACCGGAGAATCAAAGTCAAGGCAGGAAAAGGGAGCTCGTTTCAGAAAAAAATTCCACTAGGCGACAGCCCACTTATTCTGGTTCTATTGCTACAATAAGATTTTAAAAATACGTTACCTCTTTTGCAAGTCAGAATTGGTCCAACAAGACCTGAAGCCACGTCTCTTGGAGTGTCTACATGGGAGTGGTAAATCCTCGTCACACAGTTACTGTCATTGGGACCAGGCCCCTGCTTTTCTTCTACGTACCACTTGTAAGTATATCGTGCCCCTGGTTGCAGACGGTCATCTTCCTTTTGCTTGTTCATAGTATTATCAGGATAGAGAGCGCCTAGAAAACAAAATCCACATTGCATTCACGGTAATCACTGAGCAACACTATTTTGAATGTGACTCATGCTTTCTCTAGTAAGCCATAAATGTATGTTAATGTCTATTTTTGGAATCAAGTGTGCATTTCTCCTCTCCTCTTTCCTGACTCCTGTCTCTTCTTCCTTAGCTGGCTTCCACTTGAATACCCAGCTTGTCTAGTTTCTAGACTAAACTGGAATGAGACAGGCAGTAAAACTGCCGACTATTATCACCATTACTGATGGATTCCAAAAATATTTACTCTGTCTCTACTATATGCCTACACCTCAGATACAGAAATCTAGGCTCCTGAGAGGCCTTCCATATTTTCTTCAGACTTGGGACCCAGGGCATCAAGAGGCATCCATGTGTCCTCCAGGTAGACCACTGGAGCCCAAAAGTGGCCCTCTGCATAGTTTACGTTACCCTAGGCTATTGTCCCAGTTCTGAATCTGGGGCCTTTCTCTTCTTTCTTTCTTTCTTTCTTTCTTTCTTTCTTTCTTTCTTTCTTTCTTTCTTTCTTTCTTTCTTTCTTCCTTCCTTCCTTCCTTCCTTCCTTCCTTCCTTCCTTCCTTTCTTCCTTCCTTCCTTCCTTCCTTCCTTCCTTCCCTCCTTCCTTCCTTCCTTTCTTCCTTCCTTCCTTCCTTCCTTCCTTCCTTCCTTCCTTTCTTTCTTCTTTTCCTAGAATTTTTGCCCTAGATATTTATCTCTTGAGGCTAGAGTCCTCATAAATATGAATAAATTTCCTACATTCAATAGAAGATTTTGAAGCATGGCCAATCTCTCATATTTACCCATCTTCCAGCACCCCTCCCCCCAATCCACGGTGAGCATAAAACCTTATTTGTTGGCTTTCTCTTCCTTTCCTTTCCTAACACCATTAAGCGGCTTGGAGTGTAGATGTGTAGGAGACAAGATACTGCCTGGAAAATAACGATTTTTTAAAGATTTTATTTATTTATTTGACAGAGACACAGCAAGAGAGGGAACACAAGCAGGGGAAGTGGGAGAGGGAGAAACAGGCTTCCTGCCCAGCAGAGAGCCCAATGCAGGGCTTGATCCCAGGACCCTGAGCCGAAGGCAGATGCTCAACAACTGAGCCACCCAGGCATCCCAATAATTATTTTTCTTGACAGTGATTTATTTCAAGAGGCTAATCTTCATCCATTAGGAAATGAAATGAGGTGGGGGTAAAAGAGTATTTCTGCCAACCTAATATTTGCTCATGAGCATCTCCTACCAAAAATAAATAAATAAATAAATAAATAAATAAATAAGAATGTGATCTGTGCTTTCTCTATTAAGCCATGAATGTACATTAGTTCGTATTATTATTATTATTATTGTGAGTGAAAAATGTGTTTTCTTTCCTAATAATTGCACAAGGGTGGGCACTTAAGAAATTGAACAAAGACTGTCTTGGATATAAACATTACAGACATCAAAAATAATAGTCTACATCTACCCCAAACTACTCCCAATTGATAATTACCCTACATTCCCTGAGGTCTTGGACTCATACTTCCCATAAGCAACAGCTCAGGAATGTAAGGAAAAAGGATTCACTTACCTTCATTTTCTTTGGAGTAGGTGAGTCCATGAGGATGGAAACTATACATTCTTGAAGCAAAATTTTTTACATGAACATAAACCATGTCTCCAGTCTCTGCCTTAATTATCGGCCCTAAAAATCCTAGCCAGGATGGTTTTCCAATGATTGTCTGAAATGTGTCATTAGTATACTGGAAATACAAAGCCTTCTTATAAACAGATCCTATCCTGTCTTGGCTTTGTTGCAGATATTTATCGGACTGAAACTCTCTGTAAAAAACAAGCAAAGAAACAAAAAGAGAGGACTTTAGCAAAGTTTGACAGAAAAAAAAAAGATGGTAAGTCAGCTGAAACTAGAAGTAAGAAGCTTCACAGCCTAATTTTGATGGACAAAACTCAGACACTGGAGAAAATGTGAAGGGAATCAAAAAAGGTGGTATAGGCAAGGAGTTGGAGTCTCTGACAAAGGGATCAAATACAACTGTAGCAAGTAATATATGTGGCATTTTGGTTTACAAGACTTACCAAACTCTTCATGGTGAGCCACAAAAAGGCTTTGAACCCCACTTGAAGGTCACTTTAGATCTCAAGCATTGCATCGATCCCAATGACTTAGAATTGTTTACCCATTTAAATGGATTTGTGGATTTGCTGGTAGACTTAGGGTCCTTTTGGCCAACAAATATGGTAAATCCCAACCCCCATGCATAACCACTAGCTCTCTCCCTCCCAATTACTTGAAAAGAGAAATCAAGACCACAGATGCAATTTTAGAGTCTCTGCCTTACCCTCCATATCAGAAGGAAAAGTGTTGTTTTCTATCTTGAGCGCCACATGAACAAAATTGATGATAAACAGAGAATTAGAGATGATCCTTGAAATACTGTGCCATGTTGGCAAGAGTGGCGACAGTTCTTAGAAGGAATAATTTCTGATTTCTATCAATATCTGTCTTCCATGCCATGCTTACAAGAAAATAAAGGAAGCAGTTCTAATAGCAAATGTGCCCTTAGAGGGTCAATGGTGGGAAATTCTTCATTAGCATTTTATCAGTGCATAACAATTACCAACTTTTGTTTCTGATAGTAACTTTTTCATTGCAAAGGTATTACTTACTGATCTTCTGAAAAAGGCTTCCCATTGAGCATATTTTTACCAGTAGGAGCATAGTTCCAAGTGGTTTCTTTAATGCCTATGTGGTAGTGCCTATCTTTTGCCCAACCTGGAGAACTAATAAAACCCAGAAAGATTAATGGTAAAAGAGCCTTCATTTTCAAACCCTAAGCCTGGAGACTCTGAGTGAGTGATGCCTGCCTTTCTTTTATAATCCAGGATTTCTTCCTTTATTTGTGTCCATTTACATAAGTCAGAGTTGCGTAAGAGTCCATCATGTGTTTCATCTACACATACATCATTTCCCTTCCAAACGCATTTAGTTTTCATTAGTCAGGCTGAGGGAAATGTTGCCCAACCCATATAGAATACTGGTGCTTGGCCAGCATTAGAGTTTGCTTGAATTACTGGGTAAGTGGGCTACGAGATCACCCATTATCCCCTGACGATTATTATCTGTTCCTAGGTTATTGGAATCATCTCCAGTTTATTCTCCAGCCTCCACGTTCTCCCAGATTCTTCATTACATGTTAATTTTAATAATTCCTTGCTCTAGATGTTAATTTAAATCCTTGTCATTTAATACTGTAAGTTATTCTCAAATTTCTTGAAATTTAAGACCGTCCATAATCTAGCCCCCAAATTGATTGTCCATGTTCATCTCCATAATTCACATAAAGGACCCCTTCCCTCTGAGAAGTTTCCTTATTAGGGACAGAGCTTATCCAAATTGTCCCCATTTTTAAAGCCTCCTGAAACTTTACCTCCTCAGTGAAGACCTCCCTGATTATTTCAGCCAATAGACAGCTCTCTCTTTCTGAATTCACCAGCTGTGTCTAGGCCTGGCAATTAACCACACAGTTTGGTACTGGTGTTAAAATTTTCATGCATTTTCTCTACCAATCCTTAGATTATAAATCCTAGAGATTACTTCTTTTTATTCTGTGTATCACAAAAATTATTCATGTCTGTGAATTTGTAGGCTTTCCAATGTCCCTTTATCCTGAAATTCTGCGACTTCCTTCCTCATCCTCGCAGAAACATTAATTATACTCTGGAATGTGGATAACAGATGATCCATTCAGCTGACTTTTCTTTTTTCTTTTTACTTAGTACGCACCCCAAGAAATACAAAGTCTAGTGTATTTAAATCAAACAGATGTATCCCCAGTTCCTAGCTCCACCATATACTAGCTATGTGATTTGGGACAAGTCGTGCTATCATTCTGAAACCAATTCTCCTTATTTGTGGCTGCTGGGAGGACTTAGCTTCTAGCCTACCAAAGAGAGTTAAGCATCCTCCCCCAAAGACAATGAAAATGGTGTTGGTAAACATTCATTGTTTGTTTTTCTTCTCAAGAAATGGCTAGAGAAAATGTCTTTGTGGGGGGGGGATGGGTGAGATTGGAAGGAAGTACTTTTTCTTAGGTGATCATATGTTTTATGGCTTGGAAAGATGACAATTTCTGTCCTTCCCTTCCCGCATGGACCTCAATAGATCCGTCTTTTGGTACAGTTGTATTTGAAGTTAGTCACCATTATTTGGCTATATTCTTGGTTTGCAGCCCAAGAGCATAAGGCAACTGATTTTGCTAAGATTTATTGAATTTGGCCCTAAGGTTTAAGCTCAAACACCTTGGAGGAAAATTTGGATTCCTTCCTGGTTTTTCCATTCCACAGCTGAAAATCATTTAAGAAGAAATGGAGCACATGAAAATATGCATAAGGATCAAATGACACTAACACCTTATGTTCGTAAAAAAAAAAAAGCTTTACAATATATAAAAATACCTTTAAAACATTATTCTTCAAAATGTAATCTTCAAAAAACTCTCCCTCACCCCAACTCTTATACCGATTTAATACATGAAGTATCTAAAGCTCAGAAGGTCTAGTAACTCACTGCATGATGCACATTTCCAAGTTATGGTGCCAGGGTTCAAACAGAAATCCCTGGATCCCATGTCAAATGTTTCTTCCATGTGATCTTATTAATTGGCTTCCATAATTTAAGCATATATACTTCTATATTATCAATAAATGATAAGTTTTTCTCTGAATATATAACTCTAGTTGTATCTTCCAATAAGGCAGACCAATGGGATATAAATGATGTGGGAGCAGGATGGGGAGGTTAAAGATGATGGGGAAGATGTTAGCAATGCTTACATCCATTTCCATTCTTTCCGTTTCTTCTGCCAATAACCAGGATTCGTTGAAATTCAGATCATCCTTAGTCAGTTTCTAAACAGTAACTCTAATTGTGTCAGCAAATCCTGAAAGGGAAGTTCATTAAATTCTTTTGATAGTTGAGGAAACTAGAACTTGGGGGTTTTAAAGAACTGACCAAAGCAAGTGGTGTTATTGTCAAATTTGAACCCGGACTTTAAAGCCTGGTGAATGTTCTTACTACTAAATTATCCACCTGCTACTCTGGGCAACTCTGGGCAACTATCAACCAGATCAGAAGAGTTTAAATAAGTAGAGCAGTTGGCAGCTGGGGCAGAAAAGTACACTTAGGCTAGAGCCCTGTGTCCTTCTCAGGTTGGAACTATGTAAACTGCAATCTTTTACAGTATGGGGTAGACTCCATGAGGGACCAGCTACCCACAAAACAAGGCATATGGAAGGAAAGAGTAGGAAATGTTGAGGATCAGGAGGAAAGAGAAAAGCAGCCCTGATATTTGGAGCTGGCCTGATACTATCAGTTGGGCCTTGCCCTGGGACTCACAGTTAGACCTTAGTGTTTTTCTCCTATTGGACAGAAAATTTCCAGAACTCTTACATCAGGCTACACCACTGTGACTACAGTGAATCAAGACAAAAATAGGTCTACTCCAAAATAATGTCTGAACACACAGAGGGAACATGAACATTGTCCAAATCTTTAACATGACCAAGCATTCCCTTATCCTGGCTATAACTGACTGATGCTTCTTCACCAATTATAGCTTTTAGATTTGCTTCATTCCTCTTGACTTATAGATAAGATTTAAGACATCCAATCATAGAATCAACCCTACTGCATCCAATCCAGAGCAAAGCCCTGCTTCCTTAAGCATCCCTCAAAACACCTAATACAAGCACCGATCCTGTCAATCCTTTGTACCACCTTCTTTCTGAGATACTCCATGGTTCTCCGTGGTATGTGTTGTCTTTCATTGCAAAAATCAACAAATACAACTTATTCAATTACAGGTGTATTACTGTGGTTTGGTTAGAGTGCATTGACACTAATTTCCCCTAGGGAAAAAATCCATAACATGGCTACTATTAAAATATTATCAACGTGACACAAATTCAGAAATTTATGTCTCCAACCTGGATCTCTCTGCCTAATTCCAGTGTATATAGTGGTCTACTGGACATCTTCCCTTAGCTGTTTAGTACAGCACTTCACAAACCTCTGCACGCAGATGAATCTTTAGAAAAATCTGAGGGTTTTTCAAAATGTAAATTCTGAGTCTGTAGGTCTGAGGTGGAGTCCGATATTCTGCATTTCTCTGCTGGCTCCCTAGTGATGCCAGTGCTGCCGGTCCATGAACCATATTTTTGATAGCAACAACCTAATAGACACCCCAAACTCAACGTGCCCCAATATGAACTTCTAAGACTTTCATTCTTAGCTCCGACATATTAAGAGCTTGGAAGTCATCACTGCAACAAGAAGCACTGGACAAACTGGAAATCAATGACTTTTCTCAAGCCCATTACAGAAGAAATGCAGGTAAGAAGGTGGCAATTCTAAAAGAAAGAATCAAAAGAAAATGCTATAAATCAAAAACACTGGAATAAGAATAAAGGGGCTTCTGATACTTCATTAGACTGGACACAGCCAAGGAGAGAATCAGTGAGCTTAAAGTCAATAGAAACTTCCAAAAGTGAAATGCAAAGAGAAAAAAGAACAGAAACGAACAACAAACAACATGCACAGACAGAATGTTTTGGAACTATGGGATAATTTCAAAAGATATAACAAAATTGGAATGCTGGGAGGAGAAGAATGAAAGAAATGAGTAAAATAAATGTTTGAAGTAACAAAGACCGAGAACTTTCCAAAGTTAGTGACAAATACCAAACTACAAATTTGAACAGCTCAAGATAGCAAAAAACAAACAAAAAACCTCCCCTATACTTGAGCACATCATACTCAAACTACAGAAGACCAAATCTAGAGAGAAAACCTTGAAAGAAGCTAAGAAGAAGAAAGTATCTTCCCAACAGAAAAACAAGAATAAGAATTATAAAACTGGATTGATCTTGCTCATCCTCCTAAAGCAATTCATTCCATTCACCACCTTCTTCATCTCAGTTAAGGGCACCTCCAGTTTTCTAATAAAGCCAGGTCAAAAATGTTGGATTCATCCTTTGCTCCCCTCTTTCTCACATTTCACAAGCAGTCTGTCACCTGTTCAGAGTATAACCTAAAATCCAGCTACTTCTCACCACTTCTACTGATATTTCCCTGGTTCAAGCCACCATTGTGTCCCCCTACGGAACTGTAAGAGCCTCCTAAATAGCTTCTCTGCTTCTGTTCTTGCTTTCCTCCAGTCTGTTCTTAACACAGGGCCCTGGGTGACCCTTTAAAACTATAAATCCCATCAGGTCATTCTTCTTCTCAAAGTCTTGCAATGGCTCCCTCTTTCTTGAAGTGTAAGATCCCTTCTATGGCTTTCAAAGCTCCTTAATGATTTCACTTCCCATTACCTCTTTTCTCCCATCTTCACTCTTCTCTCGTTGGCTTGCTCTGCTCTGACCAGGCTTGCCTCCTTGCTGCTCCTCAGACCTACCAGCCACACCTGCAACAGAAGGCTTTTGCACGACTCTTCCCTCTGTCTGAACACTTCCCATCTGGTATCCTCATGGCTCCCTTCTCCATCTCCACCAGGTCTTAATTTAAATGTCACCCTCTCAATGAGGTCTACCCCGACCATATGATTTAATAGCAATTCCTGTTCAACCTCTCTTTTTCCCTAGCATGTGGGATTCCCCCCACCTCATTTTCCTTTTGTCCACAGCATGTATCTTCCAATGTACTATACGATCTTCTTTATCAGGTTTATATTTATTGTGTGTCTCTTTATACTAAAATGTAAGCTCCATAAGGACACAAAATTTTGTTGGTTTTTTTGTTGCTGTATACCCTGAAACTGGCTATGTGACCTGGAAAAACAGTTGCAGCAACAATAATGACAATTTTGGAGTGCTTTCTATGTGTTAAACACTTTATTCATTTAATCTCTATAACCTTGGAAGTGAGACAATTAGAGCAGGAAGAGGGCAAGTCTGCCCAGGGGGTGCCTGGGTGGCTCAGTTGGTAAGCATCTGCCTTTAGTTCAGGTCATGACCTCAAGGTCCTGGGATCGAGACCCACGTGGAGCCCTACATGGGGCTCCCTGCTCAGCGGGGTACCTGCTTCTCCTTCTCTCTGTCCCTCCCCCTGCTTGTGCTATCTCTTTTTCTTGTATAAATAAATAAAATCTTAAGAAAAAAAAAAGAAATAGTCTCCTGCCCATGGCTGCACAGGTGGTGAAAGACAGAGCCAGAATTTGAACACTCCGGTATTTGGGCTCCAGAGCTCAAGTTTTCAGTGTGCTGTGTTGGGAAAATGGATTATCCTCTCTGTAAGTCAAGCATTTACCTCTTCATTATAAACTGTAGCACCAGATTATTTTAAAGGATCCTTCCATATCCACAAACCTGAATGTCACTCTGCTTCACTGTTTTATCTACTTTGGTGATGGTTTTCAGACTAAGTTAGAAATAATGACTTGATGGAACCAGGAACTGGTGGCTTTCTGGACACCACGTTGCAGATCCTTCAGAAAGTTCCTACTTCCTATTTTCTGATGCAAATATCATACAAATATGCATGAGTAAACTTTATTTTTCCTGCCATAACAATTCAATGCTGGCTAGTCCTGCCTATCCAAATTCCCCTAGTAACTGTAAGAATGAGCAAATGTGATTTCGTAAATCCAAATTCTTCAAAGAAAGCAGAAGAATTTTAAACAGGCAGATTAACCAAAACTGGCAGAGCCTCCACTCCTGCTTTTAGGAGAAAACAAGGACTTTTTGAGGGGAGGGACTGAAGGAGTCAGGTACAGTGCAGAGATAGTCAACTCGACAGAAATACTGGGATATAAAATGGTGGGATTAATAGAAAACTGTATTGGAAAAAAACTTTTTTTGCCCTTTTTTGTTTATCAGCTATGGGCCATTTCTACTACTGTGTATTTCTACTACCAGAAATGTACCATTTCTACTACTACTACTACACTGTATATGTGAATGATACTCATAATGCTTATGAGTGCCCCTTCAGATCACTACATTTATATCTTTGGGGTAAATACCCAGTAGTGTAATTTCTGGGTTGTAGGGAGCTCTATTTTCAACTTTTTGAAAGTTGATGCTTATGGAGATGTTTTTATGTGCTCAGACTCATGTCAGTCACTAAGGGGGGAATGACATTTATAAAATAGGGCAGTATAATGAGGGAAAAGGATCTGTGGCTGATGGTAGAGCCATACATAAAATATGGCCAGAAGAAAACACCAACCTCATTTCTTGTTTGTTTTCTCAAATATATTGCCTGACTTATTTACTTAACACATTACTAAAGTCAACCTATCTTCAGTGGATGAGTTTCTGCTATTTTAAAAGACATTAAAAAATTATTGCCACAGACTGCAAGGGTGGTTCGACATCTGCAAATCAATCAATGTAATACCCTACATTAATAAAAGAAAGGATAAGAACTATACAATCCTCTCAATAGATGCAGAAAAAGCATTTGACAAAATACAGCATCTTTTCTTGATTAAAACCCTTCAAAATGTAGGAATAGAAGGAACATACCTCAATATCATAAAAGCCATATATGAAAGACCCATAGAAGATATCATTCTCAATAGGGAGAAACTGAGAGCTTTTCCCCTAAGGTCAGGAACACGCAAGGGTGGCTACTATCGCCACTGTTGTTCAACATAGTACTGGAAGTCCTAGACTCTGCAATCAGACAACAAAAAGAAATAAAAGGCATCCAGATCAACAAAGAAGAGGTGAAACACTTGCTCTTTGCTGATGACATGATACTGTATGTAGAAAACCCAAAAGACTCCACAAAAAAATTGCTAGAACTGATACAGGAATTCAGCAGAGTTGCAGGATATAAAATCAATGCGCAGAATTCAGTTGCATTTCTATACAATAACAATGAAGCAGAAGAAAGAGAAATCAAGGAATCGATCCCATTTACAATTGCACCAAAAAACCATAAGATACCTAGGAATAAACCTAACCAAGGAGGCAAAGGATCTGGACTCAGAAAACTATAGAACACTCATGAAAGAAACTGAGGAAGACACAAAGAAATGGAAAAAACATTCCATGCTCTTGGATGTGTAGGACAAATATTGTTAAAATATCTATGCTACCTAGAGCAAACTGTACATTCAAAGCAATCCCTATCAAAATATCATCAACTTTTTTCACAAAGCTGGAACAAATAAACCTAAAATTTGTATGGAACCAGAAAAGAACCTAAATAGCCAGAGGAATGTTGAAAAAGAAAACCAAAGCTGGTGGCATCATAATTCTGGACTTCAAGCTCTATTACAAGACAGTATGGTACTGGCACAAAACCAGACACATAGATCAACAGAACAGAAAAGAGAGCCCCGAAATGGACCCTCAACTCTATGTTCAACTAATCTTTGACAAGGCAGGAAAGAATGTCCAATGGAAAAGAGTCAGTCTCTTCAAGAGATGGTATTGGGAAAATTGGACAGCCACATGCAGAAGAATGAAACTGGACCATTTCCTTATACCACACACAAAAATAGGCTCAAAAATGAGTGAAAGACCTAAATGTGAGACAGGAATCCATCAAAATCCTAGAGGAGAACACATGCAGCAACCTCTATGACCTCGGCTGCAGCAACTTCTTGCTAGACACATCTCCAAAGGCACGGGAAACAAAGGCAATATAAATTCCTTCATTTCACTTCTGATATAGGTAGTACCTTCACAGAGAGGGTCATTTTTTCTAAATATTGAAGGGAAGCCTAAGGGCATCTCTAAATCTATCATATTCAAATAATTCTTTTGACACATTTAACCTGTCATGATCTTTTGACTTTTCTTCAAAGGTTTGCTAATCTCACTCCGCCAGATCCTTATTTGTCAAGACCTTGTGTGTGATTTAAGTAGTTACCCATTACTTTCGATGACTTTTAAGTGCTGCAATATTTACATTTAATTGGCACTGGGAAGTGAAGCAGGCAACGGAGAGAAGCCAAAAAGTGAGTGCGTTAATGCTGTGGGTAACTGGGGCTCAGTAAGGCTGGGATTCTTGGTGAAACTAGATGATACCCTCTCAGAACTATTCTATCGAAGAGCAAGGAGGTTATGGAATTTACGCACCGGAAAGTCACTGCTGAGCTGTTGACTCCCAGGCACTTCTGGCCTCCCTGTGTGCTGTGCAAGCACGCTCCTAACCCAGAGAATATATTCAGGTAGGGAAATGCAGAAAGTCATATGCCTGTACTTGAACTATCAGCAGAAGTCCTACCGGGTGAACCAAGGGGAAAGGGGAGAGGCACTGACATGTCTGCTACACTCTGTTGGGCACTTAGAGAAGATGATGTCAGATATCTCCATTCAAAAAGTATCTTTTTCCCTTTGTAATTTATAAGTAATTTCAAAGGTGATCTTTGAGATCAACTAAATATCTTATTCCCCAAATGTACTTTTACTCAATGATTTTACCATTATTCATTCATAGTTCTCTCTCTCTCTTTTTTTTAAGATTTTATTTATTTATTTGAAAGAGAGGGAGCAGGAGTGGGGCAGGGAGAGCCAGAGGGAGAAGCTGACTCTCTACTGAGCAGGGAGCCTGATTCAGTTCCAAGACCCTGGGACCATGACCGGAGCTGAAGGCAGACGCTTAACTGACTGAGCCACCTGGGTGCCCTCACTTATAACTCTTACTAACATAAGGACAGAACCCCATCTCTGATCACTGAGCTCCAAAAAACCTATAATTAATGAAAGTAACCTCACCTGAGTCCCTGAACTCTTTGAGCCTGCCTTAGTCTTTTCCCTTGGCCATCCGTTTAGATCCTCAGATCCAAAGAACTCAACCTGAGGGGTTAATGGCATTATAGAAACTGACCCAAGATACCAGGAACTGCCTCCAGGATTCTTGCAAATGTTTTTCTTCAGTATTCCTGCCCTTTTACCCTAGGGCTGGGTACTACTGCTTCTGCCAAAATAGGTGAAGAGTAGCCTAGAACTCAGAGGCAGAGTAGTGAGACTTGCCCTGTCATAGCCAAGAACACCAAAAGTCTCCAAGGAGCCTCATTTTCCATTCGGAGACACTTACAAAAGACTCTTCCATGACAGACAGCATCTGTACTTCTAGAGATTTCCACCATGGTGGACCTGATGGATTCCCTAGAGCTGCAGGACTCGGCCAGAGTACCTCTTCCTGCTTCCTGAATGGAACCTTCCACATTTTGCTCATTTCCCAGAGTTCTTTTTTCTAGACCCTTCAGTAATAGATTTATCTGGATGCCCTGAGGCCAAGATTGCTCAGTTATACCCATTCAGCAGGGTTCTCTGTCCTTGGTCTGCAGAGGAAACCCTAGCTCCCCACCTAAAGGAGTTCCACCTTCCATTGAGTATCTTCTGTTGTGTCCCTGCGTTAGATACAGTGGTTCTGAAAATAGAGAACTGGAGTCTTCTGGAGGAGGAGTCCAGAAGCTATACTGAGTTGTTCTCTAAAGATCTCAGGCTCCCAAGTTTGACTGTGAGTAAAAATAAATTTCTCTAAAAATCTTTAGAATCACTCAAATATATTAACCGTAGTGCCTAGAGTGACAAGTTATGAAATCCACCACAACCAGAGTTCCTATGGGTGTCCAAACAATTGAGGCCTCATGAAAGGACATGGAGGATGAGATCTAGGTCTGGAACTTGCTTACTAATTTGGAGAATGTGGAAAAGGCCCAACCCTCAATATGCAATTTCCTGCACTGCTGTTCTTGAGACTTTCCTTGAGTTAGAATTCCCCAAGACTTCCAGAAACGCATTTTGTATGAAATACAAAAGTGTTAAAGACCCAGGCATAGACAGGGTGACCCAGGAATCCACCTTGGTGAATACAGTTCATTCCCTGGCAAATAAGTTGTTCTGTCCTATATCATTTTATCTAGGTATTAAGCCCAAAACAATGCTATTTCCTTCTGAAGAAAAGAAATCAACAGCAAGCATAAACCTGTCTGTGTAAGAAAAGAGGCAACAGTGCAAATGTTGGCTGTAGGTTCCAGGGAGAAGATAAATCAAGCAAGCTCTAGGTTACAGTGTGGTTCCCGTGGCCTGCCCCCTCTTGGGAGCAGGCAGAGGAGCACTTCTGGAGAGTGGGTAAGTGTCCTCAGCTGATGCAAATGGTAGACAACGGAAGGGAGATCAGGAACATCAGCAGCACGTGGTGAAGTCAGACCAAGTAGAGAGAAAAATCTCACCCAGTCATGCCATCCTCAAGTTAAAAGGAACTTACATTCGCAGCAGGGCTCTTGGTGATGACTGCCCTTGAACTGTCTGTCTCTCAAGTCCTACTGCTCCTGGGAACTGGTTGCTCTACACCTGGTCAACAGGTATTCTGCGATACTCTTTTCCTTCTTTCTGGGAATTCCCCTAAGCTCTCCTCTTTGATCTAACTCCTATTTCCTGAACCTTAGTTCTTCCTCTTTGTGGAGGGAGAATTCACTCATCTTGGTGGACTACATTTTCCAGGAGCTTCCTGGAAAGGTGATACTTTGAGAACTTAATCATCAGAATATGTCTTGTGTCATGGAAATAATTTCCTTTAAAATTTAAAAGACATTGCTCCAGCTTTTCTCTAAGTTAGCTGTTTTGAAGTTTAAAGCCAGTATGATTCCCTATAGTTTCTAGGTGACCTATTCTTTTTTATCTTGAAAGTTATGGAATATCCTCTTTCAGTCAGGGGTTTAAAAACTTCCTTTGGTATACCTTTTCTATCTGGGTACTCACACTTTTCAGTTTCATCAAGTTTTCTTGCATTAAAATTATTTCTTCTCTGGAGCACCTGGGAGGCTCAGTTGGTTGAGCATCCCACTCACAGTTTCAGCTCAACTCATGATCTCAGGGTCATGAGATCCAGCCCCAAGTGAGGTTCCACGCTCAGCATGGAGTCTGTGTGAAATTCTCTTCCTCTCCCTGCGTAAAATTGAGTCCCTCCCCGACTCATGCATGCTCTTTCTCACTCACTCTCTAAAACAAACAAACGAATAAACAATAAGTAAATAAATAAAATCTTAAAATTATTTCTGTCTCTGTTTTATTTATCTATTTCTAGAAATTCATATTATTTGGTGTTGACTTCTTTGACTGTTTTTCTAATTTTCCTTAATTTTTGCTCCATTTTAAAAAAAACTTATTCTTTTTGCTCTAGTCTCTGAGTGATTTCTTGACTTCATTTTCCAAATTGTCTACTGAGTTTTTCATTTCCACTATCTTATTCTTAATTTCTAAGAGTTTTTGTTGTTGTTGTTCTCCTAATGCTTCTTTTTAAATAGAATTCCGCCTTTTCTCATGAACACAGAATCTTATCTTTGTGAGGAATTCATGATATGTATTTTTTAAGGTTTTCTTCTTTCCAAGTTTGTTTCCTCCAAATCAGTGTTTATTTCTATTTGCTTTAGTCTCTATCTTTCAAGTAAGAGGCATTCCTCAGATGTGTCTATCTGCTCATGATTATGAATGAAGGGAAGAGCTGATGGCAAGTTGAGTGTGTGTAGAGCTTATTGACCCTGAACTTCACTGTTGGGTAAACTGGGTGAGCCATTTGTCGAAGAATTGCAAATGTCACTATATTAGTTTCCTATTGCCACGGTGATAAATAACTACAAACTTAGTGGCAGAAAACAACACAAGTTTATTATCTTACAGTTCCAGAAAGCGGAAGCCCAAAATCGGTTTCACTGGACTACAATCAAGATGTCAGCAAGCCTGAGTTCCTTCTGGATGTTCTAGATATGAATCCGCTTCCTTGAATTTTCCAGCTTCTACAGACTGGCAGTATTCCTTGATTGATCCCCTTCCTCCGTCTTCAAAGCCAGAAGTGTGGCAGCTTCTCCCTTGTGTGATTTCTATTTCTGTCTGCGTATCTTCTTTCTCTGAATGTGATATTGTCTCCCTCCATAACAACATTTGTGATTACAGTGCATTTGCCTGGATAATCTCCCCCATTTAAAAATACTTAATTTAATCACACCTGCAAGTCCATTTCTAGGCAACATATTCACAGGCTCCTGGGATTAGGACATGGACATTTGGGGGTTATTATTCAGCCTACCAGCATCAGTATCTAAGTTTTCCCTCTTGCACAGGCCAGACTCCCTACAAGAGGCTCCAACTTGGAAGGAAAAATTCTGGCTACCAGTACTCTGAGATCTGAATTAAAAGGGCTTGGGGTCAAGTGTGTCTCAGCGTTCCTCATTCAGGATGTACCAGTCACTTAATGTCTCCGGTTTTGCAGCAGTGTCCATGTCTTTGGTGACTCTAGTTCCCTCCAGTTCAGAGACCCTCATTTTACCCTTTCCAGAGAATAAACTTTCAAATGTCTGCCACTTTCCAGTGACATAGAGAGGAGAAGCGATACAGGGAATCATCGAATCCTTCTTGTTTTCGTGCTCTTCCCTTACTCCCAGTTCCAGATGTACCTGGAGTTATCCATTTGGGAGTCTTTTGAAGATCCTGACATAAAAATTACGCTGGTTCTCTGCCCCCACCCCAACTCCCAGAGCTTGGGATTTTTCATGTTTCATGAGTTGGTTTTGTCAGTTACATTTTATCAGTCTGTTTTGTAGCTTCCACCATTTTATTGCTATTGTCTCTTCTCCTAATCTCTGCGTACTTGTTAGTTTATGTCTTTAAAAAAATTCTTTATTATAAATTTAGTGCGATTTTAGGCAGGAGTGAAGTTAGGGGTGTGTGTGTGTGTGTTTGCGAGTGTTTTCATATTAATGCAAAAAAAGCATTTGACTTGAATTGGTTATGTTCCTTGGGCCAGGCATGGGTTGGCTCTGACCAGAGTAACTAGGCACCACATCTACTAAAAGGATTTTAGTGACCAGGTTTTTGTGTCCTGCCCTACCAGTCCAATTACACACACTGAAGCTTGACTTCTTGCCTCCGTTTCTTACCAGATATTCCTGTCCCTCTGGGACTGGAATCTTGTCCCTGACTCTCAGCTTCATCTTGCGAAGCAGGAAGCTGAACTGTCAGGAGCTATTCTGAATATAAAGACTTGGGGTTTTCATCAGTACCCTTGAATTGCCTCCTTCCCTTTCAGTGGGATGGAAGTATATAGGCCAGAGGCTGAGGTTTTAAGAGCCTGATTTTTTTTTTTTAATTTTTATTTATTTATTTGACAGAAAGAGAGGGAGAGAGAGCACAAGCAGGGGGAGTGGCAGGCCGAGAGAGAGAAGCAGCTCTCTGCTGATCAGGAAGCCTGATGCGGGGCTCAATCCCAGAACGCTGGGATCATGACCTGAGCCGAAGGCAGACACTTAACAGACTGAGCCATCCAGGCGCCCCAGGAACCCGATTCTGATGGCTATTGTGTTTATACTCTCCGAACCTGGGACAAAAGGAAGTGCAGGCCTGTCTTGCACTTTGTCTAGCCTAGCAATGCCTGCCTCTTACTTCCGCCTACTTTCCCTCCCCAGACTTCTGACCCTATCCTCTCCCTAGAAATGTAGAACATTCCTTTACTCCGTTTCTCTTCTGTTATATTTGTGCTATTTCCGGGTCTCAGCCATCCAAAAACTGCTCCAACTACATTGCATTCTGGTTTCAGTCACCAGGGTTCTAAGAGCTTTATATTTACCAACTCACAATCTGCACAACACCTCTACAATTTTTTTAATATTTATTTTTTTGGAAGGGGAGTGGTGGCAGAGGGAGAGGGAGAGAGAGAATCTTAAGGAGGCTCCACACCCAGCATGGAGCCAAACGTGGGGCTTAATATGGGGCCGAGGGGGGGTGGCTGATCTCATGACCCCGAGATCATGACCTGAGCCCAAATCAAAAGTCAGCTGCATAACTAACAGAGCCACCCAGGTGACCCACAACAACGCTATTATTATTGTTCTTTTACAAATTCAGGAACGGAGGCACAGATACTGTAAGTAAACTTGACCAGGATCGTACAGCTAATAAGGCAGAGTCCAGATTTGAATCTGAGCATTTTGACTCCAGAGTACATCTTTAAATTTAAACCACTATGTTATAGACTTATAAATCACATTCATGTGCCAAACACCGTTTTCTGAGATATATATATGCATATGTATATATATGATATGTAAATAAGATCATAGAAATTAGTATACACCCATTTAATCTTCATGGATACTATAGATCAGGCAAACAACCAAAAGGAAAGATACTGAGGATCTGAAAGACAAAATTAACAACCTCACCTAATGGACACTGTAGAATCTTGCACCCAATATTTGGAAAAATATATACTTTTAAAGTACATAAAATATTTACAAATAGTAACCATAAGACATGTTTAAAAAATGTTAAAAGTATCAGAATCATATAGACCACATTGTATAATCACAATAGTTGGAAATCAATTTAAAAAAAAACGCAAACTCGTACACTTGAGAATTTTAAAGCACATTTAAAAACACATAGATGGAAAAATAAAGAAAAGCAGAAAAATTTATAACTAAATAATAAGGAAAATAAAACAGTTTGACACTTGGGAGATGCAACCAAAGTGGCACTTAAAGAAAAAGTGTATTGTCTTAAATGCTTATTTTAAGGGAAAAAGAAAGTTTGAAGATTAATAAGCTAGGCATTCAAGTTAAGAAATTGGGAAAATTACAATGAAGTAGAAGGAAGGGAAATAAGAGAGAAATAACAAATATAAAAACATAAATGCATAAAATAGAATTCATTCTCAATTGGAATTACCTAGCAATATTCGGCCTCTCTCTCTGAGAATTAGAAAATGAAAAGAATAAGAAAAAGGACTAGGGTGCCTGGGTGGCTCAGTGGGTTAAAGCCTCTGCCTTCAGCTCAGGTCATGATCTCAGGGTCCTGAGATACAGGCCCACTTCGGGCTCTCTGCTTGGCAGAGAGCCTGCTTCCTCCTCTCTCTCTGCCTGCCTCTCTGCCTATTTGTGATCTCTCTCTCTCTCTGTCAAATAAATAAATGAAATCTTAAAAAAAAATAGATAAAGGAATATCACACACTTTCCTTCATGTTTAGTTCTTTTCTATTTTAAGCTCCTTAAGCAGATTTTACAGAAAGGATGAGAGACTACGTCCTTTTTAAATGATATTTATTTTTTCTCATTATTCAAGTAACACATTTTCAAATGAATATTTGAAAATATAGAAACAATGTAGAGAAAAGAAACATGAGTCACAATTCCATCATTAGGGGATAATTATTAACTACTAACATTTAGGTATTGTTTCAGTCTTTTTTTTTCTGTGTCTGAAGTTATGCACATGTGTACGTGTAATCATACAGTTATTAAAAAATTTGGTCTCAGTGCACACATAGATTTGTATCCAGCTTTTTTCATTAAAACTGCATCATCAGGGGCACCTGGGTGGCTGAGTCGTTAAGCGTCTGCCTTCGGCTCAGGTCATGATCCCAGGGTCCTGGGATCGAGCCCCGCATCAGTTTCCCTGCTCTGCAGGAAGCCTGCTTCTCCCTCTCTCACTCCCCCTGCTTGTGTGTCCCTCTCTTGCTGTGTTTCTCTCTGTCAAATAAAAAAACAAAACAAAGAAACTATACCGTTAGCAGATGCTCTTCGAATAAAAAATGTAGGGTGGCTTTGTTAGTATTTAATTTACTGATACAAATACTCTACTGCAGGGCACCTGGGTGGCTCAGTGGGTTAAAGCCTCTGACTTCGGCTCAGGTCATGATCTCAGGGTCCTGGGATTAGCCCCGCATCAGGCTCCCTGCTGAGCAGGGAGCCTGCTTCCTCCTATCTCTCTGCCTGCCTCTCTGCCTACTTGTAATCTCTCTCTCTCTCTCTCTCTCTCTCTCTCTCTGTCAAATAAATAAATAAATAATCTTCAAAAAAAATAATCTACTGCATTTGGCCGCAACCCTGTTCTTAGACAATGTTTCCAATTGTGGGGTGGAGTCATTCAGCTGACATCTACTCATGGTCCACTCGGGCTATGGTGCCATATTGAATCTAAACAAGACTGAGACAGTCTGAATGTGTAAGACAAACTGGTGAGGTTGACTTGTCAGAAGTCTGTTTACCAGAAGGTTAAGGAGTCACTGGGAGAACTAAGAAAAGTGGGTGATGAATATGACAAGTTTATGGGCTTGGTGGAGTAATCAGATACTCTCTGTATGTTGGCGTCCTTTCTCATCCTTTAATTATTTTCCTGACAGCAATGATTGGGTTGCTTCATTCCTGGCTTCCTTGCGATCAAATTCTCAAGCAAGAATGAACATTGATCTCATTTGGATGGTGTTTCACTCTTAGGTAAATCAGAGCTAGTGGGGCAATAACAGGCTGCCCATGGCTTGGGTGCCCATCCCAGTTCTTTTATCTGGGTCCAGGCATGGAGGTCATCTGATATACAACATGGCTTGCTTTCAAGATACTTACATCAACAAAGGCTGCAGTCAAGGCAGCTTCCTTTAAAGGAGGATGTGGGCAGAGCAGGCACCAAGGAGAGAAGCAGGTTTCCCTCTTTCCCCAGGCTGCTGCCCAGCTTTGGCACAGAACAGGTATTGACAGAGCATTGTTGACAGTGTTCATGGAGGAGAGCAACAGGGAAGTGGCAGAAGTGTTATGGCTCAGTGGGCCTATGGTGGAGACAGCTGTTCAGCAGAGTGACCATGAAGGGCAGACAGGCCTGGCATGAATATCCAACATTGAATGTCTACCATACCCACCTTGTGCTATGTCCTAAGGAGGTTGGGAAAATATATAACATTGCTGCTGTTCTCAAGGAGGTCATGGTAAGTATAGGGTACAGACGAAAGTTTCAAAATGTTTCACTAAAATTTTTTTTTCTACAAATACAGGTATTGGTAACTCCCTATGACCTAGGTATTGACTGGTGAATGGTTCCTTTCTTTAACCCATTTAGCATGTCTTCGACAGCTCATTTATTTCAAGGCTACCTCTTGTAGCCACATTCATCATCAAAAGTGAGAAAATAAGGCTAAAGACTCAGTTAGATTATATAATTTTATATAAATTTTTTGTCTCAGTACTTTCATTATTGAACACTGATTGAAGTGTTATTTTATGATGCTTACAGATACTCAGGGTGGGAAAACATGTGGAAAAAGGATATATTTAAAGATTGGATAAAAGCAAACATTTTTAATAGTTAAAAGTATGAATTTTAAAATATGTTTCAATTATAAAACATGATAATAAAACTTGGGAAGTAGAGAAAAGTAGGAAGGGTCACCTATCACCCAGATAAATGACAGCTGACATTTTTCTGTAAATCCTTCCAGATTGAGTTTTCCTTCTAAATTTTGATTATTTGGTGTTTGTCTTAGATGGTTATGTTTATACAAACATAAATTTGTAATCTGCCTTTTTAATTAACAGTATTCATTATCTTTAAAATATAATTTGTAATGACTGTGTAACATAATTTGTAATGACTTTATAATATTACAACTAATGTACTACTCTTGACTTAATTCTTCCCCGAAAGTTAGACTTTGGGATATTTCTAATTTTCTATAAGATTAAATAATATTGTATTGCTCATATTTGCATAATGTTTTATCTTTTATTCTTATTTTGTTCAACCAAAGAGTGTGGGTATTTCTGAAGATCCTGGGACATATTGCTTAGAAAAAATTCCAGATGGAAAGGTGACATTGTTGGCACTTCTAATGAGGAATATAAATATAAGCAGGCTCAAAAAACACCAAACAGGGAAATCACCATCATTTGAATACTGCCTTAAGGTCTTTTCAGGAGATATGAGACAGACGGCATATCTTGATAATGGAAAATATTCTTGTTGTCATTCAAATGACTCCAGGCTAAAAAAGAAAGAAAGAAAGAAAAAGAAAGTGAATAAAGTAGTAAATTGGGCTTGATTAATGATCCATGATCCAGGTATCAACTTAAATTTACAGTTCATATTCAAAACATGATGAATTAGGAAAATATCTACTTGAAACTTCTAGGAAGGGTATACATTATTTGTTGTTAAATAAGACAGAAGCTAACTCATTCATAATTTCTCTTCACTCTGGACTTGCTGGGTAGTTTTAGCAATTTTAGTCATAACTAAGTTAACATCAGTATTTAGGCAGATGAAGCAAAAGTAGTTTTGAAGGGATAAAAACATTTCTCTACTTTAAAACCAACTACTAATGATTCAGTATAAAAATGATTATTAGTTTAATGTAGCAGCATTCAGAGGAGAAATTATTTCAATGGGATAGTGTTGTGAGCCTTCAATTATCTTATGAACAGGCAAATTCTCAATAAATAGTAAGACTTCTTTATGCTTTAGGTTATTTCTACACAAAACACTGCACTGTGGCTCATTCAAAACACTTCTGCTGTTTTCACCATTCAGGACTGAGTGCAGATTTTATAATTACTCCATTGATTCATTCCACATAGGCAAGCCAACAGACACATTGGGATATCAGGGGGAAAAATTGAGCTATTAGAACTTGAGTAAAGATGAGAGCAGTAGGGATGGAAAGAAAAAGATGGGAGGCTCAAAACCTTTCAACCAGAGTCACTGAATCTCGGGCAGTGGGGGGTAAAATGGAGGAGGTACAGGTGTCACTGGTGATCTATTACCTGGATGATGACCGAATAGGTTCCACACAGTATCTTGGATAAATGAGTGACTACTCTGACGAGGCAAACAAGCACCTGAAGCCCACTGAGAGTTATGAGAATGGAAAATAAAATGATGTTCCACTCCACTACATGTGCGGGTTCCAAGCACTCAGTCCATATGCTGGAATCTGTAAGGAAACTGAGAGAGAGAAGGAATGTAGTCAACAAGACATACGGCCAAGCCTCAATACTTGGTCTAAGTAAGAAGGCCACAGATGTTTGTACGTTTGGGAAATTAATATATATGATTGAAATACATAATATTATTCAATGTGAACTAAGGCATTTAAAAAAAATCATTCATATACATATATGGAGTATATAGCATGCATAAAACATTGGGTATGCTTCTTTTAAACATGGCGCCTGCCTCAGAGACATTTTTTTTTCCTTAGAGACAATTTTAATTCAGTTAGAAGGCAAGACACATATTGAAGTGTTCACTAGTAATAAAAGGCAGCACATGACAATACCAAGAAAGATAAAGATTGCTCATTCCCTAAAAGTCCAGAAGCTAGGCTGGGCTGTCAGGAATAAGGCTGAGCTTATGCTAGATATAAAAATCACACATGTGTCAAAATAGCAAAGGGAATTTTTCCTAGAAATTCCTAGACTCATCTCCTTTGGCTGCTCCCCCTGTTTGTGCTCTCTCTCTCTCTCTCTCAAATAAATAGATAAATGAAATCTTTAAAAAAAAATAAATCCCGGGGTGACTGGGTGGCTAAGTTGTTAAGCATCTGCCTTCGGCTCAGGTCATGATCCCAGGTTCCTGGGATCTACATCCAGCTCCCTGCTCAGGGGGAAAGCCTGCTTCTCCCTCTCCCACTCCCCCTGCTAGTGTTCCCTTTTTCGCTGTATCTCTGTCAAATAAATAAATAAAATCTTTAAATAAATAAATAAATCCCTTATAAGCACTATTTGTTTTAAAAAAAAGAAGACAGAAATAAGAGAAGAGAAAAGAAAAAGAAACTCCTAGACTCTCTCCCAAAGCCCTTTCAAACAGTAGTTCTCAAAAAGCACACATCAGGATTATCTGGAGGGCTGTGAAAATGTAGACTGCAGAGACAGCCCCCCCCCCAAAACACACACACACACACCCGAGTTTCTGATTCAGAAGGTCTGGATGAGGCTTGCTATTTTGCATTTCTACGTTCCCAGCGTGGGCAGCTTCTGTGGCTGGTTTGGAGTCCACAGCGCGAGAACCTCTGCTTTAGAACATTGCTGCTCTGTTGGGGCTAAGATTTAAGCGATGAGATGGGAATGCAAAACATTGAAAGCCTCCATCAGTCTAGTTTAGCACTAGATCTTGAGAATTCAGCCAGGCCCCAAGATAATCTGAAAACCACACCGACTCTACCCGACTGACATTTGCTCCCTTCCAGATACACCATGCCCAGCAGCGCTTCTCCGAAGGGTGGCGCTCTGTTCAACGAATCAAAATGGAAAACTGGTCTCCTCAGAGAATTCGCCAAACAAAAAGAATCAAATCGATTTGTGGGGCCAAGTCGTTCACAAATACAAGAGTCTTTCACAAAACATGGTCAATAGCAATATGCTTTATCTTGAGGTGGCAGCTATGGCAAAGAGGCTACTGGGAAAGTGGCCTGGAGCTTTGGTGCTTGTTGGTGGGACAGGGTGAATTCTGCAGTTCGGGGAACACAACCACCACGACTTCCCTCTTCTCTTTGTTTTTCCTTGTCTCTGCTCCCTCACCCCACCCAGTTTCTCTCTCATTCCCTTTCTTTAGTTCTGTCTTTCCTCCCTTTCTTTAGTTCCTACTCTCTATGCTTGAGGACCCTCAGAAGCACTCTGAGAATTCCCTGATCTTGCTAAAGGCCCTTAAATTTTCAAGTGTCAGAGAGTACTCGGTAGGGAACTCTTGGTTCTGCAGGATCTTGGATAGGAGACTTCACATCTCTGACCTCTAGAGTCTTATTTGGACAATGGTCTTAACATACGGAACCCTGGGGTTAGTATGAACAGTCAGTGAAAGGTGTGTAAGAATGCTTTGGAACCTGTAAAGCCCGATACAGATAAAATTTCGTGTTTCCATTTCCCTAGGTCCATTCCATACATCCTCATACTCTGAACTCAGTTTCAGCCACCAGGGAAGCTAATCCCTTCGAGATCCTTACTCTAGATTTCCCAGTACACGCTCTGCACAAATCAGCCAAAACTTGGAAGCGAGATGACCTCCATGGTGTTGACTTTTCTCCTGGACTGTGGCACTTATTTATTCTTCGTGTCAACAACAGAGTAGTAAGTACACTAGTAGGGTCTGGAAGGAATGTATTTCTGATACTCCCTCCCTCCCCAACCTCTTTATAGAGCTCTATCACAGCATTTACTTCTTTATATTGTAAGTCTGTCTTATCTGTATCTGTATCTATTCCCTCACTAAGCTGGGTACTCTGAGAGCCCTACCGTGACTTATACACCCCAGAATAACCAGGCCTAAGACCTAAGGCAGTGCCTGGCACATTGTGAAAATCAACAAATGCTTGTTGAATGGACCAGATTCAGGAGCCCCAGCAGTGGCCATGCCAATGCTTACCCAAGCCTACTGACTCCCCAGCAGATGGAGGCATAGAGATTATGCCTGGTAATGATGTTAATCATAAAATCTGGCTTATCTTAAGAATTTATTAAATCTAGTTTGTACTTTGCTTCCATTTATTTGTCAATTCTGTGAGGTAGAAATGATTTACAGAGGCTCAGGAATGTCTGTTTCAGGTCGTAGAGTTTGGGAGAAGCAGATGGACCACGTGAACTCGGATGTGTAAGCATCAAAGGCCTGTGCTCTGAGGGTAGTGTTCACTCTAAAGCCACCATCTTAGCAGAACATTCTGTCAGTTCTGTGTAAGATCCTAGAGGAAAGGAAAACTGTGTAATTTATCTTTCGTCCTCTAGCACCTAACTCAAGGGCTGGACGGAGTTGATGCTCAAAAAATATTTGTTGAAAAATGTACAAATGAATACCTGATTTGTGGAACTTTAACATTAACACTTGTTCCACCCAGAATTTGC
The DNA here is from genome assembly GCA_002007465.1 of Ailurus styani. Lineage (NCBI taxonomy): Eukaryota > Metazoa > Chordata > Mammalia > Carnivora > Ailuridae > Ailurus > Ailurus styani. The sequence goes on from LNAC01000190.1 coordinate 2,293,009, forward strand.
CAAGGCTTGGAAATTGCTCTAGGAGACCAGAGACTTCACTTCCCTTTATGGCTTCTAATGTTTTATCTCCACACGTTTGTCTGTAGTTGGAGTCAGGTGAATACAGATATCAAAGGCAACTTTCAAGAGTAATGGAGGGGCATGTGGGCAGTCAGATTCTTGCATTGAAAGAGAAATCGTTGATTTGGGGGTTGGGGATGCTTAGGGAATGATGGCACAAAAAATGATTTTTTGCTCTCAGTGGGACTTTCTTCATTAGGGTCCCCTTTCCTGAGTCCCTGAAGTGCTCCAAAATGCCTGCGGTTATTTTCTAGGTTCTCCTGACCTGAGAGAGAGCTCTGCTCACAGAACGTGGCACTTGGTGGAACTTTCAGGACAAAGGTGGCTATGGGCACAGAAGCAGCTTTGCAACCCAGGCCTAGCTAAGCATGTAAGACTTCAAGCAGTGGTGGGCCCTGAACAACAGAGCCGGTCATGGGGAGCTAAGAAGAGACTGTAAGTTCCATAGAGAGTGGTACAGACTCTCTCTCCATTTGTACCATTAGAACTCTGAGCCTAGGACAAGACTGGGGGAAATTCCGTGGACCTCTCTTGCATCTCTTTCTGGGCCCTGCTACTTCTAAAGCTGGCAAGTACAATGCCAGTGTGAAGGCTTCTGAGACCCGGGACTGGGTTCCCCAACAGCTAACCGAATCACCGGCCCTCTATGTTAAGGCTGCTTTCCTAGACTCTTCAGTGCACACTAGGTCGTCTCCTGGCTCCCCCATAAATGCCTGCACCTGGTCATGTCACCGGATCTCACTGTGCACTTGGCTGCTTACGCTGCCTGGTTCTATCTGTGTTGTCCCTGATGGTACAGCGTAGGTAACATGATTCAAGGATACTGGGATTCTCTCCCAGCCAAGCCCCTTCCCATCTATAACAGACCACACATCCAAACTGGCCACACAAGACTGAGTTGTTAGAGCCAGCCTCCAGCAGTTGCCAGACGACAATAATCACAAAGCTTCGTTCTGAACTTTGGGAGAAACACAGCTTTCATTTGGTTATCTCCATATCGACCTCAAAATAGTGAATGCATATGACATTAAAAGACTGGCAGGGGCACCTGGGGGGTCAGTTGGTTGAGTGTCAGCCTTCAGCCCAGGTCATGATCTCGGAGTTTTGGGATCGAGCCCTGTGGCGGGCTCCCTGCTCAGTGGGGAGTTTGCTTCTGCCTCTGCCTACTGCTCCCCCTACTTGTGTGCTCTCTTTCTCTCTCAAACTCTCACTTTATCTCAGATAAATAAATAAAATCTTAAAAAAAAAAGGACTGGCAAAAAGAGAGAGAGAGAGAGAGAGAGAGAGAGAGAGAGAGAGAGAAGAAAATGCATCTAAACAAAGATCTATGTAAGAAGAAATTGGTCTGAGTATTCCCACATGGAACCCCAAAGTGATCATGGAAAATGAGCATGAGCCTGAAGCCAGGTGTTTCTGGCTTTCTGAGCCCCTTGATTTGGCGCATGATTCCTTACCGTCCTGCAGTGCCTTCAAAGGCGTATGCCCAGCCATGGAGAGTGCGGCAGTATGGACCCTGAACCAGGCCCAGAGCAGATATGACCAGGCAGTATCCAGAGAAAGCAATTCCAAGGGCAGAGAAGATCATTGACAGCAGTGTCTAAATTAAACATAGAAGAAGGAGGTCAGGGAAAAAAAAAGAAGAAGGAAGAGGAGGTGGTCGGTGCCATAGAATGGGACAAGGGGATGTTGTAGACAATGATCAGATATGTACTTTCCCTTACTCGTCCAAACCTTCTGCATGCAGTGTGTGTAAACGCCCACTGAAAAACAAACGTTTACTTCAAACCCACCTGATCTTTAAGTTTTAAAATGCCTTTTTGTGTGGAATTCCACAGAGGATAGTATTTAGTTTACTACATTTCTTCCTTTCTTCTGGAATTTCGATATCAAAATAATGATCATACATTAATGCAGGGAAGGGGTGTGACCAATCTGTATTTACCAAAGACGTTATTTTCTGGGTCGGGTGGGTTCTCTAAGAATCAGAAGCTAGGACCTTGGCTTTTCTCATGTGAAGAGGATATGTGAATACCTTCACGTACAGGAATATGAGGGGAAGCATCAGGTGTTAGCCTACATGGCCATATTTATGTTCAAGTGAGGATGAGATTGATGGGGAGGAGGGAGTTTTCCTTGGAGGAGAAAGAATGAGCACTGTTCACAGGCAAATCGGTACAAGCAGAGTTGTAAGGGTAAATAGATTAGTCCGATCTGAGAGAGGGTTCCTACGGAGCATTAGAGAGAAGTTTATGAAGACCAGATTGACATGTTTGCTAATGCTGGGGAAATGGGGTTATTGGACACAACCCAGCCCTCGAGTTGCTTATAAAGTTTGTGCAACTTGGTATATGCAGGCAGAAGGTGGCTTTGAATGCTGGATCATGCAGGGCAGACTTCCTCCTTCAGGGCAAGTAGCTCTTCCCCCCATAACCTTTCATGACATTTTTTTTTCAAATCTACCCAAAAATTGAACATATGGTATAGTATACTATAGTCAATGTATCTTTGTATACTCTTTATCTAGACTCACCTTCTGTGACTATTTTACCATTTTTGCTTGCTCCTCTCTGTGTATGTGTAGATCCATGTACATGTATTTCTTTATTTACACATTTTTGTTGCCAAACCACTTGAAAGTAGGTTGTAGATACTGTGATATCTCACTCCTAAACACATGAGCACATACCTCCCCAAAATAAAGATGTTCTATTATTCTGCATCTGTGTTTCACTTTTTTGTACAGGATCCAATGAGAGTTTATGCACAGGGTTACATCTCTTTAGTTTCTTTTGATCTACATTAGTCTTACTGCCTTTTTGTTTTTTAGAATATTAAGTTGTTTTTGAACAATCCCAGCCAATGGTCTTATAGAATGTCCCCCAGAATCTGGGATTTTCTGGTTGTTTCCTCACAGCTAGACTTGGGTTAAACATTTTGGCAAGAACACCTGACGGGCACGAGTACATCAGGGGCCTCTCCCTGCTCGTGGTGATGCTCTCGACCTCTTGGTTAGGGTGGTGTTCTTCAGGTCTATAAACATACATATTCCACTTTGTAATCAGTAAATAATTTGTGAGGTAATTCTTTCAGACTGTGTGATATCCTATCCCCCAAAGACATTTCAGCGGATGGATTTACCAACCACTGATGGTCTTCATATACACTGATCACCAATGATCACAATGACTGGTTGCATGGTGCTGCTTATCTCCTTCTATCATTTCTTCTGAATTTACAACTTATTACTTTTCTGCACAGAAGAACTTCCATTTCCCATCTCTCTCTTTCTCTCTTATTGTGGACTCATGGAGTTTCTAATTCAATGTGTTATAATTCATAACTGTTATTGTTCTCTTAGACACTCATTTGGTCCATATTTGGCCAGTGAGAACATCCTGTCAAGTCAATTCCTGTGCCCTTTGAGATATCCCTGTCATTCCTTGAACACCTCCTTGCTTCCTGGCACAAAATGTACCAAGCTCATGTTGAATTTATAAAGAACCAGAATAGCTCTTTTCCCAACAAGCCATGTACTTGGTTTTTGAGCAAGGAAGTGACATGAACCAATATATAATTTTGGAAGATGGCTCTGGCAATGATGGCATGCCAGCTAGAAGTGAGAGAGCCCAACATAAAGGTTCCACGTGGAGACTTCAACTTACAGTGACGACAACATGTCCTGGAGGAAAAGACATTGGGGAGGAAATAAGTAGCTGGAGATGGACTGAAAAAAAAAATTTCAGTTTGGGACTTGAACACAAAGGACAGAAATAGGGATGCCAAGAAGGGTAGTTTGCTTTGGGAGACAATTTAATCTAGTTTTAGAAATGTTCTTTCAGGTGAGAGTAGAACAGCCAAGTTAGCTGACAATAAATTCAAAACTTCAGACCAGAAAAACCGAGAACAACAAACTTGTGATTTTGGGGACAAAAGTGATCTCACGTTATATATGTATATATCTCAAATAACAATTATTTTACTGGTTATAACATTAATACATGCTCATTATGGAAAATCAGAAAAAATGTGTTTTAAAAACCCAAAGAAGAACAATTCTGCTTTTTCCTATTTGATATTATTGTATTGGCATCTTCACATATGATTAAAAGATCTTTCAAATTATATTTCTCACATTGATTTTAATAGAATGTTGCCCATCATGGGATGAGACAAGCTACTTTTTTTTTTAACAGATTATTGTTCATTACACTTTACAGAGAAAATTTGCCTATCCACCAATGCCATCTTCCAAAAAAGGAAGAAGGATGTTTTAAAAAGATTGAGCTCCTTGTTTACAAATATGTTCTTAAGCAGTCCACTGGAAAGATCAGTGAAGAATTTCTTCATTTGGTGAAACTGGCAGCCATAGCATAACACATATATATTTGTGTACATATACAAATCACAGTGAAATCTCACAATTGAGCCTCTAAATAAAGGAGGAATAAGAATCTCTCTGAGTTACAGTTTCATTTTCTATAAACTGTAAATGATGTAGATGATTATAGTACCCACATAATAAGGATATTTCAAAGATTAAAGGACACAATGGATATAAAAATCACTTCCAAAGTATAAATATAATCACAATATCATTTATTATTCCAAGTGCCTCTATTTGGCTGATAGCTGTTTTCCAGAGATAACAACCCACAGGATTTTGGCAGAAAATGAGACTCCCCAGAGGAATGAATAGCAAACAAGAAGTTAGTGGGGTCCAGGTCATCCCCAAAATATGGCACCTTAGCATACTGAATACCTTAAACTGAAGGAGCTGGAGAAAACGGCAGGAGCAGGATGGTCCCTCTGACGCACCACACCCCCCGCCCCAGCCCCTTTGCCATTCTTCTCCGGAGCAGGTCATAAAACTCCAGTGTGCAAGTTACCCTCTCTGTACAAGGAGATAAAAGGAAGACCTTCTTATCATCTTATCAGCAGAGACTGGGAAGTTGGGGGGCAAGAAATCTGTGTAAACAAACCTCGTTAAACTAAACCTTATCTTTTTAGTTACTTTTTTGCCATTTACTACCCCCAGTCCAAACCCCTCACTCTTGCCAATTCTTTACTAATTCCTTGCTGTTTCTTTCTACTCTGGTCACTTCTTCAGGTCTTCATTCTCTCGTGAAGGATCTCATGTATACGTAAAAATTCAATAAAAGGTGTATCCCTTTCTCTTGCTCACCTGTCTTTATCAGTTTACTTTCAGACTGATCTATGGACCCTAAGAGGATCGAGTAAAACTTTTTTGCCGCCACAGTATCTGGCACCCAACACGGGGCACCACTGGCTGGGGACACATTGGTGCAGGAGCTACAGTTAGAGATCCTGGATCTGTGAGAACAGCCACAGAAGAACTCTTGCCAAGTCAGTCTGTTGGATTTCTGCCTGTGGGGGACTGGTCCAGGGTAGGTGGTAAGAGTTTTTCCTTTTCAGATTCAGATTGGCAGGGAAAAAACATTTATAAAGATTAGTTCTTTGGGGGTGCCTGGGTGACTCAGTTGTTAAGCGGCTGCCTTCAGCTCAGGTCATGATCCCCGGGTCCTGGGATTGAGCCTGCATGGTGTAGAGCTCCTTGCTCTGCGGGAAGCCTGCTTCTCCCTCTCCCACTCCCCCTGCTAGTGTTTCCTCTCTCGCTGTGTGTCTCTCTCTCAAATAAATAAATAAAATCTTTTTTTTTTTAAGATTTTATTTATTTGACAGAGGGAGAGAGATCACAAGTAGGCAGAGAGGCAGGCAGAGAGAGAGGGAGAAAGCAGGCTCCCCGCTGAGCAGAGAGCCTGATGTGGGCCTCGATCCCAGAACCCTGAGATCATGACCTGAGCCGAAGGCAGAGGCTTTAATCCACTGAGCCACCCAGGTGCCCAATAAATAAAATCTTAAAAAGAAAAGATTGTGTCACAATCACAATCTTGGTGACGCTGGTTAAAATTTGGTTTTGAGTTTTCCATTGGTTATTGATCCTTTCCCTCCTAGGGACAGCTGTCGATTTCCTGTTTGTCTCTTATTTGCGTTCTGAGAACTTGGCCTGGCTTTCTGCCTGTCAGGGTGTGCAAGTGTCAGTTCTTGGAGGCAGCCAATTGTCAGGTTGTGTGCCTCCAAAATCTGCCATACGGAAATTTGGGCTGCACCCCACTGTGGCTAGCATCCCACCAACTGTCGCCAGCTTTCAGGAAGAGTTGTTTAAATCTTTCTTTTGCTACCTTTGGGAGTGATTCTGGATCTTGGAAGGCCTGCATCTTTTGCATTCTCTTTGGGGACATCTCTTTCATCCTTGATTAAGTTTTGGTTTTGGTTTCAAGTCATTTGGCTTAAATATTTGAAATAAATTTTTTAAGGGGCTGTATGGTCAGAAGTTGGCCAAATTGAAGGTTGATATTCACATCCTGATAGAAACTTTTAAAATTAAGGCCTTCTCTCCTAAGCTAAAATGGAGCTCTGGATTCAGAGGGAAGGAAAACATGCAGGTTTTGTGAAATAATTATGAGAACATTACAAAGACACACTACTGTAAACCCAGAACCCAGAAATTTTCAGGCTTCCATCTTGGACACCTTCTCCCTAATATAAAGAAGCAAACTAAAAGTAGTATAATTGGAGGGGTAAGTCAAGACCTTTCAGGCTGTGATCCAATTCTTTGAGGAATTAAAAAACAATTGCCCTTGTCTTACAAATCTAGTCTTTATCGAACTAGGAATGTGTCACTAAAAGCAATTTAAAGTTCACCTGCCTATCTTTACCACTCCCCACGCCTCCCCTATTCATCTCAAAATGTTTGTCATGGTGTAAAAGACCAGGACATTGGAAACAGAACTGCCCTGTGCTTCAGAAAAAGAAGACAAAAATTAAATAGTAATTATTCTAGGCCTCTTGATAATAGACAAATATGCCCCCAAATTCCCTCTAAGAGGAAACCTACATGCTCCATCCCCTCTGAGATGGGACTCTTACCATCTCTTTGAAATGTAAACATTCCAAGAGATAATAAAAACACAGCCCACAACTGCTTGAAACTGAAGGTAAAAGAGTGGGGGTGGGGGAGGTGAGGGGTGAGGGAGTGGGGGGGATTTAAAAAAATACCAACTGCTATAAAAACTCCCTTGCCAAAGTCTAGTCCACAGCCTTCATAAGATTACTTGTCAAGGGCAGATAGAAATCTTAAAAGTCTTCTCCACAACTACTAGTAAAAAGCTTTAGCCATCGGAGTGGGTAGCCATAACTTGTTCCATTGGCCAGAAACACAAGTTGGACTCTTTTGTAAGCTGGTGAGTTTTGTATCAATGTACCTGATACATGGCTAAAATTTAAAAACAAAGTCCGTAAGATCTCTGTGTCTGTCTATATGTTTATTTATATCTATATATGTTTGTTACAGATGTGTGATATTTTTCTACTACCAGATGGTATTACCAAAATAATTTATAAATACTCTCAAAAGAGTTCTATTCTAATTGGCATAGAGATAAATGAGTGCTCATGTAAATTTAGTATTCTTAAATACAGAGACTAATCCAAAACAAATTTTTTAAGTTCACACGATCTGGGATAATCTTTGGTAAATAAAGCTGGTTTAAAAATTGTTGGGGGAAGAAAAGCAACAAGTATATCTTCAGAGTTGTCAGCATTATACGTAACATAGTCATATAACTTTTTTCTACCTTGGATTACAAGTCAAACAACCGTAGTATCTCTACTAGATGTTTAACAATATAAAACTATAAATTCAACCTAAAAACAAAGCATACACTAAAAAATAAATTGCTGAATATATGTCAAGCACAGCAATTGAGAAAAAGAGAAAAAGTATGTTTAACTTTTTGAGTGCTTTGTTTCTATGACATTTGATGCTTGCCTAATGTATATGTCACAAAATTTGTCAACAAGAAAAGTAACTTAAAATAATGGTAACTTTGTCTTTTATGTCATGAAATTTTCATGAGTAATCTACACATAGTTAAGAGCAAGCGTGTTAAATATATGGATGATAAAAGTTTATAAGTGAATTTTTCAACAATGATTAAGCTTTATAAAATCCATTTATTTTAAAATACCTTCCAAAACCTTTTTGTTAACTTGAAACCTTACAGTTATACAAGTTATACTAAGAGAAGTTAAATACAGTAATTCATTGAATATGTAAGTCACTTCCAAATAAAATAAATTACTGAAACATTGATTAGTGAATGTAAGTTTCCCTACATTTGTCTCTCTATTAAAGAGGAACTAAAGATATTTGGGTCTGTTTGTATAGGTATGTCTTGTGCCACACTGAAAAATTATATGATGAAGAAATGTATGCTTTAGAAATTATGAAATAGCATACTCATGAATTTGCCAGTCAATGGGATCTTGATATCTATAACATTCCACAATTGCTTACTTCCTGGTTTTCACCAGAAATTAGTTTCTTTTTTTTCTTTTTCTCATCTTTTTTAAGATTTTATTTATTTATTTGACTCAGAGACAGAAAGAGAGAGGGAACACAAGCAGGGGGAGTGGGAGAGGGGGAAGCAGACTCCCCACAGAGCAGGGAGCCTGATGTGGGTTTCAATTTCAGGATCCTGGGATCATGACCTGAGCTGAAGGCAGACGCTTAAGGACTGAGCCACCCAGGTGCCCCAAGAAATTAAAGTTTCTAAGAGTTACGAATTCTAATTAATATATGTAATAAAAACTACTTTAAAAAAAGAAAGTAAAACTACTAGAAATAAAAAAGGAACAACTCTGTATACAAGAGAAAAAAAGAGGCGTTTTGGTAAAAAAAAAAAAAAGGAAGAAGGTATGAGTTACGGAGATGTGTTTTTGTTGAGGGAAAAGGAAACTTTCGGGGGAAACTTTTTCTCCTCTGTCAAGTGAATCTTGGGTGACCTCAATTTCCATTGCAGAGCTTCTGCACTTCCAAACCTGGGCAGACTCACATTTAGCCTTCAAGATGTGCTTTATTTCATTTTAATGAGAATTAATTGCCACCATGTTGTAATTGAGAAGTTGTACGTAAAGCTCCATATTTCTACTTTCTACTGAAAACTGAGGAACACTGCCCAGTTTTGTCAGGATAACAATTGGCGGGACTTGAGGAGCAGAGCTCTCTCTGCCTTAAACAGAAATTGTGCTCTAATGCCTACCAGGCTCAGTTCTTTCATTTCCATCAGGTGGTTGGCTCCTGGGGGCATATAAACTGGGACCCCTCTTCTAAAGCCATCCCTTGAAAGAACAAAGCAGGGAATCCAGAGAATCTCCTCTCCCGTCCTTCTGCTTTTCCCATTGAGATGCCAGCCATGTTGTCGATTTGATTACAAGACCCTGTCCAGACTCCACACTGTCTGCAGCATCCATTTATGCTGGAGATGCTAATAGTGAGTCAAGGCAAATCGAACACATTTATTTTTATTATGAACCTAGTGGCACATACGGTTGTTTTCTAGAGATTCCCTGAGTATCAGAAGTTAATGTTTAGCTGAATCTATTGCTTCACCTAGGCAATTTTGAAAGCTATTCCAGAAGTATAATGCCAGCAGCCAGTGGGGGATGTCTGAGTCAGTTGGTTAAGAGAATACATACACCTTGGGCGCCTGGGTGGCTCAGTGGGTTAGGCCTCTGCCTTCGGCTCAGGTCATGATCTCAGGGTCCTGGGATCGAGCCCCGCATCCGGCTCTCTGCTCAGTGGGGAGCCTGCTTCTCCCTCTCCCTCTGCCTGCCTCTCTGCCTACTTGTGATCACTCTCTCTCTCTCTGTCAAATAAATAAAAAAATCTTTAAAATAATAATAATAATACATACACCCAAAAGACCCATGTGCATGCATGTGCACAGAGCATCTTTTAATTCTTCAAATCTTCTCCACCAGGAGCACAGTTCTAAATTTAGCAGCTAATTTAATCTTCCAATGCCATCTGTCAAAGAAAGCTGGACATGTCATCTCGGCTGCCCATTAAAATCTGGTTGCCCCTCAGATCAACTAGCTCAGTGTGTCTGGGGGTGGAAATCCACCTCCAAGCTCTCAGATGATTGCAATGAGCAGCCATCGTGGGCAGCCACTGCTGCAAGATATACCTACCAGGTCCCTGGGAAAGTCCTTTTAGTTAGTACATCACACGATCTCTCTGAAGCCACTTATACCTCATGTAAGTATGAGTAACAATGATCTAATTCATTGGGTAAGTGTGAAAAAAGTGTGCTATTCAAATATGATTAAAAGATGATGACCCTGAAAAGGAGAATGATCATGATGGAAATGTAGGAGCCAAGCACCTGCTTGCTGGGCACAGGCTTAGAAAATTTGGTTGTATTATTCTCTTTTGATTCTATTTAAATTATTTTTAAAGCCCCCGTTTAAAAAAATGTACATCACATATACCCAACACACGGATAAATCTAATCATGCTGAGTGACAGAAGCCAGATACGAAAGACAGAAGAATAATTTGAATTATTCTTCATAATTCTGTTTACATAGAATACAAGCTAATCTATAATGACATAAAGCAGATCAAAGATTAATCTTTCCAGGGTGACAGAAATGTTCTGTGTCTTGATTGTGATGGTGGTTGCCTGGGTATATTTGGCTGTCAAGACTCATGGAACAGTACAATTTTAATGGATGCCACTTATTGAATGTAAATCAGGCCTCAATAAAGTTGAAAAGGGAAAAAATAAATTTACAGAAACCCATATTATTTTCTAATTTCATGTATCTTTAAATCCTGAACTTCTGGAAGAACATCAGCAGGACAAAGGTGGAGGAAAGACAGTAAACAAAATGGATGATAATTTTTTTTTTTGAGTAAATTTTTGGGCTCTGAGTTGAAAGGATCATGGAGAGGGTACAATGGTGTCAATATTTGCATGTTTTGAGTGAGAGGAAAGAAAGCAGAGTCCACCCAACCATTCTCAAAGTACTGTTGCTCTTACCATGTATTTTTTGCTGCAGTTTTCACTCTGGCAACATTTATAGTTGCTATCATTCTCCAATACAAGAAGAACTGCTGCTACTATAAGCATCTGTAGTAGGAAAGAGAGGAAATGTCAGAAATGGAATACTAGTCATAATCAGAGCACACCGATTCTGAGCAGGGACTCTGGGGGTCAAGCAGACTTGGGTTCAAAACCCAGCGCTGCCATTTTCTAGCTATGTGAGCTTGAGAGTCCTTTCCTATAAAATGGTGTTGGGAACTCACCTTGTTGGGTTGTTAGGAGGTCATGTATGTAAAATTTTGAACATAGTGCTTGATTTATACTAAGTGATTGATAAATGTTAGCTATTATTGGCATGGTTATCCATCATCAAAAACTAATGATTAAGCAGTAAATGGTATGGACATGAGAATACCACCACGCAGCAAACCTGCATTTCTCACTGACCCAGTTGCAGAGGTCAAAGGAAAATCATTCACCAGACTTTGCTGTTTGCCAGCCTCTCTCCATTTCCTACCCTCTGGGAATGCAGGTGAGAGGCACGGTTAATCCGAATTACATGTCTTAATTCAAAGTTAAGTCAGTTTGATTTGCCCAAGCAATCAAATCGACTCAGGTTCAGATTTTCAGGTGTGCTTTGTCTCTATTCAGCCAACAGACTGGGAGAATTCGATGTATTCTACTTCCTCTTCTTGGTATCTTAAGCAAAGGGCTCAAGTTCTGAAAAGAACATGGATTTCTTTACTGTTATAGTTCCTGGTTTGGGCAGGTATGGACTGTAAATTGCTTCTGACATATTCTCCACCTATCCTTTACTCCCAGTGTTCTGGACTGAATCTTAAAGCTGAGTTCATTGTTATTTTACTATGTGTAGTCAACATTTCCAGTTTCCAAATTCGTCAGCTTTCACTTGTCTACTTATTTATTTATCTACATCCCTCTTCTTTCTCTTAAAAAGATTTGATGCAGTAACAATCATGTTTTTCAAGGATTTCTGGATAATGGAAAACAGAGAACTATTTCCTCTATTTTAAAATTTTTACACAGAATAATTTAAATTTAAAGTTTTAAATTTTACACAGAATATAAACCAAAGAGTCTTATATTCTTTCAACACCATTATCACAGATTTTAGTAGACTCTGGTTTACTCTTATTAATACCTTGCAACCCTTCTATTGATTGCAGTGGCATATTGAGGGAAACAATGACAGGAGAAGGCACAGTCCACCAGGTACAGGAACTGGCTTCATTACAATACTAGTAGGAATAATTAGGCCTGGAGTCCTGTGTCAAAAGAGAAACGCAGGCACTGCTCGTGTTGAAAGAGAAACTGCTTTCTTTTTTTCATTGTAAAATTATAACTGGAATACAGGGCTCAAGCATAATGGAGAAACATTACCCCAATTCCCACCACCCTCACATGTTTTTATGTATTTACTCCCAGGGTATTACACAGGTGTATGTTTTGCATAGTTGTAACTTATTCACTATTTTTTGTATCTTTTCTTTTTTGGTTAACACAAAGTAAGATTCATTTTTCATGTTACTACGTCTTCATAATTATCATTTTCAGCACCATAGGAAGTGAATGTACCACAATTTAATTGGCCAATTCTATACTAGGGGGCTCCTCTGAATTACTTACTATTATAAATACTCCTGCCATAAATACCTATGTCTCTGTGTCTTTCCTTATTGTGGATTATTTTCTCAGAATGAATCCTCAGGTTTAGGATTACTGAGTCAAAAGACATAGGTGTTTTCATGGATATTAATATAACATATCAAAATCTTCTCCAAAAGATTTGCATTCACTTACAGTACAATCACCAAACATTCACTATGTACCTACCTATGTATCACATAGCAACTTCAATAGCGTTGATTATCAATACCTTAAAGTTAACTAACTTCATATGCAAAATAGTAACTAAATGAAAACTGCTTTTCATCATAGTTATTCAAATATTATAATAATCAAGCACCCATGAAGATGTAGAGATAAATTATAATGCATTGTCTTTTATGTTTTTGGTGGTATAGTAAGCTTATAGTGCACAATGTGCTGTTTTTAGAAGTGATATGATCAGGAAAAGCGTTTTTTCCTCTGACTTGCCAACATGATTTACTATCAGCTTGTTTTTAAAGAGCACAAAGTCATCAGGAAAACATTCTTGGATTCTTACTGTAAATAACTAGATTTCATTTTCAAAAACACCCCAATTATGAGAGGTATAATATCAGACTATTTAATTATGATCTGGCCTATTCTTCAACAAGTATTTATAATCACAATATTCGTTGGCTATCTAATACATATCAGCCTCCATCCTGGGTACTTCCTTCATGAGATTTTATTGAATCCCCACAATTACCTAAAAAGTAAATGCCATCAGTCCCATTTTTCAGATGAGGACACTGAGGCTCAAAGACATTGAGTAACTTGCTCAAGATCTCATGGCACAAATGGCAGAGCTTGTATTCGAACACAAATTTCTCTGAATCTCCAAATCTCTGCTTTTCCCATGTGGTCTTGATATCTCTCCAATCTAGAGAAGATCGTGAGTCCAGATAGAAAAGATTCTGGAAAATAGCACTGCCGCTGGACATTAAACAGCCTAAACCAGCCCACAGGGTTCATGAGGACATACTATTTCCACCGGCCGGCGTACCATAGAGTTTCATTAAGACTAATTTCCTGCACTGCTAAAGTGACATAAATGGCCAGGTTACCCTCCCAAGTTACCCTTCCAAGCCCTCACGGACTACCTGCCCCTCTACCCCCACCCATCTTCCAAATCCCAAACCCAGGATTAGTCCAGTGATTTTTCCATTATTCATTATTTCTGCTAGGAACAAGACAAAGCTTAGTAAAAACACCCCCTTCTGCAGCCCAAGTCTCCAAAGTCACACTTACCATGATACCTGAGAAACAGATTCCTTCAAAATACCACACGTAGTTGGTGAGTTTATTGCTGGATGCATAGGAAGTTTGCCCGTTTGGGAAATACAATAATATATTCACAATTATGCTCCAAAGTGCAAGCGGAATCAGCAGACCACTTAGGCAGCCTCCACATTTCCGAGACCCCATTTCACCCTGCTCAGAACCTGCAGGAGATTTCAAGAGCGTAGAATTACATAAAGCCTAATTTGCTTCCTACCTGTCCTTTTTTTCTTTTCTTTTTTCTTTTTTTGAGATGACCTACCACTTTCTGGGTCAGAGCCCTTCACTTCATATTCATGAGAAGCCCAGGACTCGGACAGAACTGCAGCCCACAGTCTCTGGTGAGAAATAGTGGTTTACTGTTTGGAGAACAATAGACAATGATCCAGGGCTGAAGAGCTAAGCTGGTCTTCATCCTGTGCCAAAGGAATGCGGTGTTTTTATTGCATTTTAAAATAAGTCATTTTCCTCTGGATTACAGTACGAAAGCCTGAACCCTGAGCATATTTTTAAGAAGGAAGTTGGGGCGGGGGTGGGGTTGGAATCGAATCTGGCAAATTTCATCCAACGGTGAACAGGGGATGTGGGGGTGGGGGTGGTTAAAGAGGAAACTACCAAGGGAGTTTACGCTCGAGCAGACTGTGCGGTGTATCTTGACTTAATGTATCTGCCCTTGATTCAGGGTTCTTTATTTTGTGCTCATTATTCACCAAGCTTTGTCTCAACTGCAGGGGGCACAAAAAGGACAAAGACAGGGACAGGCTGGGGGGTGGGGGGAGAAAAACAAGACATCCCTGTGGGTGAGTTTACTGTTGCAGCACAGGTACAGCTTTCCTTCCAAGAGTTCATCTCTGTGATTTCTCCCTCTCTGAAAAATAATAACAGGAAGAAATTCATATCTCTCTTGCTGCTTATGAAAACGGGGAAAAGAATTTGGGTAATTTGATTGAGACTTTATGAGTAAGAAGTTTGAAACAAGGATTTAAGAAGTATTGCTTCCAAATGACTGCCATAGATCCTCTCTAATTAGGATGATATGAGGAAAGGATTAAGGGAAGGCATCCCGACACTGCTATGGTTTTTTTTTTTTTAAGATTTAACTAATTTATTTATTTGAGAAAGAGTGTGCATGAGTGGGGTGGGGGTGGGGGGCAGAGGGAGAGGGAAAAGCAGACTCCTTGCTGAACAGGGAGCCTGACTCAGGGTTCGATCCCAGGACACAGAGATCATGACCTGAGCTGAAGGCAGACGCTTAACTGACTGAATCACCCAAGCACCGCCCTCCTTCTTTAAAGATTTTATTTATTTGAGAGAGATTGAGAGAGAGAGAGCAAGCAGACACTACTATGTTAAAGATGATTTGGACAATGGTGGTAAAGAATTCAAGGGTTGCCTGACTTTTTTGCCACCCCTTTCTACTGGGAACATCAGAACCCTGTTCAATTTAACTTTCTTAAGTCTCAACTTCTTCATCTGTGAAATGGGGATAAAAAAATGATAGCCTTCCAGAAGAATAATGTGAGGGATAACCAAAATTATGTGTGCAAACCACAGTGTCAGGTGATATAGAAGGAGTAGGCAATTAGTAGGAGCCATCATTAATAATAAAAAGAGCAGTTATAAGGACATAATTGTCAAAATAGTGCAGAGAGCCGAAGTAATGTTTTCTCTTTATTTACTTCTCTTGGTACCCAAGGAGTTCTGTATCATAGGCTCTTAAAATCTTGATCCCAGAAGTATTTGCATTAATGTATTAGTGTCCTCCAGAAAGTATTAATATTTTATAATATATATACTTTTAACTCAAGAGAGTAAATCTTATTTTATATAAATAATGTTAAATTATATTATATTCATACTTTTTTCCAAAAAATTGAGGTCCTTGGATCCACTTTTGGATTCAAGCAATCAAACCTAGAAACTAACAGTCTTATTCTATGATGGGTTCCAAAGAGATTTCTTGGCATCCCTGGTGAATGTGATTTTTTTCCCCCTAGTGTTTTTGAGCAAAGTGCATCACAAGGTCTAGTCATTAGATTTTTTTTCCAGTGACATAGAAGCAACTAAAATCATATTTACCAGAACCCTTAGGATGATAGGGAGAACAACAGTTTTGGCTGAATATTTATTGAGCTCCTCCTATGTGCCAGGCACTGTTCTAAGAGCTGGGGAGAGATGGGTCCATGAAGGAGACAATCCAAAATCCTTGTCCTTGTAAAGCGTACATTCTATTGTGGGGAGACTAACAATAAAAAATATACGTATATACCTTGTCAGGTAGTGATAAGTCAGGCTAAAATAAATCAAGAAAAGGGCAACTAGGAATGCCCAGAGAATGGGGATGGGGATATCATTTCAAACAGGGTGGTCAGGAAAGACCTTAATGAGAAGATGACATCTGAGTAAAGTTCTGGAGAAAGTGGAGAGTGCGAGCCATGTAGGGAACTTGGGGGGAAAACATTCCAGGCAGAGAGAATGGCAAGTGTACAAAAGCCCTGAGGTTGAAGTGAATCCTGGCAGGGAGACCACTGTGGCTGGAGCCAAGTAAAGCGGGGGGAAAGTAGTAACGTCTGAGATTAGTTTTGAGTAAGAAAGTGACCTGCTGCTGTGTTGTGAATTTGTTGTAAAGGATCCAGTTGAAAGAAAGGAGATGAGTTCTAAAGTCATTTCAACAATCCAGGTAAGAGATGATAGTGCCTCAGACCATGACATGGTCAGTAGTAGCTGACATGGTGAGAAAAGGCTGGATTCTGTGTGTGTGTGTGTGTGTGTGTGTGTGTGTGTGTGTGTGTGTGTGTGTTTAAGATTTTATTTCACATAATCTCTACACCAAGTGCAGGGCTCGATCTCACAATCTAGAGATCAAGGGTCGCATGCTCTACTGACTGAGCTGGCCAGGTGCTCCATACGTATTTTCAAGACAGAATCAACAGTATCTGGTGACAGACTGGATTGAGTATACGAGAAAGAGAGGCATCAAAATGACTACATGGTTCAGAGCGCAAGCAACTGGAAGAATGAAGTTGTCATTAACTGAAATGAACAAAACAGCAGGTTGAACAGGTTTAGGAGAGGGAAGATGAAGTAGTAAGTTTCAGACATTCCAAGTTTTGAGATACCTATTAAAATCTAAGTGGAGATGCCAATTAGGTGGTTGGATATACAAATATGAAGTTCAGGGGAGAAGTCTCAGGCAGAATATATGAGTTGTCAGCATTTGAATACTATTTAAAGCCATGAAACACTATGAGATTAAGTGTAGACAGAAAAGAGGCCCAAGGACTAAATCCTGGAAAGTCCAATGACTTGAGTTTGGAGATATGACAGGGAGCCAGCAAAGGAGCCTGAGAAGTGGCCAGTGAGTTAGAAAAAAAACCAGAAGCTTATCCTAGAAGTTGAATTTCTAGCTGAGGAGGAAGTAACCAACTGAGTCAAATGCTGCCTATTGAGCAAGTAATATGGGAGGATTGAGAGTTGGCTATTGGATTTAGCAACATGGAGGTAACCAATGACCTTGATAAGAGAAACTTGGTGCACTAGACATGGGAGGCCCACTGCAGTGGGTTCGTGAGAGAATGGAAGGAGAGGAGAGGAGCTCTTTTGGAGAGTTTTACTCTAAAGGAGAGCAGAAAAATGAAGCAGTACCTGGAGGCAAAGTGGAAGTCAAGGGAAAAAATTTAATGGGAAAAATTGCAGCATGTCTGCACAATGGTGGGACTGTTCTTATTGAGAGTAGGGGAGGGTAGGAGAGGACTGATAATGCAAGAGAGAGAGGGGAGAATTACCAGAACCTGCCCTCATTTACATAAGAAGGGGTGGGAGTACGGAAGGAGGAGCTGGTCTTAGATATAGCATGGGCCCTTCAGTTCTTGGCACAGAAAGGAAGACAAAACAGACAAGATTGGATTTGTTTTCTCGGTGAAACAGAGAGTAGGTTGATCAGCCAAGAATGAGAATGGGGGGAGAGTGTGAAAGGTTTGGAGAGAGAGGAAAATGTATGAAACAGTTGCCTAGGATGGTGAATGGTGAGGAGCAAGGTGGCAGGATTGCCAGCAGACACGGAGGGGCCAACGAGGTCATGAGTTGATAGGGAGCCTAGGCAGGATGATTGAGTGTTTTTCCTAGTGAAGTGCAGGTGCAGAAGTGTGGGCAGAGTAGTAAGGAAGCTGGAATCACCAGGATTGGGACTTTGCCAGGCAAGTACCATGAAGAGAGAGGGGCAAGGCTATCAAGAATATATGTAAGAGAATGATTACAATGATGGACCATGAAACGCATTGTGAGAAAGGCAAGTAAGGACATAGAAGAACGTGAGGAGAATGAAAAAGGGATTGGATTTGGAGATTGTGTGTGCCAGTGTGGTTGAAGAAAGACAAAGAGCTGGAAAGATAGAATTTAGTGATTGAGAAGTAGAATGCTGGAATTTGAGATTGAAATGTTTCAGAAATTGAAGAAGACAAAGTCTAAAGGTGTATTGTGGGTTGAATTGTATCCCCTCAAAATTTATTATGTTGAATCGCTAATCCTTATAACCTCAGAATGTGACATATTTAAAGTGGTAATTAAATTAAAATGGGGGGGGCCCGGGTGGCTCAGTGGGTTAAAGCCGCTGCCTTCGGCTCAGGTCATGATCCCAGGGTCCTGGGATCGAGGCCCACATCGGGCTCTCTGCTCAGTGGGGAGCCTGCTTCCTCCTCTCTCCTCTCTCTCTGCCTGCCTCTCTGCCTACTTGTAATCTCTCTCTCTCTGTGTCAAATGAATAAATAAAATCTTTAAAAAAAATAAATTAAAATGGGGCTGGTAGGGTGGGCCCTAATCCAATGTGACTAGTGTCCTTATAAGAAGAAGAAATTTGAACATAAAAAGAGATACCAAGTGTACCCAGTGCACAGAGAAAGACTGAGTGAGGACACAACAGGAAGGCAGACATCTGTAAGCCAGAGAGGTCTTGAGAGAAACCAAACCTGCTGACATCTTGATCTTGGACCTCAAGCTTCCATTACAGTGAGAAAATAAATTTCTGTTGGTTAAGCCCCTTAGTCTGTAGTATTTTGTCATAGTAGCCCCCACAGACTAACAAGGTATGGCCATGAAAGTGAGAGGTGAGGTAGAATGGGAGGCAAGAGGACTGGAAAAAGGAACTGAGAGGGTATAGTTGAGATTTTACAAAAGTTTTTCTTGCTAATACTTTGTACTTTGAAGAAGAGTGACAATACTTTTCATTAACGTTTACAGAAAGTGGAATCGTTGAGGATTTTCCATCTTCTATCAGTGCTATGACCTCCAGTAAATTTCAATGCCAGTGAGATGAGCAGTCACTCCTAACCAGGATGTCCCTTAAAGTAATCATGATGAATTGACATCTAATACTCATTAGATGTCTTTTTCATTCTAGAAACTGTGCTAGAAGCTTTCACATACATTAAAACAAAAAACGAGTTCAATGACATTAAGGTGAAAGCATTATTAATCTCATTTTGCACTTGGGAAAAAAATGAATCCAAGAAAAAAATTTTTCAACTTGCCCAAGAACTAGGAGTTAAATCAAAAACTTATACTCTTTGGAATCTTCAACTGCCCTTGCCTGATGCACGTCTATGTATCAGTCCCTTCACGTTTCAAATGTGGATATCCTGATTCCTTGGTAGTGGCTGCTTACAATGTTATTTTCAAGACACACTGGTAACCAGGTAGGTTAGCTAGATAGATGAGTGCTGTCTGCTGTGGACATAGGGTCAGGGAAGGACGACGTGCATGGCTAATACTTCCCAGTCTTAGTCGACCCCAGAAAGATGTCTCTAGTGATGCTTTTAAGTTACAGGTATTTATGAAGGCTTGAGAAGGTACAGGACCAATTGCCATTTGGAAGACTGTTCAGTAAGGTTGATGGTGACCGAAGTAAATGAAGAGGATATGACAGGCTGGAAAACTTGACAAAACTGTGTAAAGGGTAGTTGAGTAATATCCTTATTTTGGTAATCCCATTAATGAAAACATCTAATGAAGTCTCCCCAGACAAGGAAAAGACAAATTACTTGATTTCATTTCTAAGAAGACTCTTTTTTAACCTGCCTCCTGAAAAAAATATGTATACTCATAAAGTAGATTCCAGAAGCCATTTGTCTCCAGTAAATTCCCAATTTTCTTGCCAAAAAATTCTTACTAAATAATGATTTTCTTGCTGGTCCTCCAGGAACCAGGGAGAGTCACTGGGCTGCTGTGCTTACTGGCCACTTCTGGCCTTGGCTTCCTGTTCTCAACAGCACAGCTGAGGAAATCCGCAGGATGCTTGCTACCCTGGGACAAGATGACTCAGGAGGAAACACTCCACCTAAAATAGTCTTGGTGTGCAGCGCCTGAGTCATTTTGGAATCAAAGTTAATGTGTGATCCTGGAATTAATCCCACAGGTGATGGGAAGTGGAGAAGAAGGAAGTATCTGGAAGAAGTCTATTCAAAAGAAAAGTCTGCCACAAAGATGAAAATTTAGCTGCAGAAAAACTACTATTCAGGGATAAATTTCACCCTGTAAGTTCAAAGTAGATGAACTGTGATTTTCTCCAGTGACCGTAGGCATAAAGTGGTTGTCAAGGCCCGATCTAGGGACCCACTGGAAGTGGATATTTCCTTAAAAACATGCTCGGAAAGCAGCACTAGAACAGCTGTGTAAACAGAAATGGACCATTGGGTTCCAGTAGCCTTGATTTTTGTCTTTATAATTCTTTCTCAAGAATTATCTGGCCAAAATGTTTATGGTGCTGCTAGCTGCTACATTTATCTTGAATTCATGGTAAACATCTAGTGTTTCACCTACTGAGAGAGGGAAAGGAGTATACAACTCAGATTCAAAGCTCTCCAAGTAATATTCTGTATTTGGGTTGGCCCCTCAAACCGTTGTCTTACCTTCCCTCTGCATCCTGGCTCTGGTCCTCAGAGTTTATTTATTTATTGCAGCTCTTCCCACTGAGGGCCCAAAGAACTGTATTCCATCACTTATTCTTTAAATGTGTATTGAGCAATTACCATCTAGCAGGAAGACAAAGAACACCCATTTTTTTGCCCTCAAGATGCTCAGAATCTAATTGGGGAACAGAAAAGTTCAACAATAAGTTTGTAATACAAAGTGTCAAATCTCCCAATAGATTTAAGCATAGGCTTCTTGAAATTACAGCAAGGCAGGGAACTTGAATGGAGCTAGGGGTTCATGGGAGATTTCTTGGAAGGGCAGGGATACAACTGAGTCATCAAGGTGAAGAAGCAGGTAGCTGGACAAACGGAGACTCAAAGGTAAACATTCACTGGTAGAGAAATGCCATGTGTGAAGCTTGATTGGATCCTGGCTTGGAAAACTAGGTGAAATATATTTTGAAGACAATAGCAAAACTATGCCTACAAAGAGTATTAGACAATATTAGAAGATGTTTTAAATTTACTTAAGGTAAGTATGATGTAATTATGAAGGAGGTTGTTTTAATTTTTAGGAGCTCCATATACTTGAAATGTATTTAGCAAATGGTTAGTAAACATTTGAAATCTGAAATGTTTTAGCAAAAGGAGGAGGAGGAAAAGGAGAAAGAGGAGCAGAAGAAAAAGAAGAAAAAGAGGAAAAGAAGGAAAGGAAGTGGGAGGAGGAAAAGAAGGGGAAGAAGAAGGAGGAGAAGAATGAAAGTATGGTAGATAGCTAAAGGAGTCAAACTTAACAAAATATTAACAATTATTGAGTTGAATCAGTGTTCACTGAACTAGTTTTTCAACTTTATTGAGTTTTTGAAAATTTTCAAAAAAATAGTTGGAGAAAAAGTATACTGGTAGATATTCAGTTGCATAAATGCCGACCCTATCCAAAATTCAGAGAGTGTATCCATGTTGGGAATTCAATGTAGAAAATAAATGCTCAGGCGCCTGGGTGGCTCAGTGGGTTAAAGCCTCTGCTTTCGGCTCAGGTCATGATCTCGGGGTCCTGGGATCGAGGCCCGCATCGGGAATCTCTGCTCAGCAGGGAGCCTGCTTCCTCCTCTCTCTCTGCCTGCCTCTCTGCCTACTTGTAATCTCTCTCTCTGTGTCAAATAAATAAATAAAATCTTAAAAAAAAAAAAGAAAAAGAAAAGAAATGCTCTGCCCAAACAACCACAGAAGTACTGAGTTAGGAAAGAGAGACCCAGTCTGCAGCTTAGAGCCAGTGTCCAGCTGCCTGAATGGGAATGAATGTGGTGGGTGAGGAAGGAGCTCAGAGCTTGAAGAGTCTTGTACGTGTCAGGCTGAAGAGTTTGGACTTTATCCTGAGGAATTAAGAGCCATTTAAGAGTGGAGGGCACTTTAGAGACTCATTTGAGGGATGGGTCAGAGTTTGGAAGGCATGCAGGTAAGCGATCATTGCAGAGACAAGTGCAGTCATTCCAACAGAAATAAAGAAGGCCAGGGCACCTGGGTGGTGCTGCCCATTAAGTGACCAACTCTTGGGTATAGCTCAGGTCTCCATCTCAGGGTTGTGAGATCGAGGCCCATGTTGGGTTCTGTGCTTGAGAGTCTTTCTCCCTCTCCATCTACCCCTCCCATTCATGCTCTCTCTCTCTCTCTCAAATAAATAAATAAAGCTTTAAAAATAAAAAGAAAGAAAGAAAGAAGGCCAATGGGGAAGATGCAAACCAAGCTGCTTTGGAAAAGAGTTTGGCAGTCTCTTACAAAGTTAAATATATACATACCATGCAATCTAGCAATTTCACTACTAGGTATTTACTCAAGAAAACAAAAACCTTAAGTCACACAAAGACTTTGACAGGAACATAGAGTAGCATTATTCATAATCACCAAAGTTGGAGGTATTGACAAGTAAATGGATAAAGTGTACATTCATAAATAGAATAGTGTGCAATAAAAAGGAATGATCTACTAATACTACAACATGGATGAACTTCAAAAGCCTTATGCTATGTGAAAGAAGCCAAACTACATACTGTATGATTCCGTGGACATGACATTCTGAAAAAAACAAAGCTAGTGGTACAGAAATCAGACCGGTGGTTACCAGGTGCTGGAGTATGGGAAGGATTTGCCTACAAAGGGGCACATGGAACTTTCTGGGGTAATGGGGAAATATTTTATATAGTATTTTTATCATGGTCGTGGTTACACAGCTGCAGACATTTATCAAAGCTATGCACCTACAAAGGGTGCATTTCACAGTATAGAAATTAGGTATCTCAATATACCTCCCTTCAAACAAAAGAAAAAGAAGGATAATAGGACATGAGGAGTAAATGGATAGAGAATAGGAGAAGGAAAAGTGAAAGATGTTTTGGTAATCAAGAAAACAGATATACTAATACAAGAAGTGGAAATGTCAGAGGATAGTACCAAGATACAGCCAGTTAACTGCTGCAAGAATAAAATGATCAATCAAGTTGTATTTAGGAGTAATTCAAAATGTATTAAAATATTTTCATCTATTTTTATGTTACTACTTTAGCAGCCAACTTAGCATAAGTACGAGGAAAATGTTATTAATTTTAAAAAGTGTATAATGGATTCCCAAGAAGAAATTTATATTCTGGGATATGTTCACATCCCCACCCCCCTGGAACCTGTGAATATGAGGCTACTTAGACAAAGTGTCTTTGCAGATGGAATTAAGTTCAGGATCTTGAAATGAGATCACCTTGCATTATCTGGGTGGGCCCTAAATCCAATGATAAAAGTTCCCATGAAACACACAAGTGAAAGGCCATGGTAGACAGAGGCAGCCACAAACCCAGGGTGGTGACAGCCACCAGGATCCTGAAGAAGCAAAGAACAAAGTCTCCCCCAGAGATCTGGAAGGAGCATAGCCCTACCAACACCTTGACTTTGGACTTCTGGCCTCCAGAGATGTGAGAATAAATTCCCGTTGTGCTAAGCCACCAAGTTTGTGGCAATTTGTTTTGGTAACCCTAGAAAATGAATAAACATTTGTTCTTGCATTAATGGAAAGGGGGCCGAGTTTAAAAAAAAAAAGGATATGGGAGACGTCAGTAGGATTTAAATAACAAGTTGGCTAAGGAGATAAACTTGTCCTTGTTAGCCTACTGAGGATTAAAGGGCTAACTCATTCAGGTAGCACAATCAGATTAAAAATGTTTTCTCTAGGGTTTTTTTTTTATGGGGGGTGTGTGGAGGGTGGGGTAGATGGGTGAGTGTGAAGGGAATGGGAAATGGAGTGTAGCATAGTTGATTGACTTTCCTTTAATCTTATCTCCTTGATGGCCCCTGCTGAACTCAGTATAGGGTTAGTCCTGGCTTTCAGAAAATATGTGCCTTGACAATAAGGACAAAACCAGATTCTAGTCAGCTTTGAGACTCCAGAGAAGTCATATCTGATGTGGTAGGGCAACTCTATAGTTACTCTATAGTTACTAGGCACACACATTCTTATGGTCAGAAATGACCTGTGAAAACCCTTGGAGAGACATTAAATTGGAGGTTGTTGTGTTTTCTCTGTCAGTCCAGCACAACTAGGTAGCCGACGATGTTGGGGAAGGTTGTTGATTGTTCAGCTGAGCCCCAGATGAAGAAGTTGGCCAGCTTTTAGAGGCCATATTATATGAAAACATTAGATATTTAAGCACTGGATTCATGCTTGGGGCAGGGAGGCACTCAGGACCGGAGGAGACTGAATGGACTCCAGTTCCACACTGGGAGAAGATAGCAGGTGAAAGCTTGCTTGGCACTTAATGTTGATTTGTCCTGTCTTTTCTCTCATTATTATACTATTATTGTTATTTTTACTATTCTGCTGAGTACCTATAGTTGAATTTGTGTAACACAATTGCATACATTATATGACTACACTATAATGGAAGTTTTTCTTGACACTACTTGCTTTTCAATATGAGAGTTACACCCTCCTGGCTGCTTAAACAAGACTTTAGGGAAAACAGCATTTTCATCTCTGATCCTCTCTGAGAATAAAATTTAGCCAGCTGAGCTGTCGGTGTGGCTCTGCCAAGGGAATGCATCTTCTAGCCAAGTTGGGTCTTGTCCACAGTGATCTGGAAGCCAAGTTTCTGAAAAAAAATCACAAAATCATTCCTGAAAAGAAAAAAAGTGGTTATTTACAGGGAATTCACTGAGCAAGAATAGGGGAACTATGAAGAATACCTTAAGGCTGAGAAAGAGTACCCAAGAAACTAATGAGCTTGAAAAGTGGAGCCTCAAGGCTGGACCCAGACGTCCTTGGAGAGAGAGAAGCATCACTTGCTGGGGGATACTGATGGAATTCTCTGGGAAACTGCCATGGAGAGTGCTATTGAACTTGATGGGAAGCTGGCTGGGTCACTGGTTGATCACAGTGGAAACCTGCCAGGAATTGCTTACAGGAATGTTGCTAAGCTGGCCCTGGGGAAGCCAGCTGGGGCCCCCATGACCATTGGGTTTCCCACATACCTGCCTAGCACCACAGGCACAAGAACAGAAGCCCACCACAACAGGGAAGAGAAGCCCATCTTTCCTCCAGAGTCCCACCAGTGTCCTCTACTGGGAAAGCTTAACACTGTGGCAGGGGGCAAGGAAAGATGCTTCATTTATCAGGATCAGAGAAATGATGAGGAGACTGGGGGCTGGAAGGCAATAAATTCCCAAATGCCACAGTTGGTAACAGTTGTATCTGGGGAGAAAAACTGGTTGATGAGGCTCAGATGTGAGAGAGAAACCCACTTTTCACTGTAAATCTTTGTACTGCTTGATTTGGGGGAGGGATATTGAGAAATTTCTTTAATGCGTTACCCTGAGTTTCATACTATAAAATAATAATGCTGTTGATGATAGTGATATGCCAGCCATTGTTCTAAATGTTTTAACTATGTTAACACACATAATCTTTCTCCAGTTACTTATTAGACCCAATTTTTATACCTCAAGAAACTGAGGCACAAAGAGATTAAGTAACTTGCCCAAAGTTAGCTGGCAAGTGATTGAGCTAGTAACTGGTAATCTGGCTGCAGAATCTGTGTTCATAACCATATATTAATTTCTCACATTTATCAGTGTTTACTGTGGCATGAAACATAGTGAACAAGCGAGGTGATAATCATTAATACCGCTCATCAGATATTTCCCCGATCTCTTAATCCCCTTAGGGGTGAGTTGGGTCATGGGATTAAAGAGTTACACGTGTCATTTCTAGTCAGGCATTTCATTATTTGAAATAGACCTTCCACAGCTCTCTTTCTCCTCTTGCACCAGACTGCGTTGACTGTGATAGGTAGATAGCTTGAGCAAGAAATAAACCTTTGATAGAATTTCTAAGACCTTCATATTTTTGCTGCTGATTCTTTCTGAAGCAAAAATCTAGCTTATTTTTTTAAGATTTTATTTATTTATTTGACAGAGAGAGAGAGATCACAAGCAGGCAGAGAGGCAGGCAGAGGAAGAGGGGGAAGCAGGCCCCCTCCTGAGCTGAAGGGAGAAGTTTTAACCCACTGAGCCACCCAGGTGCCCTAATCTAGCTTATTTTTATTGATAAAAATGATGTGTTTCTGATTAGAATTAATACCAAAACATATGTTTTATAAAATGCCAAGTAAGATATATTACTTATTCTAAAATATTTTTGGAATTTTTAACTTAAGAAAAATGGAAAAAATTAGAATTATACAAAGTTCACTCTATTCTTCAGCCAGACTCATCAATTGCTCATATTCTGCTCCCTTTGCTTTAGTTCCTCACATGCATTTTTTTTCTAAATTATTTAAAAAGAAAGTTGCAGACATCATGAAACTTCATTGGAAAAACTTCAGTGGGCATCTTTTTTTTTTTAAGAATTTTATTTATTTATTTATTTATTTATTTATTTATTTATTTATTTATTTATTTATTCTAGAGAGATAGAGTGCAAGCTGGGCAGGGGGCAGAGGGAGAGGCAACGAATCCCAGGCAGACTCCACACACTGAGTGCAGAGCCTGACTCAGTGCTTGATCTGATGACCCTGAGATCATGACCTGAGCTGAAATCAACAATCGACTGACTGAGCCACCCAGGCAACCCTCAAGGGGCATCTTCTAAGATCAAGAACATTCTACATGACCACTGTGAAAATCTTGGTTCCTAAGAGCATTCACATATTTACTTCTTGCTGCATTCTACAAAATTATATACATAAAATAGCTTTAGAACCACGATTTTAATATTAATACCAATCATAAATCTATGAAGTAGACTTTAAACATTTTGCTGTCTCCCTTTTCCTTTGGAATTAAGGACACCAAGGATGTGAAATCATGGTACAATATATAGTACAGAACAGAGTAATTCAAATAACTTTGAACAGAGTCCTCTGTACATCCTTAGTGAGATATATTCTAAGGACTTAAAGGGACTGCCAAGAAATCTTGATAATAAATTGATAGAGATTCATTCGCTTCTTTTTATATTTGATTTTAGTTTTGATTTTTAAAGTCTTTTTATTTATTACATTTTATTAAATTGTTTTATGGATGATTTTTATTTAGTTCAAAAGCCAGAACAGTATAAAAAAGTGTATTCAAAGAAGTGCCACTTGCTTCCCTTTCCTTCACTTTGTTCCCACCATCTCCAGAAGCAGATATTTTCATTAGTCTTTGTTTTATACTTCCTGTATTCCCTTTTTTTTGCAAAAAATAAACATATATATATTCTTATGTTCTCTTATTTATTCCACTTCATTTTTTCCACTTAATAATATAATGCTAGAAATCACTCCATATCAGTTTATAGAAATATTTCATATTTTTTGTTATGACTCTATAGTACTTCTTTATATAACTGTAGTACAGTTTAATTTTTTAGTGGCTGTTTGGGTTGTTTCCACTCTCTTACTATTACAAGTAATATTGTAATGAAGAATGTTGTACACGCACTTTTTTCATATTTGCAGAGGTTTACTTCCAAAGTGGTTTCCTAGAAGTGGTTTTCTTGGGTAAATACATAATTATTATTGTTACCTATTGCCCAATTTCCTTCATCAGGGATTGTACCATTTTGTAATCCTACTGGCATTGCATGATAGTGCTTATTTCCCCAGAGCCTCACCAAAAGAGTATGTTGCCAAGCTTTAGAATTATTGTCAGTCTGATAGGTGAAAAACGATATCTCCGTATAGTTTTAATTTGCATAGTTTTCATTCTATTATGAATACATTTCAACATCTTTTTACATATTTAAGAGTGAACTCTAAGGGCACCTGGGTGGCACAGTCAGTTGAGTGTCTGACTCTTAGTTTTGGCTCGGGTCCTGATCTTAGGGTTGCTGAATGAAGCCCCACATCAGACTCTGTGCCCAGCATGGAGTCGGCTTGAATTCCTGTCCCCTTCTCTCTCTGCACCTTCCCTCAAGCCTGGTGCACTATCTGTCTCTCTCTTTTAAATAAATAAATAAATAAATAAATAAATAAATAAATAAATAAATAAATAAACCTTAAAAAATAAAAAAGAGGAGATTGAGTTAAGATGACAAAGGAGTAGGGGTACCCTAATTTTGTCTCATCCCTAGAATACAACTAGTTATCAAATCATTCTGAACACCTGAGAAATTAATCAGAGATCTGAGAAAAGAAATGCTGCAAGTCTACAAGTAGAAAAGTGATCACAATTTGGAAGGTAGGAGGTACAGATATAAGATGTCTGAACTACAATTTAAAATGATTATAAAGATACTAGCTGGGCTTGAAAAAAAACCATAGAAAACTCTAAAGAATCCTTTACTGTAGAGATAAAACTAAAATCTAGTTAGGCTGAAATTTAAAATGCTATTGCTGAGATGAAGTCCCAAGTGGAGGCCAGATAGATGAGGATGAACAAAGCAGAGGAGTGAATCAATGATATAGAAGGTGAAATGATGGAAAATAAGGAAGTTGAAAAGAAGAGAGAAAGAAAAATATTAGATCACGAAGAGAGACTTAGAGAACTCAGCTACTCCATAAAGGGAGGCACAGAGACCACCCCCCCAAATCAACAAAAATAGGTCAACTCCTCAACATATTAGAATGAAGCTTGCAAATTTCAAAGATAAAGAGGAAATCTTGAAAGCAGCCCAGGACAAGAGTTCCTTAACCTACAGGGGTAGAGACGTAAGGCTGGCAGCATGCCTGTCCACAGGGACCTGGCAGGCCAGGAAGGACTGTCATGATATATATGAAATTTGGGGAAAATATGCAGCCAAGAATGCTTTATCCAGCAAGGCTGTCACTCAGAATAGAAGGAGAGAAAATGAGTTTCCAGGACAAACAAAAACTAAAGGAATTTGTGAACACTCAACAAGCTCTGCAAGAAATATTAAAGGGGATCCTTTGAGTGGAGAGAGAACCCAAAATTAACAAAGATCAGACATGAACAGAGACAATCTGCAAGAACAGCAACTTTATAGGTAACACAATGGCACTAAATTCATGTCTTTCAATAATTACTCTGAATGTAAATGGACTAAATTCTCCATCAAAAGATAGGGGGTATCAGAAAGGATTAAAAAAAAAAAAAGACCGATCAATATGCTGCTTACAAGAGACTCATTTTAAACCCAAAGACACCTCCAGATTCAAAGTGAAAGGCTGGAGAACCATTTATCATGCTAATGGACATCAAAAGAAAGCTGGAGTGATCATCCTTATATCAGACAAACTACAGTTTAAACCAAAGACTATAATAAGAGATGTAGAAGGACACTATATCATCATAAAAGGGTCTATCCAACAAGAAGATCTAACAATTGTAAATATTTATGCCCCTAACTTGGGAGCAGCTGAAGATATAAACCAATTAAAAACAAAATTAAAGAAAAGTATTGATAATAATACAATAATAGTAGGGGACTTTAACACCCCACTCACAGCAATGGACAGATCATCTAAGCAGATCACCAAGGAAACAAGGGCTTTGAGTGACATATTGGACCAGATGAACTTAACAGATATATTCAGAGCATTTCATCCTAAAGCAGCAGAATGCACATTCTTTTTGAGTGCACATGGAATATTCTCCAGAATAGATCACATACTGGGTCACAAATTAGGTCTCTACTGGGTACAAAAAGATTGAGAGCATACCATGCATATTTTCAGACCACAATTCTGTGAAGCTTGGAGTCAACTACAAGAAAAAATTTGGAAGGACCACAAATACATGGAGGTTAAAACACATCCTACTAAATATTGAATGGGTCAACCAGGAAATTAAAGAAGAATTTCAAAAATTGATGGAAACAAATGAAAATGGAAACACAACAGCTCAAAACCTTTGGAATGCAGCAAAGGTGATCCTAAGAGGGAAATATATAGCATTACAGGCCTTCCTCAAGAAACAAGAAAAGTTTCAAGTATACAACCCAACCTTACAACTAGAGGAGCTGGAAAAAGAACAGAAATTAAAGCCTAAATGCAGCAGGAGAAGAGAAATAATAAAGATTAGAGCAGAAATCGGGTGCCTGGGTAGCTCAGTTGTTAAGCGTCTGCCTTTGGCTGAGGTCATGACCCCAAGGCCCTGGGATCGAGACCCACATTGGGCTCCCTGCTCACCAGGAAGCCTGCTTCTCCCTCTCCCTCTCCCCCTGCTTGTATTCCCTCTCTCTGTGTGTCACTCTCTGTCAAATAAATAAATAAAATCTTTTAAAAAAAAAAGATGAGAGTAGAAATCAATGATACAGAAATAAAAAAATTAGTGGAACAAATCAATGAAACTAGGAACAGGTTCTTTAAAAGAATTAATAAGATCAATAAACCCCTAGCCAGACTTATCAAAAAGAAAAGAGAAAGGACCCAAATAAATAAAATCATGATTAAAAGAGGAGAGATCACAACCAACACTAAGAAATACAAACAATTATAAGAGGGTATTATGAGCAATTATATGCCAACAAATTAGGCAGTTTAGAAGAAATGGATAAATTCCTAGAAATATACAAACTATAAAAACTGAAACAAGAAGAAATTTAAAAAACCTGAATAGACCCATAACCAGCAAAGACATTGAATTAGTAATCAAAAATCTCCCAACAAACAAGAGTTCAGGGCTTGATGGCTTCCCAGAATTCTACCAAACACTTAAAGAAGAATTAATACTTATTTTTCTGAAACTGTTCCAAAAAATAGAAGTGGAAGGAAAACTTCCAAACTCATTCCATGAGGCCAGCATTACTTTGACCCCAAAGCCAGACAAAGACTCAACCCAAAAGGACAATTTCAGACCAATATCCGTGATGAACATGGATGCAAAAAAATCTCACCAAGGTAGCTAATAGGATCTAACAGTACGTTAAGAGGATTACTCACCACAACCAAGTGGGATTTATTCTTGGGCTGCAAGGATGTTTGAGCAGCTGCAAATAAATCATTGTGATACACCACATTAATAAAAGAAAGGATAATTCTCTCAGTAGATGCAGAAAAAGCATTTGACAAAATACAGCGTTCTTTCTTGATTAAAACCCTCCACCGTATAATGATAGAAGGAACATACCTCAATATCGTAAAAGCCACATATGAAAGACCCACAGCAAATATCATCCTCAAAGGGGAAAAACTGGAAGATTTTCCCCTACGGTCAGGAACATGACAAGGATGTCCACTCTCGCCACTGTTGTTCAACACAGTACTAGAAATCCTAATCTCAGCAATCAGACAACAAAAAGAAATAAAAGGCATCCAAATCAATAAAGAAGAAATCAAACTTTCACTTTTCACAGACGACATGATACTCTATGTAGAAAACGCAAAAGACTCCACCAAAAAATTGCTAGAACTGATATAGGAATTCAGCAGAGTCACAGGATATAAAACCAATGCACAGAAGTCAGCTGCATATCTATACACTAAAAATGAAGCAGAAGAAAGAGAAATCAAGGGATCAATCCCATTTACAATTGCACCAAAAAGCCATAAGATACCTAGGAATAAATCTAACCAAAGAGGCAAAGAATCTGTACTCAGAAAACTATAAAGTACTCATGAAAGAAATTGAGGAAGACACAAAGAAATGGAAAAATGTTTCATGCTCATGGATTGGAAGAACAAATATTGCTTAAATATCTATGCTACCCAAAGCAATCTGCACATTCAGTACAGTTGCTATCAAAATACTTCGATATTTTTCACAGAGCTGGAACAAAAAATCCTAGAATTTGTATGGAACCAGATAAGACTCTGAATAGCCAGAGGAATGTTGAAAAACAAAACCAAAGCTGGGGGTATAACAATGCCTGACTTCAAGCTATATTACAAAGCTGTGATCATCAAGACAGCCCGGTACTGGCACAAAAACAGACACATATATCACTGGAAAAGAATAGAGAGCCCAGAAATGGACCCTCAAGTCTATGGTCAACTAATCTTCAATAAATCAGGAAAAAATATCCAATGGGAAAAAGACAGTCTCTTCAACAGATGGTGTAGGCAAAATTGGACAGCCACATGCAGAAGAATGAAACTGGCCCACTTTCTTATACTATATACAAAAACAGGCTCAAAAATGAATGAAAGACCTAAATGTGAGACAGGAATCAATCAAATCCTTGAGGAGAACATAGGCAGCAAGCTCTTTGACCTCAGCCACAGCAACTTCTTGCTAGACACATCTCCAAAGACAAGCGAAACAAAGGCAAAATGAACTATTAGGACTTCATCAAGACAAAAAGCTTTTGCACACACAGCAAAGGAAACAGTGGACAAAACCAAAAGACAACTGATAGAATGGGAGAAGATATTTGCAAATGACATATCAGATAAAGGGCTAGTATCCAAAATCTATGAAGAACTTATCAAACTCAACACCCAAAACACAAAAAATCCACTCAAGAAATGGGCAGAAAACACAGACATTTCTCCAAAGAAGACATACAAATAGCCAACAGACACATGAAAAAATGCTCAACATCAGTAGACACAGTAGACACAAAGCCAAATCACGATGAAATACCACCTCATACCAGTCAGAATGGCTAAAATTAACAAGTCAGGAAAAAACAGATGTTGTTGAGGATGTGGAGAAGGGGAACCCTCTTACACTGTTGGTGGGAATGCAAACTGGAAAACACTCTGGAAAACAGTATGGAGGTTCCTCAAAAAGTTGAAAATAGAGCTACTCTATGACCCAGAAATTGCTCTACAATGTATTTATCCAAAGGATACAAACAGTGATTCAAAGGGGCACATGCACCCCCAATGTTTATAGCAGCAATGTCCACAATAGCCATCTATGGAAATAACCAGCTATGGAAAGAGCTGAGATGTCAAACAACAGATGAATGGATAAAAAAGATGTGGTACATACATGCAATGGAATATTACTGAGCCATCAAAAAGAACGAAATCTTGCCATTTGCAATGAAATGGATAGAACTAGAGGGTATTAGGTTAAGCGAAATAAGTCAGTCAGAGAAAGACAAATACCATATGATTTCACTCCTATGTGGAATTTATGAAACAAAACAGATGAACAAAGGGGAATGGAAGGAAAAATAAAATAAGAGGGAAACAGAAAGGGAGGCAAACCATAAGAAAAATTTAACTATAGGAAACAAACTGAGGGGAAGTGGGTGGGAAGAAGGGGTAACTGGGTGATGGGCATTAAGAAGGGCACTTCAAGTAATAAGCACTGGATGTTATATGCAACTGAAAAATCACTAAATTCTACCCCTGAAACTAATAATATAGCATATGTTAACTAAACTGAATTTAAATTAAAAAAAATTTTTTTAAGTCAACTGTAGATCTCTTTCTCGAATTGTCTGTTTATGATTTTGTCCATTTTTCTCTCAGCTCTTGAATTTTATTCTTTTTGATTTTTAGGCATTCTTTATGTATTAAAGAGATGTGTTCCAATATAAGTTGCAAATATTTTCCACCAATTTGTCATTTGCCTTTTGACTTTGCTTGTGATGTCATATACCTTGCCAAAAAAATTTATTTTCATGTAGTCAAATTTATCAAGATTTTCTATTATTGCTTTGGGATCTTGTTTTATAACTTTAAGAATTCTTTCCAAACTCAGTTATGTTTTCTTAGTACTTCTATACTTTTTTTTTTAAGATTTAGATTTAGATTACTGATCCATTTGAAATTTATTCTGATCTATGGTATGAGATAAAGATCTAATCTGTCTTTTTTTGAAATGGCTATCTAGTTGTCCCTACACCATTTTTTAAGTTAATATTTTTCCTAGTGACCATCTTTATTATTTACTGAATTTCCATATATACTTGGGTCTATTTTGGAATTCTAGTCTATTTCATTGGTCCATAGTACCTATTCATGCTATATCTTTTTAAAATCATATGCAAGTATTACTCCCCTGTTTTGTTTTTTTTTTTTTTAAAGATTTCATTTATTTATTTGACACAGAGAGAGAGATTACAAGTAGGCAGAGAGGCAGGCAGAGAGACAAGGAGAGGAGGAAGCAGGCTCCCTGCTGAGCAGAGAGCCCGATGCGGGCCTCGATCCCAGGACGCTGAGATCATGACCTGAGCTGAAAGCAGAGGCTTTAACCCACTGAGCCACCCAGGCGCCCTACTCCCCTGTTTTGAAAAATTATTTTTAAAGAGTGCAGTGTCAATGGGACTTGGTGACTAACTGAATGTGGAAGTTGAAATAGAGGAAAGTGCCCTGGCTACTTCCAAACTTCTTTCCTATTTGACTTGGGTAGTAGAGAGTAAGGTTACTTGCCAGTGGATGCTGGGGCGAGGATGTAAGGAAAGAGTATCACAAGGATGGAATTCTTGGATCACGTCAAGGGTATGCACAGGAAGAGGAAACCAGAAAAAGGACTGAGAATGCAGTTGAAGAGATGTATATTAGTTTCCTAAGACTGCCATAACAAACTACCACAAACTGTGTGGCTTAAAACAAGAGAAATTTGATGTTTCACAGTTTGGGAAAGTAGAGGTCTGAATTCAAGGTGCCAGTAAGTTTGGTTCATTGGAGGTTCTGAGGGCCACCCTGTTTCATGCCTTATCCCAGCTTTGGTGGTTGTGACAATCCTTGGCATTCCTTGGCTTATGCTGCATCACGCAAATCTGGGCTCTGTCATACCATGATTTTCATCTCTCTGTGTGTCTTCACATGGGCGTCTTTTAAGAACACCCATCCTTGGGTTTAGAGCCTACTCTAATCCATCTAACTATTTGACTTATTATATCAGTGAAGACCTATTTCCAAAGAAGGTCATATTTGGAGACTCTTAATAGATATGAATTTGGGGAACACTATTCAAATATTCACTATTTAAGATGGAAAAAAATCAAGAGGTGGAGGCAACATAGAAATCGAAGGAATACAATTTCAAGGTTCAATAGGTCCAGTGCTTTGGGAAGATCAAGTGAAACATGCCCAGAGAGTCATCTGCTGCCTGCTATCCTATTGCCCTCCACTATCCAACCATCCAAGTTGCCTTTCAGTTGTCCAAACCTGTAGAGTGTCCTGACCCTAGGTCCCGTCCTTACTGTTCCCACTGCCTGAACTCTATCCCCACCTGCTTTGGCTGGTGGGGGCCACCTCACCCTTCAGGTCTCATTTTGGAGCCCCACAGGGGAAGCTTCACATCCATCTTAGACAACTGTGTATCTCATGCCTCTCCCCGTGCTTAGCACATAGTAGATTCTTTAAAAAATGTATATTGAATAAATAAAGGTACTTTTAAGTAAATGATACCATTCAGAGCATGTTACTCAACAAATTGCTTTTTTGTTATTACTGTAATTTGCTATTTTTTCTTCTTAACAATAAATCAAACAGCTTACCTCCTGGAACAGATTTACCTAGCAATATTCGAAGCTCTGCTCTAATCGTCCTTGGAAAATGGACTCTGAAATTGGGCATTTCACTGATAATTTCTCATCACTAAGATGTGGCTTAAAGTTAATTCACACTCCTATAGTTTGTCTATACCAAACTATAGAGTACCTTAGTAACTATAGAGCACCTTAGAGTACCTTACTCTAGTACCTTAGAGTAAATTACAGATGCTATAACAATGGGTTAAAAAGTGTATTTTATTTCACACTTTTATGGTGTTTACTATGTTCCAGCTACTGTTTTAAGCATTTTACCACTATTAACTCATTTAATCCTCATAACAATGTCATGATGTAGTTACTACTATCACCTCCATCTGATGGAAGAGGAAACAGGGGCACAGAGAGGTTAAATTATTTGTCTGAAGTCACATAGTTGGTAAAAATTGAAGCTTTTTTCAAACTTGGCAAAGTGACTCTAGATGGGCTCTGTGCTGTAGGTCGCCTCGCAACATATTTTAAATCTGTCCTTAGGTGGGCAGTTGCCTTATTCATATAACCTTTTTCTGCAGCATGAGATGAAGAGATAAGCCTACAGATTTCTCCAGTGGTCTTTACCTACCAATTCCACATTAGCATCCAGCTGTCCACACCACGCTCACACGGTTCTGGAAGAACATACAAGAATGTACACGTGTGAGGCAGTCTAAGTCAGATTTGGAAAGATGTTAATGTAACCAGAGTGAGCCCAAATTGGAGTCACTCATGCTAAGCCTCATGTCAGCAAACCAAATCTTTTAACATAGCATAAGTTTCTATGTGCATCTCTCCCGGGAAAGGAAGGCCCATGTCAACCAATCAGTGCTTGCCTGCTCAGCACAGGCTACCTGACCCAGCTCCAAGACTTCCCTTTGCTAGAAGGAAGGTTGCCTTGCAATAACCAATATGCTTTTGCCCAGTATAACTTCTTGTACCTGCTCACTTTGGTCAATAAACCCTCTCAAGTTGTACAACTATTTGGAGCTCCTTTTTATTTGCTAGCTTGAATGCTGCCAGATTCATGAATCTCTGCACAGTTAGTAAGATCTTTAAAATTTACTCAGTTGAATTTTGTTTTTTAACAAATATAAATGTTCTCTAAAATCTCTATAACCTGAAAGAAAATAATTCTGCTAAAACAAACAAACAAAAGCCAAAAAACAAACCAAAACAAGAAAACCCATCATTTATATTTCTAATTTACATTACTAATTAGAACCTTTAATTTGAGTTCTGGTAACTTTTAATTCTCAATAAAATTGCATGGATCCAGGTGCTTTATATTTGCATATGTTAACTTTAAAAATAAAACTGTCAGTTATTTCACCAGCAAAAATGGGTTTACTTGGGAATAGCAGAGAATTTCGATTCAGGACACGCAAGCTGTGTATGACAAAACCCAAGGCAAGTTCAGAGAACAAAGGAGAGGAATGCTCTTTTATAGAGTAGAATGGGGGGAGTTGGGAGAGGCTATTATAAACAAAAAGCCCACTGGAGTAAATTGGGAGTTCAGGGTATAGTGGCTTCTCATTGGCTGAGTTATGACAGTCTGTCCTTGACCTTGCTGTTGCTGGGTAGGAGAAAATCTTTCTTCCTACTGGACTTGTAAAGTATAGGCTTCTTCCAAGTGAGAATGCAAGACCTGCAGTCAGTGGTTTGGTGTGAGAGCTCCACCTTCTGGCCTCTGAATCCATTTTGAATTCTGTTTCCTTTATTCAATTCCACACAAAACAAAAACTCGTTACAGTAATTATTTTTCCAGAAAAAAGGATCCATTTTAC
This sequence comes from Ailurus styani, assembly GCA_002007465.1. Taxonomy (NCBI): domain Eukaryota; kingdom Metazoa; phylum Chordata; class Mammalia; order Carnivora; family Ailuridae; genus Ailurus; species Ailurus styani. The sequence continues at coordinate 2,330,470 of LNAC01000190.1, forward strand.
CCTGTAAGCCCACACCCTAGATGGTGTTTTTCAAAAGGTTTATTGTGATAAATTATTGAATAGGATAGAAAGTAAAGTTCACTGCTGTATTGCTTTTGTGAAACCTAATGCATGGAATTGCTACAGAAAATGGTCTCGATCATCACAATTTGGTACAAGGTGTTGGAAACTTAGCTCTGGACAGCAGAAATGATACAAATAACAGCTTTTAGTTTCAAAAATGCAGTGTCTAATCTCTACTGGGTATTTTATTTTATTCATATAGTATTTTATGGTTTACAAAGTGCTTTACCTCATAACTCATTGACCTAAGAACGGGTCTTTGGGTCATGCAGGAACATTCTCATCTCCCTAAACGCACACTGATAACAAAACCAAGATGGGGCAGACAGAATGACCTGCCATTAGATTCTTGGCTGGCCTATGATGGAGCTGTCCTTAGAATCCACCTTTCTAACACCAGCTGTTCCTGACATCCCATGGCTGCTGGCAGAGTGACATGTCCTAGTACAATAACAACTAACAAATGCCTCATGGGGTTAGAAGTACAGGTGCCTCCATCAATTTTTAGCACCAGGTGGTGGAGGTGACTCCCTCCCCCCACTGGATGTTTCCAAAAAAACTTCTAGCTCAGAATGCAGGTATATAAGGGGAAAGTCATCAGTAGGTGCCTTGGTTGCCTGTGATCCAAGGACAGATCTGCTCTATTCAGTTAGGCCAGTGGGTCGCAGCCTTTTTTTTTTTTTTTTTTAGATTTTATTTATTTATTTGACGGAGAGAGAGAGAGAGAGCACAAGTAGGCAGAGCGGCAGGCAGAGGAAGAGGGAGAAGCGGTCTCTGAGATGAGCAGGGAGCCCGATGCAGGGCTCAATCCCAAGACCCTGAGATCATGACCTGAGCCAAAGGCAGCTGCTTAACCGACTGAGCCATCCAGGTGCCCCAGTGGGTCTCAATCTTGGCAGCACATTAATTCATGATTAAAAATCCTGAAGCCGGGGCACCTTTCAACTCAAATGTCTACAGTATTATCTGGAACTGTTTTATGTTTTAAGAATCTCCAGGAGATTCTTAAAACATAAAACAGTTCCAGATAATACTGTAGACATTTGAGTTGAAAGGTACCTTAGAGAAAAAATGTAATGGCCCCAGTATAATCTCATTTGAAATTCAAAATTTGGATCCTCCCATTCTTCCCTCTTCCTTCTTTTCAAAAAAACATGTTGGCACACCATGAAGTGAAAGAGGAAACAAAACAATGTTTGTGTTCAGTGGTCTGGAGTACAACGCTCAGGGGCTCCAGCAAAACCTCCAAAAGGAGGGGCGCCTGGGTGGCTCAGTCATTAAGCGTCTGCCTTTGGCTCAGGTCATGATCCTAGGGTCCTGGGATCGAGCCCCGCATCGGGCTCCCTGCTCTGTGAGAAGCTTGCTTCTTCCTCTCCCCCTGCTTGTATTCTCTCTCTCTCTCTCTCACTGTCAAAAAAAAAAAAAAAAACTTTAAAAACCTCCAAAAGGTAAAACGATGTAGTTATACATTTTCAGAAAATCTATAAAGTCTATAACATTTATTTAAAATGCATTTAATTAGAGTGAACTTCTCCCAAAACTCAAAGTACCAATACCAAACAAAATCACTGTCATCCCAACCCAGCCTAGTAACAAAAAGATCAGTTTTCCTCTTGACCTGCCCCCTCTCCCATTCTTTTGGGCGTAGGCTGGCCCAGGATCCTTTAATCCCAGTGCTATCTTTATTTTGCTTGGCCACGTGGTGTCACTGTTGAAGACCATTTGGTTCACCTTAAACTGCTTCCTCTGCTGTGAAGAGCCTTCAGCATAACCAGGTCTGACGGGGCCACAAGGGCTTTTCAGGGGCAGTGGTCTCCTCCACCACCGGGCTCTGTCAAAGGCCCCCATGAGGCTTCCCTTTCAACCTAGTTCTCTTAATCTCTACGCTCAGAGCTGGCTCCTGAAGCTCTGAGTCAGAAGGGGTTCCACTGTTTAGAGAATTCTCTCTGTCCTTTCTCTCCCAGTCATCCCCAAAAGGTGGGGTGGCAGCATTATTTCCACAACCCATCCCCCACCCCACTCAACTCCCCAAACATAAAGGGCCTCTCTATATCATCTTCCTCTAGATGATCTAGGCTACTCACCCCTTACTTACTTGTCTTCTATGGTTTAAATTGGTATGTGTCCTCTTAAGGGAAAACTCCCCCCAGGAGTCCACAAAGCTATTTTCTACCCTGGCCCATAAGGAAAAGTAACTTTCACTTCTCTCACTAAAGATGTGAAGAGAGGGTGCCTGGGTGGCTTGGTCAGTTAAGCCACTGACGGTGGGCTCGGGTCATGATCTCAGGGTGGTGGGACCACGCCTTGCCCTGTGGGGCTCCACACTCAGCCTGAAGTCCACTTGAGATTCTCTGCCCTTTTCCCTACCCACAGATGCTCTGTCTTTATCTCTCTCAAATAATAAACAAAATCTTTTTTTAAAAAAAGTGAAGAGGTACAAGAGAAGATTAACTCACAGGGCTAAGATAAAATAATACCCAAAATATTATCATTCTATCATTTTTATTTTTCAGTGAAGTTACAGGTCTGTAATATAATTCCTTTGTGATAATATATATATATCCACCCCCCCAGAGGTGTTTTATCCTTTCAATTCTCCCCACTTCCAGCCCTGTGCATGTTTTTACCATAATCTGCTTACACATGGTCTGGTCTGTTGTCATGTCCATTGAGAAGGGCGTGAACTTAATCAAGTTAGAGGCAGACCTGTGACTGAGGGTCCCAACTCCCATCCCAACTGTCTTTCTGCAACACTACCCTGCCCCTCCACTTTTGGAGAGACTACCAGGCTGGGAGGGCCAAGGAATTGCCTAGCAGTTAGATGAGAGATAGTACTGAGTCAAAGCGGATGGTCAAAGGAGGCTCATCAATATTTGCTCCTACCATTGAACACACATCTTTCTCCAAGAATGTTAAATTCAAACTGCAATTGGCTTTCAGAGCCACCTCACTCTGCTCTCTACTTTCCATGTCCCTCTCTCCATGTTGGGTGCAAAGTACCCCAATGTGGGGTTCCCATCAATTCTACTTAAAGTGAAGACAATATCCATCTTATCAGGTCATTTCATCCCCAGGCATGGTTGGACCAGCCAGGAAACACGTAGGTCTAGGCTCAGGAGATAGGAATGCTTCCTTATCATCCAAAGGAACATATAGAAATGCAACCCTACGAGCTTACAAGTAGTTAATCAACACTACCCTAAAGATATAATCACTAGATGTACCTAATGAAATTTCTAATGTATAGAATAAAGATATTTTTCAGATTCCAAGTCTCTTTTCATGGAATAGACCTCCAGGGGACCAGATGTTAAGTAACACCTGCTAGCATGACCGTAAGGGCCTCCAATCAACGGTGTCCACTTTCTCAGAAGATCCCTGGCAGCATTTCCTCCTGGAACTCTGATTAACAGGATCCACTTTCTCAGGGGACCCCCTCCCCCAAATTTTGTCCTTAAAAACCCTCACTTTCCAGCCATTGGGGAGTTCAGGACTTTGGAGCATTAACCGCCCATTCTTTGGGTAATGCCATACCAATAAATAGCCTATCTTTCTTCACTGCAAAAACTCAGTGTCAATTTTTTATTGGTTTGCTACAGATGGGGTGAACTAACTTGCATTTGGTTTGGTTATAGTAGAAGCCACATATTATTGTTTTAGCCACCTGGAATCTCTTTTTTCTTTCTTTGGGGAACTGTCTTCTAGCATTCTATGCTTTCCTGGCGTGTTTGGCCCATCCCAGCCATCCCTAACTGCCCACTGGTGTAAACACATGGCTTATGCCCAGTCAGTAAAAATATCCCAACTTGGGGACCACAGCACATTGGTCTTGTGATCCAAGCAAGGCAATTAGGGTGCATCCCTGGATTTTATTTATGGACATTGGGATAAGCAAGCTCTCCTTCCTCTGGGTTCACTCATCTAAGATGATAAACCATTTAATTAAGGAATTATTTCACTCAATGTATTATGCTCACACACAGCCATATGGAGGAAGCTCTTCTGCAATAAGAGAAATGAAGCCAACGTGCCAGGGGATGCAGAGGAATGGGAGAGAGAATGAGAGTAAGAGAACAAAGTGTGCAGACAACACTGTTTGAGACCTGATGTTCCTTGAACTCACTGACATCAGAGTTGAGTTTCTGTCACATCTAACTGAGAAAGTTCTTTCTGATATATTGACTGTCTTGGATCTTTTTATTTTCTGTGTGGTATGATAAGAAATATATTTGGTGATTGTCCCTAATTCCAGGCACAGGGCTCCCAAACTCTTGGAATTTCCTGAGTGATGGGAGTGACTTTTGTTATTTATAATGAGCCTCTTTCTACCACACCTGAGTTTATGGGAATGAGGTGACTTCGGATGAGCCCTCTACATAGCATCAGGAGGGGGCCGGTCACCAAAAAGACCAAGTGACTAGTGGGTGGGAACTTTTAGTCCCACTCACTGACCTTCAGGAAGTAGAAGGGGAGCTGGAGATTAAACTTCATAAAAACTCTTGAACAGCAGACTTGGTGAGCCTCCAGGTTGGTGAACATCAAGATGCTGTGAGGCTGGTGTGTGCAGAGAGGCCATGGAAGTTTTGTGTACAACGCCAGCCCTTGCCCTGTGTATCTCCCCTAGCTGCTTTTCCTGAGTTATATCCTAATAATAAACTGACAAACGTAAGTGTTTCCCTGAGTCCTATGAGCAATTCTAGCAAATTATTGAGTCTATGGGGGAAGGGAGGTTAAGAGAACCCCTAAAGTATGAGTGGCCCAGGACTTGAGACTAGTGTCTGACGTGGGGGCAGTCTTGTCGGACTGAACTCTTAAATCTGTGGAATCTGAGACTAACTCCAGGGAATTAGTATCAAAATTAAATTGAATTGTTGGACACCTAGCTGGTGTACAAAGTATCGGAAAATTGGTTGCTGGTGTTCGAAAATACCATATATTTTTTCATATTATACCAGGGCTGGCTTTCATTTGTTTGAGACTCGACTTTAATGAAAAGAATAGCACCGCCACTGTGTGCTCGGGGCAGGGGTATGAATATGTCAAATCCCCAGCCATCATACTTGCATTGTCTGCCTTCCTAAAACCATGCTGGACACATAGTGGACATCCCCACACTCCTTCAAATGGGTAATACTCCTATCCCAGAAGCTCTTCACGTGCCCCTTCCAATACAACCCACAGCTCCCTCACTTTTCTCCAAAAGTAACCACTATCCTGACTTTACAGGGGTCATTTCCTTACTTTTCTTCATAGTTTTATCATCCTAGGGCATCCCCAAACTCTATAATTGAGTTTTGCTTTGTATGTGAAGGGGGGATGGGGGACTATGGCTGTTGGGATATGTCGTACATAGGAAAGGATTTTACAATGAGCGGTGGTCCTCAAACTTCTCAGGGCAGTGGTTCTCAAACTTGAGTAAGCATAAGAATCATCTGGAGGGTTTATTAAAACACAGATGACTCGTTGGGCTCCACTCCCATGTAAGCTGATTCAGTGGACCTGAAGTGAGGACTGAGAATTTGCATTTCAAACCAGTTCCCAAGTGATGATGCTGGACTGGGACCACACTTTCAGAATGAGACTTAGGGTATGTTGGGATATATCCAGGGCTGCTCTCAATTCATCTTGAATAACTAAGCTTCTTACTTCCCATAATACTTTGGAAATCAGGATTTGATGGCTCCAGAATTTTACAATCATTTGTTTATTCTTTTCACTATGCTGGCAGATGATGATTTGCTTAGCCCCTTTCCCTGTACCCAAACAAAAGAGCCTAGGTCTAAGATCCTGTGAGCTCTTGTATTTAGACCTTCGTCTGGTGCCAAACCACTGCTCTGTAAAGGTCAGAAGCCCTTAGGTGGCTGAGTTCTCTTGGGTAACTGATCTCTAGAGTTTGGATGAATTTCTTTCAAAAGAGAGATTAGTAAAATCCTAAGATTCTCCATTTTGCACAGAACCCGGAAGGAAAGCTCTTCATCCCCAGCCATACTGAGTAGTCAAACACAGAATCTTCTCTTCAATGTCCTTTCACTCTCATTGCATTTGCCTCTCCAGCTAGATTGTGGTATGAATTGAGAGTATGAGTTTGGTGGTGGTATAAACCTAAGGGAAGACTCAATCTCTTCCACCAGAATTTATATCCTGTAAAAAGAAGAGTGTTACACAGGGAGGAAAACTAATGTTTATTTCTGACCTTCTTTTCATCGCTCAGTGTGTTGGGTGCTGTAGGACTCAGTCTCCAAGATGGCACCTGGTGATCTTGGAAGTGGATCCTCCATACCCAGTCAAGCCTCAGACAACAGTGGACTCCATTCACTTTGCAGCCTCATGAGCAACCCTGTCCTAGAACCTGAGTTAAACTGCTCTTGGATTCCTGGCTGCAGAATCTGTGAGGGGCGAAAAAAAAGATTTATTGCTCTAAGCTGCTAAGCTGGGGTGCCTGGGTGGCTCAGTTGGTTAAGCAACTGCCTTCGGCTCAGGTCGTGATCCCAGAGTCCTGGGATCAAGCCCACGCATTGGGGTCCTTGTTCAGTGGGGAGCCTGCTTCTCCCTCTCCCTCTGCCTGCTACTCTGCGTGCTTGTGCTCTCTCTCTGTCAAATAAATAAATTTAATTTAATTTTAAAAAAACTAACTTAACTGCTAAGTTTGGGGGTAATCTGTTATGCAGTGTTAAATAATAAATACAGGTGCCTTTCCCTAATTCACCCCCATTAACCCTCAAACAGCCCTGAGAGACAGTTATTGCTCTATTTCACTGAATCTAAGATGTCATCAATTGCAAGGTGTTCTGTGAACCATTAAGAAATGAAAGAAATTCGGTTACTTAAACTGTAACTTGCCCTCAGTTGTAAGACACACTCCAATTTCAGGTATGTTACGGTGTGACAAAAGTGGGCACCTTAGACTTGTTGAAATGTGTTACCTGTATTTTGCAGCAAGGATTTCTGCTCACACATAGTGGAAATGAAAGCTTTCTTTTTCAATCCCCATTCTTCAGCTCCATGTGGAGTAACCACTTACTATGTTTTGAATAGAGAGGTCAACTGTCTGAATGGACATAACCTGACTTCTAGCGCCATGCATCTTGTTTTTCAGTATAGATCAATAAGGGAGATTTTTTAAAAGATGTAAGTTCTCCTAATTCTCATGTCAGCTAAAGGAAGGCTCCTCTCTGCGTTCTTAATCAGTGCTGTGCTCTACATTGACTCTTACTAAAGGGCAGAGATACTGCATTTGTGGCCCTTTAAAATCAGCCCCAGCTGGTCCCAGGTCCAGAACAGCCAGCATCAAGTGTCTGTTCTCACCTACATTATCTGAGACAGACATTGTCATTCCCACCGGACATAGGAGGGGAGAGAAGCTGAGAGATATTAAGAAACTTGCTTACGATCATAAAACGAGAAAGTGACAAATGCTGGATGGAGTTCTACCAAGCTTTTCCCACCACCATTCCTCCCACATCAGCAAGCCTTTTCTGAAGCACGGCGTTGTGGCCTTGTCTCCTAGCCTTAAATGGTATTCACAGCAAAGTGAAGAAGGCAGCCAATGCCTGTGAGAGTTTTCAGTAGCCTCTAAAATGCCTTTTTGTTGAATAGCCTACTGTCCTTCATCTTGGGAACACCGAATGTTTCATCAACATGATCTCATTAGTCCTCATAGCACCAGACTTTTCAAATAAATGAGTTAATGTTTGCAGAAAGTCCTTGAGATCTAAAGACTAGAACTGCTGTATGAAGTTACAGTGTTGTCCTAAAGCCTGAACAGCTGCTGCAAAATCTATTGAGAGTCTGTTGGACTCTCATGGCGGACTTTTCAAGTCATGGAGATGGAAGCAGGAATAGGGGGAGGCAGATCCAGTATAGCTGATCCTGGTTTGGAGATGGAGTAAATCTATAAAGCAGGGATGCCATAGGGGATTTCATTGGCAACTCTGGTCAATTACTGATGCCCTCTCGATGGGCTGAGAAGGATCTTGAGGCCACGTCTGGGCTCCTTGGGAAAGAATTTGGGACTGGCTAGTGATGTCTATCATGGAGGCAAGACTAGTGAATTTGGAGCATATGTTCCAGAAACTTGCCCTTCTTGCTACAGATTAGTGAGCAACTTCACCGTAGTCATTCACTAGTTCTAGGAGGGTCTTTTGTTGTCGTTGATTCTTTTGGATTTTCTGCGGAGACAATCATGTCATCTGTGAACAAAAACAGCTTATTTCTTCTTTCCCAATCTGTATACCTTTTATATCATTTTCTGGTTTTATTACATTAGCTAAGACTTCCAGTATGATTTTGAAAAGAAGTGGTGGCAAGGACATCCCTACTTTGTTCTTGATTTTAGCAGGAAACACTAGTTACTCACTTAAGTAAGATGTTAGCTATAGATTTTTGTAGATGTTCTTTATCAAGTTGAGAAAATTCCCTCTATTCCTAGTTTGATAAGAGTTTTTTCTTAATCATGAATGGATGTTGGATTTTGTCTACCCATTGATATGAGTATGTGATTTTTTTTCTTTTTTAGTCTGTTATTGTGGTAGATTACATTAGCTGATTTTTAAATGCTGAACCAGCCTTGTATTCATAAGATAAATCCCACTTAGCTGTGATAAATAATTCTTTTTTATACATTGTTGGATTTGATTTATTAATATATTGTTGAGAAAGCTTACATCTATGTTCATGAGAGATATTGAGGTATAGTTGCCAAGTGATTTTAACATGCAGCCAGAGTTGAGCTACTGTTCTAAGAGTTGAAAGAAGAAATAATACAGAAAATTATTCACATGTTGAGTGGCTACTGAATCCCAGAGCTGAGGACTTGGGTGAGGAAGAGAAAGATGAAGCAAGAATTAATGAGAGTGATAATAGAATAGAACTACTACTCTAATCTCTTTATTCATGGACAAAATAACAGTCATCTGACACAAAACTTTATAGCTTATAACAATTTCATGTAGGCTCTAATTTGACCATCCAAATCCTGATAGGCAGTTAGAGATGACATTAGTATCTCCATTTTACAAATTAGGGAATTGAGGCTCAGAGAGAAAAACTGATTTGCCTAAGATTAACAACCATAACCCAAACTCAGGATTCCCAAGTGAAACCCAGCACCCATTTCACCCAAGTGAAACCCAGCTATTCAAATTTCTGTGGATCTGTAGTCACTCAAATATGCTTATCATTTGATAAAAGTACAAATAAGGATCCAGTTGTCATTTAATTCCATGTGGCATTAAAGGGGAAATTACTTCCAAAGCAAAAAGAAGGAATCCTCAAAAAGGCACATAGAACCACCCACTTCTGGTCTGTGGAAACCATTTAGTTTAGTTTGCTTTACCCTCAGAAGCAGAAGTGATGGGAGAGTACGAGGTGTGGAGCCAAGAAAAATGTGGTGCTCAGGGAAGCTCAAGGGAGCCTCTGCAGCCCTACTCATCCTTTCTCTCTGCACTTGGGTGCTGTCCTCCCACCTGGCGCATGTACAAACTATCAAACCGTGATGTTGCCATCTGCATATGGGACCCCTGAAGATGTAAATATGAATACTTCTCTCATTTTACAAGATGAGAGTCACCATTGCCTCTAGTGCGATGCTCCCCTGGGCCAAAGAAAAGCCTAATTGCTCACAGGTTACCTGACTCACAGGGCACCCTGATCCTCTAGCCAGGGGTGTTAAAGCCTGAATCGTCCAACTTGCCTTTGCAGAAACTTGTTACTAATATGTCATTTTGTTTCTGTCTCTTTCCAACCTCAAGCTTTCCCTGCCTCACATCAATGGCATGTCCTCGCTCCCTCTACCTCTGCATCCATGCCCAAGAGGGTGCATGGGCAAAGGCAGAGGGAACTTGCTTCTCAATCTTTCTACCCACACCGGGGGCCACACTCACATACAAGCACACCACATGATAAACACATTGGGACTCAGAAATGGAGCTGGTGGGAGAGCTGGCTTGACCCTGAATTATGGAGGGATGAAATGCCTTATAATTAAGTTATTTGTATCTCTGAAATTCTGCTGTCTTTCCAACTCAGAGGGGTCTCCCACTTGGAGACCAAGACAGCTACAGTTGAAACTTTCTTCTCCAAAATTGTGACATTGACAATCAAGACTCCCCACAAAACCTAGGGAGCTGGAGCCCTTGAAGGGCACCTAATATTCTCCTAGGGAATCGGAGCAAGATCCAGAAGGGTGGTAACACTGCATGCTTATTCAAGAACAGCAGACATAGATAAAGCACATCAGAGTTTCTGCCCATTGAACAGATAGCAACTAATTATATTGAGAAATGTTTTCTTTCAGCCTAATTTCCTGGTCATCATTGAAAATATCCTCTGGGGACACCTGGGTGGTTCAGTTGGTTAAGCGTCTGCCTTCAGCTCAGGTCACAATTCCAGGGTTCTTGGATCAAGCCCCGTGTCGGGCTCCCTGCTCAGTGGACAGCCTGCGTCTCCCTCTGCATGCCACTCCTCCTGCTTATCCCTCCCCCCCCACCGCCCCCCACAAATAAATAAATAAACAAAATTTTAAGAAAAGAAACATAGAAAATCTCCTCTGACCTCTATCCTCTATTGTCACTTCACAAGTTTGTTACCTTCCCAGATCTTTTTTTCTTATCTGCTATTTGCTTACTTTCCAAAGCTGTAGCCCTAGGCTCTGAGAGTTAAACAGTTTGGGAAGTTTTGAGTTAAACAGGTTTTACAACAAGACTTCTCAGAGCCTATGGAATGTTAATGGGTGAGGTGACTCTTCAGGAAGATTTGTGTGCACTATTTCCCAGACATTTTCAAAGAGGTCTCATAGGGCACCTCTTTAGTTCAGAAGATGCTGATGAAGCCCCAGACAGAGACTGCTATCTCTTCCTTTGTTATGGGTTGACTTGTGTCCCCTCAAAAGACATATGCTGAAGTCCCAATACCTAATGTGACCTTATGGAGGTAATCAAGTTAAAATGAGGTTATTAGGGTGGGCCCTAATGCAATTCAACTAGTGTCCTTCTGAAAATGGGAAATTTGGACACAATGATGGATATGCATAGAGAGAAGCCTATGTGAAGAGTCACAGGGAGAGGATGCCCTTTTATAAGCTGAGGAGTACCTGAGACTTCCAGAAGCTGGGCTGGGGTGGGGGGCTGGGGAAAGAAGGCTACTGAAACAGATCCTTCCCTAGCACCTTCTGTGGGGACATGGCCTTGCTGACAATTCCATGTTGGACTTCAGGCCGCTAGAACTATGAAATAAACTTCTGTGGCTCTGAGCTACCCAGTTTGGGGTACTTTGTTACAGCAGCCCTAAGAAACTAATATATCCCCTGGTATCCATTCTTCTAGTTAGGTGGTAGGTAAATCAGGTTCATTTTTTTTCTCTGTCTATGCATTAAAATAATTTTTTTAAATTTCTATGATAAGCTTAAAAACAACAAAAAATACCCATTCTTCCCCTCTTCTATTGTAATGGAAATATCAATTTTTAGCTAGGCAAATGGCCAGCTAGGCTAGAGCTCAACAAACTCTTTCAGAAAAGGTCTAAATAGTAAATATTTTAGGTCTTGTGGAACAGATGCTTACTTTCACAACAGCCCATTCTGCCATTGTAGCAGGAAGGAAACCATAGAGAATATGTCAACAAACGAGCATGGCTGTGTTTCCATAAAACTTTATTTACAAAAACAGGCAGCAGACCCAATTTGCTAACCCCCAGCCATTGAGTACCTGCTGTCTGGTCATTATTCCAGGACCTGGGAATACTACGGTGAGCAACATGGTCAAGGCTTCTGCCTTGTGGAGCTTGTAAAATCTTGTTTACAGATGTGTCCTCAGCACCTTGTGCATGACAGGGCACGTAGTGATCAGTCCAGAAATACCAAACCAGTGAGTGACTGACAGGCCCTTGGGTGAAAAGAGATGAGCCAATCCTTGGGGTGGAAGGCCAGAGGGGATCTCTGGGCTCCTTGCCATGCTAACTGAAGCCCAACAAAAGAATATCCACTGGCAGTTTGATTCCTTAACAAGGCAAAATCATATCAACACCTGTGGGTGCCTTTTTTTTTTTTTTTTAAGTAGGCTCCAGGCCCAGTGTAGGGCTTGAACTCATAATCTTGATACCAAGATCGCATGCTCTACCTACTGAGCCAGCCGGGCTTCCCCAGTGTGTTCTTATATGCACCAAATACATGTACAAGGATGATCATAGCAACATATTTCCAAAGATACAAAAACTGGAAACAACCCAAATATCCACCAATAGAATCAATGAGTAAATAAACTATATTATTTTCAAATAATGGAATACTATATAGCAAAGGACAAGAACAAACTACTGCTACAGAAGACAACAGAGAAGAATATCAAAATCCCTGCAAATGGAAACTATCTACCCTCCAACCCCCACACTTGGCCACTGAGGACTGAAACTCGGAAGTGCTTTGTAGCTTACTGTCTACATTTACCATGATTTTATTATTTCTTAGTCTTCCGTAGTACAGTTTTCTTACTCTTGCCCAGGCGAATCACTTTATTGTTCATTATAAAGAACTTCCTGGAAGACCCATCATCTCTTCAATAGAGAACATCAACTTCAAGAGTCTTTGAAACTTTCACCTCAAAATCCTTGCCTTGCTTTACCCACAGTCCTAAAGGATATAATTCCTACCAATCCTATTCCAATCTTCACACTGAAAGACTCACTTAAACCAGAATCAAAATCTCAAATTTCACTTTGTCCTTCCCCCTCCAGTGAAATCTCATTTAAGGTGGTCTTCTCCCTGATGGCAGTAAGCAACACACATTCAGCTTTGTCCTCTGAACAGATTGTTCTGGTGATATTTCGGGAGCCAGCATTCAACAACATAATATGTAGTGAGAAAAACCAGACACAAAGAGAGCAGGCTTTATTAATCAAATTTATATAAAGTTCAAGAACAGACAAAACTAATCTATGGTGATAGAAATCAGAACTGTAGTTACTCTGGGCGAGTGTAGTGGTGGTAGGGTACGTACTGCCTGGAAGAGGGTATGAGAGAGTTGTCTGAGTGCTGGAAGTCCCATATCTTGATCGAGATGGTAGTTACATGTGAATAGACACATGTAAAAATTCATTGAGCTATACATTTTTGCTACCTCTTAGTAATGTAGTAAAAATTTTACTACATTTTACTGCATTTTACTACATGTAAAAAAGTAATTTATTTTTTAAAAAGATTTTATTTATTTACTTGAGAGAGAGAGAGAGAGAGAAAGAGGGCATGAGTACAAGTATGGGGAAAGGGGCAGAGGCAGAAGAAGAGGGAGAAGCAGACTCCCCACTGAACAGGGAGCCTGATGCGGCACTCAATCCCAGGACCCTAAGAACACAACCTAAGCTGAAGGCAGACGCTTAACAGACTGAGCCTCCCAGGCACCCCGTAAAAAAGTAATTAAAAAAAAAAGCTTAAAAAAATTTAAAAATTTAACCTAGGTGTCAAAGGTTACCAGGAGAACTGAGTGTAGTTCTAGAATTTCTCCTTTGCCAAGGGGTTGCCTTAAACGATATGGAGTTAGGTGTCCCATGAGATCCTAAGCTGGCTACCTTGGTTTCATTGTCAAACCTGTAGGTACGGTCTACATCTGAGATGCCAGCGGCCGTTACAATTGGGCCTTGAGTCCTGTTAAGCTAATAATATTTATACACATAGAACAGAGATGGGCATGGTGAGAATTAACAACTGAAATGTTTGACACAGAGTCTTACACTTACAGGATGCAACTTGTGGATATAGACATCTTGAAACAGCCCCTCTGGGGGAATGATAGTGTTGCTCCTATAAAAACTAGTATGTGAATGTTGCATAAGGGAACTCACCAGCCCTCTGTCTTTAAGGACCAAGCTACTTGAGTTGAGAGTACATACAGAATTGTGTCATCAAAATTGGGGGAGGGGACAGTGTCAATAGCTTTGACACTATAGCTTTGACAATAGCTTTTTTAGTCCCCTTATTTCTAAGATTCACCCATGTTGTCTCATGTATCCATAGTTTGTTCTTTTTTACTGCTGTAGGGTAGGAAAATGTGGTTGTATGTGGTGCATGTGTGTGTGCACGTGTGCGTGCACGCATGCACGTATATGAAAGGAAGAGAATTAATTGTTTAATCAATTCCAGGAATTAACAAAAAAAAAATCCAGCTTCAGAAAGTTCAAACAGGTTTCTTGAGCTGAAATACTTTTAAAAAGCAACTACATCGGGTGCCTGGGTGGCTCAGTGGGTTAATGCCTCTGCTTTCGGCTCAGGTCATGATCTCAGGGTCCTGGGATCGAGGCCCGCATCGGGCTCCCTGCTCGGCGGGGAGCCTGCTTCCCCCTCTCTCTCTCTGCCTGCCTCTCTGCCTCCTTGTGATCTCTCTCCCTCTGTGAAATAAATAAATAAAATCTTTAAAAAAAAAAAAAAGCAACTACATTGACAAAGATGAACGAACACACAAAATATTTTGTGTTGAGAAGAAGAACCATCTGTACTAGCCTGGGGTGGGCGACAATTTCTCTACATAGGATGCACTGAATCATTTTCACAAACCAGGCCAGACCATGTCCTATAAACCCGTTGTTAACCCTCTCTCTCATCTCAGAAAAGTAAAATGAAGAAAATTCAAGCTAGGCTTACAAAAACCCTGATGAAAGACTGATGTTCAAAGTAAAAGCATTTCATCACTTTAATTTTTAAGAATGAAAAAACAGAGTTGAAAATAGAGCTACCCTACAACCCAGCAATTGCACTACTGGGTATTTACCCTAAAAAACAGAGTTGAAAATAGAGCTACCCTACAACCCAGCAATTGCACTACTGGGTATTTACCCTAAAGATACAAAGGTAGTGGTCCTCAGGGGCACATGCACCTGAATGTTTATAGCAGCAATGTCCACAATAGCCAAACTATGGAAAGAACCTAGGTGTCCACCTACAGATGAATGAATAAAGAAGATGTGGTATATATATACTAGAGGGTATTATGCTGAGCGAAATAAGTCAATCAGAGAAAGACAATTATCATATGATCTCTCTGATATGAGGGGCAGGGCAGGAGGTCGTGGGGGGTAGGGAGGGAAAAATAATGAAACAAGATGGGATCGGGAAGGAGACAAACAAACCACAAGAGACTCTTAATCTCACAAAACGAACTGAGAGTTACTGGGGGGTGGGAGGGGAGGTATAGGGTGGATGGGTTATGGACAATGGGGAGAGTTTGTGCTATGGTGAGTGCTGTGAAGGGTGTAAGCCTGATGATTCACAGACTTGTAGTCCTAGGGAAAATAATTTTAAAAAATTTTTAAAAAAGAATGTAAAAACAGATTTGTAGTTTATATTTACAAAAATCTTATTTGGGGGCGCCTGGGTGGCTCAGTGGGTTAAAGCCTCTGCTTTCGGCTCAGGTCATGATCTCAGCGTCTTGGGATCGAGGCCCGCATCGGGCTCTCTGCTCAGCAGGGAGCCTGCTTCCTCCTCTCTCTCTCTCTGCCTGCCTCTCTGCCTACTTGTAATCTCTCTCTGTGTGTCAAATAAATAAATAAAATCTTTAAAAAAAAATCTTATTTGGTAGCTAGACCAAGTAGACACCATGGACTTAAATTTCCCAAGCACAGAGGGGAAATTATGGACACCCTACCATATTTGTAGCCTGTGGTTACTGCCTGCCCCACCTGGCCCATCCCTTTGGCTAATTGCCTGCACAATTATTCTCCAGTGTTCACTGCAGAATGACTCTTCTGTCCACCCACAGACACAATGGTTTTCTACTATGCTTGGGGATTTTCCTTCAAAGATTGGACCACTCCCCGAATGATTTTAGGAATGAAGGTTTCTTTTCTCAAAAGTAATATGTGTTCACTGTAGAAACTTTAGTTAAGTAGAGATAGGCGAAATGAATCCAGACAAAAATCACCCAGAATCTGACCAATATTATTTCTTAGTGCATATGTATTATAAATATAAATAACATTTATTGTGCTGACATTTTATCAAAACAGTTCCTTGTTATTTTTCTTGGTATAAATACCACTCCCAAAGTTATTCCTGGAAACTGAACATCCTTGGTTGGTTTGTTTGTTTGTTTAGTTTTTACTTTACAACCATGAACTTAACTCTGCAATCCAGCTCTTGGGGGGAATAAAGAAAATATGGAACCATAGACCTGCAGTGAGAGCACAAAGATTATAGGCTATTTTGAGCAGATGGGGGTGAAAGGGTTCTCTCCTGAGCTACAGAAGGAATGGTCTGGTAGTTAACACATAAGTTCAATGTATTAGATTTGTCCACAGTCAACTGGTCTTGCCATTCCTGGACCCAAACCCATCCACACTTCCACAATATTCACACTCTCTCTCACATTGTCAAAGACCACATACCAGTCAGCCAACCACTCCATCCTGGCCGTGCAGATGAGAAACTGGAAACTGTTCATGTTGGGTCCAACATTTGCCATGGACAAGATGTCCGGACTCGTCTACTTCAGGATAAACTCTTCAACATCAACTTTGTCCCCATAGATGGACATGCCCCCAGGGCCGTGATGGTGTGGGAGGTCACCACCCTGGCACAGAAATCCTGGAATAATCCTGTGAAAACAGGAACCTTTATAACCAAATCCTTTCTCCCCAGTGCTCGGAGCACGAAAGTTCTCCACTGTCTCACTTTGCAAAGTTTTGAACACACACACACACACACACACACACACACACACACACACACACACACACACACTGGGCTAAAAAGGATATGGAAATCTCACAGAGTTGCTCTTCTGAAAAGTTGCACCAAATCCCATACCTGTTCCCAAGTTGAATAGGCGTCAGAGGAAACATAGTTAAAAAATCTCACACATACAAGAAACAAATTGAAGTGAAGGTAACAGTCTATCAGTTTCCTCAGACTTTAGTTGGAAAGATTCCATCTATTTAGCTAGTTATTTGTAAATTTGGTAACTATGGAGAATGGATACTCGGAGGGAACTAGCTAACCTTCAGGCCATCTGTGCTACTCAGGTGACTCAGAGTCTACAAGAATCTTACTGTTTTTATGTTGCCAGGTGATAATAAGCTCTTTCGGTACAATCTCTGAGGGAATTTCCAGTCATACTGAAGGGTTTGGAATATTATAGACCCAGAGTATGGGTTATAAATATAAGTAAGCTAGGACAGAAGGTAATTTGTTTCAGCTATTTCTGCTGGACAATGGCAATGACTGCTATTAAAGAATTTACAAACTAGGGGAAACTTTGAGTCACTCAAATTTCAGCAGTGGGATGGGATGACCGAGGGTCCCAGGAGCCTGTGCATATGGTGGGTGGAGAGGCTGAGTCAGTGTTGGTGAAGACAAGAACTCCAGCCCCCAGGCAGACAGGGGTAGCAGAGGAGGTACATGCGGCCAAGGCGAGGAGCCAGAAAAGCGTGGGTTTTCATGTTAGACTGACCTGGATTCATATCGTAGTTTTTCCACTTGTTAAAGATAGGGCCTTGGGCACGTTACTCAACCTCTCTGAGCTTTAACTCTATACGGTGGAGACAAACACTACTTCCCAGGGCTGCTGAGAAATTTTAGTGAAATAAATGTGTAGAAACTAACTACAGTAACTGATACATCGAAGGAACCCCAACAAATGGTTGCTATTACTGCTATCATGATTAATCATTATTATTGCTCTTGCCTTTGAGGATAGATTGGGGGGGGAGATCCTTATTACTGATCATTATGCCTCTTCTTTGGATTTTCTATTTCAGGGATTCTTAATCTGGTGTCCAAGAATTCCCAAGAGGCCCATGAATATATATCTGGGAGAAGGGGTATTAAACTCCAGTGAGGAAAAAGATGTCGATGTTTTTACTAACCTGTAATGAAAACGTACTATTTCCTCTATTATGACCACAAGTAACAACTCATGGTAGAGACCATGCTCTGATGAACAAGACAAAATTACATATTATTTTTGCATCACATTAAAATTGTTGCAGTTTTCTCAAAATATCATTTCAGTGGGAGTCCTGTTTCAAAAGCATGGTTGTTCTTAGACCCGTTCATTAGGCCACTGCTGGGACACACGTGATCTGTCTCCCCCCCTCTACAGATATTGGGTGATGGAGTTGACTGTCAAGGTAACTGTATCATAATTTTAAAAAATGTTTTGATAAAATATCACAATTTGATACAATATCATACCTTTATTTTAAGCACTTTAAAAAAAAAAGTAGGCTCCACACCCAACGTGGGGCTTGAACTCACAACCCTGAGATCAAACACTGAATGCTCTACTGACTGAGCCAAACAGGCACCTCTATGTCATGCACTCTTAAACAGTATTCTTCCAAGGAGTCCGTGGTCTTCACCAGACTGCCAGAGGGAGACAGAGGCACAACCAATATTCAAACCCTTTGGTCAGGAGGCCAATGCAGGGCACCTCGTACACAGGAGGACCTCTGCTGTCCACCAGCCCGAGAAGCTGCTTTATTCATGTGTCAAGTGCCTAGGCCAATAACCACCAAAAGCAGAACACTTCTGAGACAATTCCTAACAGATCAGGGAATTCGGGCTCTTAAAATAGCCTAACTCTGTACGATAGATATAAACTAGCAAGGGAGAAAATGTCTGTTACCCTCCGCAGGGGCATGATGCCTGGAGCATCCAGTAGAAAGGAAAGTTACCTACGTGGTGTAATGACCTCAAGTCCAAGCAATGCAGACCAACAACAATGAGCGGATGGCAGAGAAAGATGGATGAGGAAGGCGAGGATGAGGCAGAGAAAGTGGGATAAAACACCCAGAAGTCACAAAGCCCCAAGCAATAAAGGCTGCAAAACCCGCAGACGGGGGGGGGGGGGGGGGGGGACGGGGAGAAAAAAGGAAGAACTTTAAATAAAGGACACTGAAATTAAACATGGTAGTGGCTACTTTATTTTGTTGGATTTCAACCATCACGTTTTGGGGTTATTTCCTCACAGTCCTCCTGCCCTTCCTCCCCCTCCCCCACTTTCCATGATGCTGATAAACTGCTTTATTCCGTTTCCCATCTTTTTCTTGTCCGAGTATCCAGGCCTTTTTCTTTTTCAAGATGTGATCCTTAGCACTTGTCTTTGAAGGACAAAGTTTTCCATGTGTTAGAGAAAGTTAGGATCTGGCAGGACTCCTGACAATATTGCTGGTGTTGACTTCTTCCTTTAGCTCGGAGCGCTCTCAACCAGCCCGCCTGCTCTGCAAGTATCTGTCTCTCACAAAACTCTGAACAGTTCATAAAGGCCTCCTGTCAGAGTTTGGCAGGCATATGAATGGGAAACACCATATAAACAGTGAAAAAAAAACCACATCTTTTCAAGTTGTTGGATTTTCTCCTTCATGGTCTTAAAAAAAACAAACAAACAACTAGGCATCTTCCATTTAATAAACCCATGCACATACAATAGAAATGGGAAAACAATATTTAACCTTATAATGCTTCTCAAAAACATTACTCAGGCCAGAGTTCATCTCAGCTACGCTGAGGACTGACCGTCATTCAGTCAATAAATGACCTCATTTACTTTCTCAGTCCTAAAAAAAAAAAGGTTTGTTTACTACGCTCAAACACTGACATCACATGAAGATGCCAGTCTTTATACACATTTATAAAAGTAGAATATGGAGTATGATACAGTGGTACAAAGTTTTACAAATTAATACAAGTCAAATATATAAATTACAATGAAATGGAGGAAGGTTGTGGTTCCGTCTTTGGGTGGTTTTTTTTTAGCAGTCATATCGCTGTAAAGAAAACGAGATACGCATTAGGTCACCATCAGGCTAAACGAACAACGATGCCATTTTCATTCTAAAAATTCCTGTTTGAAGCAGACATAAAGCAGGCTGATGTCAACTTCAGCTGAGAGCTTAGACAATGCTCGTGAAATGTTTCCTAAACAAACAACACCCATTGTCCTCTCTGAGGGAAAGCTGCAGGAAAGGGATATGAAAACGCAGCTTTCTGGTTGGGTTTGCTCTGAATGTGTTTGGGGTAGGTTTTTAATCTTGGGGATTTTAGAGATAATGCCATGGGAGTTTCACCCAGGAGTGGGCTCAATGGAGGCAACTTTCCCAATTCAATGCTACCAAGTTACAGCCTTGACTCATCTACACTAAAAACCCTTGCCCTTTGAAAGTGTCTTTTGTCTGAGGAATAAAGGTAGCAGATCTGCACTGGCATGTCTGAGTAGAAGCCATCCCTACTGTGACTCGGATGGGAAACCCAGTGGGACTGTTTGCTTACCTCCCAACCCAACCCGCCCCACCCCACCCCTGCTCGGAGAGGAGAGTCACTCTCACAAACCACTGGCAGCAACTGTGGTCATTGACATATTATGCCTCTTCCCAAAATGCACAAGTGCTGATGTCCAGTGGGCCCTCACCTAATTTAAACACTGCCTTGTATGAAATTCAAGGATAAAGATAGGTCACATTAGAGTAATTCTGAGAGGATTCTTCTCTGCCTCTCCCTGACCGTATTGCCTGGAAACAACTCCACATTGAAAGTTCCCACTGTGTTGTTTTCTTGGAAATTTGGCAGGCTCCCAAAGGAAATTTTTAATCTTGCTGTATTCGCCTGATAAGGAAAACTAGATTTTTATATTAACTTCCCCTCAAAAATTTTAGAAAGTTTCCACTTATTTACAACAAGGCTTTTCATGGTAGCAGTGGGCCTTCAGGTTTCATTAGGTTTTATCTCATTTTAAAAGAAAAAGACCCTGGGCGCCTGGGTGGCTCAGTGGGTTAAAGCCGCTGCCTTCGGCTCAGGTCATGATCTCAGCGTCCTGGGATCGAGGCCGCATCTGGCTCTCTGCTCAGCGGGGAGCCTGCTTCCTCCTCTCCCTGTCTCTCTGCCTGCCTCTCTGCCTACTTGTAATCTCTCTCTCTCTGTGTCAAATAAATAAATAAAATCTTTAAAAAAATAAATAAATAAATAAAAGAAAAAGACCTTGAACCAAAGGAGTAAATGATTAGGAAAACAGAAATTAAGTTTCTGTTTATCTAATTCCGTTTTACAGAATAATGCATAAAACAAACCCTCCTAAATTGGACCAAAGTTGGACTTCCATCAATTCTTTAATAGATGGGTTTTTTTTAGGAGGATATAGAAACAAGAACTTTCCCTGCTACTAACAAATGCATACTTCTCTCTGAAATCATATCCCCAGGAAACAAGTGCTTCCTGGTTTTCTTTCACCATGAAAGGCTTTTCATGAGCTGCTATTCAAGGGTTACTAGTGATTCTCCATGCTTAGCTGTTGCGGCATTTTTGTGATACCTTTTTAAGAAGGAATTGTAAAAAATGCAACAGAACAGCAAATGTTACGTACAGGTTGAGAGCAGGGGTTGCATTGTAAGATGACCCAGGGTCCGAAGCCTACTGCTTCCTGACCAGGGGATCGTAGACATATTGCTTAATCCCTGACTCATAGTTGCACCTGAAATGTGAGTGCAGCTGAGTGCCTAGTGCAAGGAACGTTGACTACTATTTGTGTATGCCTTTGGGAACATGAGAGCAAACACTGTTGTGTCTCTTTGGCCAGAGCAGGGCCAGTGAAAAGGGTAGTGAGTTGGCTCTTGAAGGGACACTTTGTCTATGGACAGCATTTTCCTTATATAAACAGAGCCTACTACAAAAAAACATGATATCCCAGGGACTCTGACACTCAAGGAAGCTTATTACCTGGAGCAAAACTGTACACTACAATTGTTTGCCACAAAGATGGTATAGGGACAAAAAGCATTGTTTAATTTTGCCCTTTTTCCCTTTCGGATGACAACAACAGCACAAAACAATGGCATATCATAGTCATTGTCTACCCCAGGGCCAGGCTGTGACATTTTCACACAGGTTCTTACCTGTTGGCGAGAGCAGCAATAACCACATATTCCTCCCATCATTCCGTTTATTATTTGAATGAGACACAAGATGAATTCAATTCCACCGAGGGCCAAGAGAATAGAAAACAGAGAGACATTCCATTCTACAACATGCTTGGGCTCAATGCACTGGGACCATGTGGAGGTATCCAGAAGGTACCTGTGGATAAAAAAAAGAAAATTCTGTCACGTGACCACACCTAATGGGATGTCTCATAAGCTACTTTCTGTGTAGTGCTTTTTCGTTCCAAAAAAAAAAAAAAGAAATGAATTAATTCATTGGCCTGTATCAAATTTTTCTAGTCCGAGTCATTTCACGAAGTGAGGAATTTGAGTGCTGTGAAAGGTGTAAGCCTGATGATTCACAGACCTGTACCCATGGGGCAAATAATAATAATGAAAATAAATTAAAAAAAGAAGAAACATAAAGTTCAGCAAAGATTATCGGGCACGCACTGTGATTTAGACACCAAGCCGGGGCTGGGGGTACAATGGTGGACACGGCATGGGCTTTGCCTTGGAAGAGCAGAGCCTCTAACCCAAAACAAGATGTAATCGCATCGCAACAGGTATACTGATCAGGTAAACCAAGTCTGAGGAAGGGCACCTAGCCTAGGCCGGGAGAGTATTTGCTTATGTAACTATTCCAAAGGTCTGAGCTCCATGAAGACAGGAGGCAGACGTTTCATCGTTATATACATAACCCCTAGACCAGTATCTGGCACATAGTAGGTACTCAACACTTTTAAAAGTAATTGAATGATAAATAATCTGAAGTCACTTTGTGAAATACCAGCAAACCATGCTGAAGTCACATATGACTACACACACATACACACACACATAAGTCATATACATATGTACGTGACTTGGGAGGTTTTCTAAATACCTGAATATTCTTACGGTCTGAAAAATTTCTGTCTCTGACTGCTCTCTTAGAATCTCAGCCTTTGCTACATCATAAAGCATTTGAATCCTTAATGAAATAGGATTCAATCATGTGGGAAAATCTACAATTGACTTAATTCCACAAAGAGGACTGGTATAAAACCCTTATCAGTTTTTCCTAAAACAGCAGAACAAAGGGGCTTGGAATTAGAGACCTAACTTTGAATGGCTCATTGAGCCAATCAGAAATTCCATTTGTTGATTTAAAAAAAAAAAGAACTCTGTCCTTATGACCCTGTCTTTCTACCTATCAGTGGGGAAAAGAACTTGTAATTTTAGGACACAGTGTAAAAAAAATTTTCGGTCCCACTTGCCTATTGAGCAGTTAATCACTGGCTTGTGACCATTAGTTATTTCCCATACTGAACTCCTTAGACAAGTTGAAGTGAGGAACGATAGAGAAGCAAACGGTTTTTTGCAGAAGCCGGGGTGGGTCAGGGGAGGGGCATACACTCAAATAACTGTAAAAATGTTTAGTGATACTTGCCCTTCTCCTTGCATTCCAGTGACATTCATCATGATCATTTTTAGAGGTGGGTTTGTGCAGTAGTTTGTATGTCTGTGCATACATGAATAACCAATTTCTACGAGTACATTCAGTAGGTTCCGAACCAAGTTGAATCATGATCAATAACCATTTTGACCACCGAAATTTCAAACCCCTCTAAGAGCTACTTTTCCTTCCAAGGCTCCCTTGGCTGTATTCACTGTAAGTTAGGAGATAGTATTCACAGCTAACAGAGCGTGTCAGCTTCTGTGACAAATACTTTACATTTATTATCTCATTAATCCTCCTGACAAGTGCCCCTGATTTTATTTGACAGATGAAGTGACAGAGAGACACAGAGCTCTGTCCACTTGTTCCCAGTTGCTGAGGGAGAAATGCAGAGCTGAGACGGAATTCAGGTCCACGTAATTCCATGTTCATGATTTATGAACTCACCCTATGCACACAATTCACGGGGATAAATAGTCTTGATGATATAAAGGCCACTGAAATTCATTATTCATATTATTTTCACTCATGAATCATAACTAAGCTTTTCAAAATTCAAAGGATGTCATTCACTTGTCATCATGTACATCAATTTCTATTAGCTATTTCTGATCTTTTTTCAATAATGGATAAGAAATAAGCATCAACATAAAATAAAAGACCTTAAATTATCCTGATGTTAAAGTTGTGTATCAGACCTGTTTCATCTGGGCTTATCACTTTAAATAAAAACTTTGTTGTATGTAGTTATTATGTTACATGTGAATGTGTATATGGGAGTACTATGAACTACCCTGGGCTTTGGTTAAATTTGTATCCTTTCCATCCATATTATGTAAGGATTCCATAATATTTTCTTATAAAACAGTAAAATCAGCTAATCGTTCTGGTATAGTGGACACACTGTATGAGCACAAACTCTATAACCAGGCCGCCTGGCTTCAAATTCTTACTGTCCATGTCCTTCCTAGCAATGTGACTTGGAATAAGTTCCTTCAACTCTCTGTGCCTCCTTTCCGTCATCTGTAAAATGGGAGCAATAGTGGAAGTCAACGCATAGGCTACCAGGAGGGCTGAATCAGGGAATGCATTAAAAGGCACCGAGAGTTTCTGCAGGTCAGGGATCCACGCTGACACCACCGCCTGGTCCCCGAGTCAGTGCGAAGACACCTGGCTGAGCGGACAAACGCACGGATGACTGCTGCCGTTCTAACCTGATGGGTTTGCCATTATACCAGGCGGTGGATGAGAACGTGTGGCCCTATGGGAAACGATTACTCACTGTCCATCGGTGTTGGCAAAGGTGTAGTTCCACTGGCCAGAAGAATCAAGACACTGTGGTCCTTCCGCCAAGCCCAGGGCTGCCACGATGACGCAGTAGCCGGATCCCGCAACTCCAATCAGAGCAGCCAGGACAGAAGAAAGCATCTGGCGAGAGCAGAAAGAGCGGAAGTGAGCCCGCGTGGCCCCGGCCACCTCCCAGGGACCATTTCCACCCCAGGAGCTGGAGGACCTACCGCGCATCTCTTGCCGCAGTTTTCGTGGCCACAGCAGCCGCAGCAGTCGTCCTCTTCCAGTCCGATGAACACAAATGCCGGCAGGAACATCTGGTTGGAAAACAGGCACATTAAAGTCACCGCCTTTCCCCCAATTCGAAGCCTGTCATAAGGGTCAGACATCTTTTGGTAGAATCTATTTCTTTTGGTAGAATCTATTTCTTTCCAACAGTGCTGGATGGCTTTGGGTTCGCTTGCCCAAGGATCTCAAAGAATGTAAAACTGGAAGGCACAAAACTCCTCAAGTGAAGTACTTGCTTGTTTCCATGTAAGGTGTCAAAGCCCTCTTTAGGGTGAGCGTGCAGGAAGGCTCAAAGAGTAACCTGTAAAAGTGTTTCTTCCACAGGAGTTCCTAGCACGGTCCCGGAGGGAGCTCTGCCTGAAACTCTTAAACCCTGTCTTTACATCTGATTTTTTCCCCTTGTAAAACACAGACGATTCTAACAGTCTTTCATAGAATAACTGAAATTTTTCAGAAATGGGAGAGATGAAAACACCATAGAATAAGACCTGCTTCTTTGATGATACGATTGTATGGTTGTTGCTTCACCATAATACGTACTTTAAAATAAAGTACGTGTGAAATACTCTGAGTTTGAGATCAAAAGAAGCCTAAACAGGTGCGATGTTATATATGAAGGACAAATGATTATGCGAACACTAGATAATGCTCCATAACCATCTGTTAAATTTAAACGTTGTAATGTCTTTTCCTGACTAAGAAAAACATTCTGTGTAGTACTAGTGATTTCATAAAATGTCTTTTTAGAATTCTCAATCCCAGCATTTAAAGTGGCAAACTCGAGTTCGTCCACATTCTTTCCATGCTGTGGTTGAAGCTAATACTTTCAGCTCCCAGGTTGGCAGGCAAATTCCTCTCACTTCAATTAAAAACAAACCTTGGAAAAAACAACACATTCCACTGTGAGCTTCAGACCCTGATCTGTTGCTAACTGTAGGACTTTTCCTAGACACCACACCCAGGATTACATAAAGGAGAAAATTTATAGTTCTTTCTAAATAGCTATACACTCATAATTCATGTTTTTTTTCTGTCACAGATGCCTGAGAATAAACGGCAGAGAATTTGGATCCAAAACTCTGTTGATTTAGACAGAGAACCAGCAGCATCCTCCCGGCTCCCCCAGAGCAAATGTTAAATGCCCCGCCGCCCAGTACGAGAAACTCTAGTCTCTCAGATCTGATTTAAAAGCTATTATCTGTTTTCTAGTTGTAAAATAAGAGAGCATAGCAAAAAGGTAGTCCACTGTTAGTTGAAAGAGTTTGTAAAACGTCTAACAAAAGTAATATACCAGACCTATCTCAATTTTCGTGTGATCTGCTTTCCAAAGAAAAACGAACAGAAATAGCTGGATTTGGAAGGAAACATTGTAGAAACATTTCCATGAAAACACCTCATTAACAAAAGAGAATAGTTTAAGCTTCTGATAATTCTGAACAACTTACCAGCAAGCCCCCTCCCACGATGCCGGAAAAGAACCACACAAAGCGGCTGAGATGGTTCTCGGAGGCATATGTTGTTTCCCCATTGGGAAAGTAAAGCAGGATATTAGCCACAATGCAGAGGATGGCCAGCCACACCAGGGAATGTCCGATGCATCGTGCACATCTGCCGTAGCACATGGTGGCAGAGAGTCTGGGAGGCTTTCCCCCTTCCCTCTGCAGCTCAGGGAGGGCCCGAGTCAGATGAGAGTGTGCCCGTCTGGGGAGAAAGCAAAAGCAGTTCTCAGCCCATTCCTGACCCTCTTAAATACTCTGAGTTCTTAGTCACCGGGTGGGTGAGGTACTTTGCTTTCATTGGTCCTGCTCGCAGGCTCCCCTTGGGGTTGGGGGGGCAGGGCAGGGGAATGTCCCGCCCTTCCGATGAAATCCTTGAGACAAGCGAAACCGGGGCAGAACGTGAGAAACAGCCTCAGTCATAGGCAAGGAAGAAAATGATTAATCTTCACCAAGACATTCCCCCTGCTACTCCTTCTCAGGACAAAGGGCTGACAAGGGCGTCTGATACCACTTTCCAGCGACTGCCGAGTGTCCGCAGCGTGACCGAGCCGGTGGAGGCTTTGCAGGGCAGGGAGCTGGGATCCTGCTCCCGCAGCTGCCTGGACAGCTTCCAGTCTGACGGCTCCGTGTCCACTTCCACCTCTGGCCTGACTTAGTTCCAGACCTGGGGCCAGTCCCCTGAGCTCCGAGCTTGTCTCCTTGTCTGTGAAAGGCAAGGGGGCCGCAAGCCACGCCCCCACAGATTTGAGGAAGCCGTTGGGAACATTCTCGAGCAGTCTCTTACCTCTGCCTACTGCGTGCTCTGCAGGTTGGCTCCGACTGTCCAGCTTTCCCGGAGAGCTGCCTCTAAAACAAATCTGGGACCAAAACAAAGGTGGCATTTGTCCACACAAACGGCTTGGGCACCTTTTTATTCCAGAGTATTGCTCTCAGGCAAAGGGATGCCAGGAAGGGCCAAGGGAGGCCTAAAGCATGGGGGAAAGATAAAGAAGAGGAGGAGGAAGAAGAGAAAAAAGAAGAAGAAGAAGAAGAAGAAGAGGAAGAGGAAGAGGAAGAAGGAGAAGGAGAAGGAGAAGAAGAAATTTTAAAAAAAAAGGAAAAGAAAAAGAGAAAGGAACAGAAGAGAAAGGGACTTGCCAAGCAGAGTGGGGAGAAAAGACTGAGAGAACCTGGAATGAGTGGGAACCCACAGTTATTGGTCAGGACTCAGGGTCTCCCTGTGTTCTACCAGCCAGCCCCTGAGCCTGCTGCTGCAGGCTCACAGATGAAGGCAGAGAAAGGTTGTTACGCTGACTTTCTTATGCAGCGGCTTTGCAGAAGGAGGGGTCAGACTCCGAACAAGTTCAGCCCTTGAATAGCAGGTTGTGCAGGCCAGGTGGGCTGGGGGAGGACGGGGTGACCAGGTGGGGCCCTGTGCCCGGGACAGAATAGGGAATGAAGAGGCAAAAGGCCAAGATGGGGTGTTGTTAGTTCAGAAGAGGAAGGTGAGCAAGGCTGGTGAATCTGGGAGATCAGGCTATGGCCAGAGGCTGAAGGATTTGGGCCAAAACTGGAGGGCAGGACACATTCCAAATTTGAGGAGGCTAGCTGGGATTAGTCACACAGAATCCGGACTCAGAGGAACAAAGTGGGGGCTGTGATCCAGACCAGCCTGAGGAAAGAGGCAGATAGAACAGCAAGCACGGATGGGGAAGGCTGGAACCACCCGGCTGTTCAGGTATAGGAAGACAGATTTTCACAGGAACGTTACTCCATTACCACCGTATATCCAACAACCTGGCCCATGCACCCTCTGTCCTGGCTTTAGGTCCTAATGGAGAGAAGATTCCACAGGTATCAGGACCTGGGGTGGTGTCTGCCAACCTCCACTCTGCTGATATATCCCACCTGCGGCCAAAAGGGGGTGAGCAATCCTGAGAGGACTTTGCTCCTGAGTGCTTAATCCCCTTCCCCCTACCCCTCAACCCTACAGTCAGCAGGGTGTGGAGAAGAGAGTGAGGGGCAGACGAAAAGTCTGGAGTGACAGCCCACCTTTGCTGTTTTGCGGTTTGGGGAGCTGCTGAGTCATCACATTCGTGGGACTCTGTTTCCTATTCTATACGACACGGGGCAGAACTAGATCAGTTTTTGAAGTTTTGAGACTCTTGTGAGGATATGGACCCTCTCCCCCAACCCAAAAAATATACAGGTATGCATGCACACACACTTCATTCCATTTCAGGAGTTTCAGGGATTCCCTGAAGCCCATTAGTGGATTCGCTTGCACACTTCTCCAGGTGGGCCCTGTCCGGAGACCATTTGCTTCAAAGAAGCAGACACTTGGTCCACTCTCAACATAATAAATAGGAATCATGGGGGATGAGATCCCATCATCTGAATTTTTTTACGAACGTTCCAAATGAGTCTTACGTTTCGCTCAGGTTGGGGATCAATGGCCTGGTTCACGGGCCAGGTAAATATCATTTGTATTAGATGTTCCCTGAGGCCACTCCCACCTCCAGTGGCTCCTCAGCTCCAGGCAGACATACAGAGTGTGCATGGATCGTGGGGGACACGTTGCGGTTTGGTGTAAGTCCCTTGCAGGCTTGAGCTGACCAAATTCACTTGTAATATGGAGTCTGTCCACCTTGCCCACACTCCTGTCATTGTATATAGTACCTTCTGCTTCTGCACCTCTGCTGGTAACCCAAATCAGGGTCCTTTTTGGTTTAGGTTCCTGGTTTAAGACCAGATATGCTTTTCCACACAATTGTTTAACCACTTGGCTCTGGTCCTAGCCAGACTTTGCCCTGCAGGCCTTTCTCCTGACTGTGAACCCTCAGCCTCCTGGGCAGAGCTGCGATCTCCATGGACAGTTTCTGGGCTCCGCCCCATTCTCCAAACCCCACCCCCGGCCCTCCCCCAGCTTCTGCTTCCCCCTCTCCCATCCTCTTTGCTCTGAGCATTATCTTCTCTCAGAGCTTCCTGCTGCGGGATTCTGCTCATCCATCATCACAAAGAGGCCCTCTCCAAAGACCCCATCTAACAGTGGGAGGCCCCCTCCCCCAGCTACTCTTCATCGCATCACCCTGTCCTATTATCATCCCAGACTTTATCATCCCTGACATTTTGCTGTGTATTCACTTGTTTCCTTTTCTATTGACCGTCTCTCCTCCTCTGAGTGGGGAACCCTTTTGGCCTCGTCCACCCTTGCTTCCTGGGGCCCGGAACAACGCCTGCTACATGGTAGGGAGTCAGTAAATATTTGCTAACTAACTGAATAAATAAATGAACCGACGAGTTCTTAAGCCTGTTCTCACCAGGCTGATGCTCCAGACCCTCCACCTTCAATCCTGTTATGCCTCCTTGTGAGCCACGGCCTCACTAAAAACCCCTTTAGCTGTTCACACCACTGCTTCCAGGTCCTGCCACTGCCGGACTGGTTAGGGCAAGTTATTAACCATTCTGTACCTCAGTTTCTCTCCTTCTTCTTTCACCAGTACTTATTGAGCTCCTACTATGTTTTCTAAGTTCTGGGTATATATATAGCAGTCAACAAAACAAACGGCCCTTAAAGAGAGTCCATTCTATCAGAAAGCGAGAGACAAATACAACATAATATTAAATAAATAAAATACCGGGCGCCTGGGTGGCTCAGTGGGTTAAAGCCTCTGCTTTCGGCTCAGGTCATGATCTCAGGGTCCTGGGATCGAGCCCGGTGTTGGGCTCCCTGCTCAGCAGGGAGCCTGCTTCCTCCTCTCTCTCTGCCTGCCTCTGCCTACTTGTAATCTCTCTCTCTCTGTCAAATAAATAAATAAAAATCTTTAAAAATAAATAAATAAATAAATAGATAGATAGATAAATAAATAAAATACCTTGTGCATTAGTGATAAGTGCAGGAAAGGGGACTCGGCGAGGGAGGGAGACAGCCTCTTGAAACAGGATAATAATAGAACCTACATCACAGAGTTGATGCACAAAGTGAGTCGTCATGTGCAAAGAATGAAGCATCTGGCATTTAGCAATCACTCAATAAATGCTACTTATTATTACTTACTGTTTTCATCAGCCCACTGTCCCAGGCAAGATGTCTCTACTCCCTTTATGACATAGCTACTTCTCTGGGATCCCATCACTCCATATGTATTGGATCCCTTTGTTGTCTTTTGTGACTAATTTTTAGATACTGAGTGTGCACAGTGATATTAAAAGTTCACTTTTACCTCCCTTTTTCCCTCTGGAATCAGCCTCAATGCATGAATGAATACCTTTGGAAAGAGTGGTCTTTACTTCACCACAGGACTGCAGGTGTCTGAGCACTGGACACTGGTTCTCAACCCCATCTTTTGGGTATGCTGTCCCACTGCCAGGAAGACCCTGTTTTGTTTTTCCTTCTCACCATGGTCCACCCCACCCAGCTTTGTTCCCTCACCTGAACTCATCACTTTTTCCATGACACCTATTACACCCTGCCTGCCTCCTTCCTAGACCTGCTCATCACTCCCACCTTGTCCTTGAACACACCCCCATTCAGCACCAATCAAACCATGATACACTGATCTGTATCCTCATCACCTCTCAATATTAAGTGATAAATTTTGTTCAAATACATAGGGGAGTTGAATATGTTCAGTTGTATGGTTATTTGCTTTAAAGCAAAGCCAAAATGTCTTCTGGAAAGTTAGGCAAAATTGGCATTTGTTACCTTAAAAATTTTTTTGTAAGATTTTATTTATTTATTTGAGAGAGAGAGAGAGATCATGAGCAGGGGGGAGGGGAGAGGGAGAAGCAGACTCCTTGCTGATCAGAGAGCCAATGCGGGACCCAGTGCCAGGACCCTGGGACAATGACCTGAACCAAAGGCAGACGTCCAACCAACTGAGCCACCCAGGTGCCTGTTAATTTTAAATTTTAAATTTTAAATTTTAAAGCGTTCAGTTTTATTTGTCATTCACATGAACAGCTGATATGACTTCTTATGGTGAGCTCTCCTGACCATTTGATATGTAGAACGTGGCTTCAAGAATAATTCCAAGGGAAACTCCTTTTGATCATATCAAGTACCATAGACACAGAGGTTTTAATGATGGAAGAAACCTCAAAAGAGTGAATGATTCAGCTCCTGAATCTTTATGGCCATTTTACGGTTAAATCCACAGGGTTCAAAACTCTTCCCAGTATCATCTAGCTATGATATTGGGCAGTGGAAACGAGTTATCTTTAAGAACTAATGTCAGTAGTCTGCGATTCTGTGTGGGTGTGGGATTCTAAGAGGAAGATTTAAACCCAGACCTCCTGCCCTTAGTTGCTTTCTTCCACATGTGTTTTGCCTTCTTCATTGGGAAAGCACTAGTCTCTCACTGGTTTGAACTTGAAAAATATAATGAGTCATACATGGTAGCCATACTCATTAGAGATTTTTTTATTACAGGTGACTCTTCAACAACATAGGAGTTGGGGCACTGAAACTGAAAATTCACATATTACTTTTGATTCTCCAAAATGCTGGTAGCCTTACTGTTGAGGAATAGCTTACTGATAACATAAACAGTCGACTAGTACATATTTTGGGTATTATATGTATTCTATA
Organism: Ailurus styani; assembly: GCA_002007465.1. NCBI lineage: Eukaryota > Metazoa > Chordata > Mammalia > Carnivora > Ailuridae > Ailurus > Ailurus styani. Next base: position 2,362,508 of record LNAC01000190.1, read on the forward strand.
CTGTATTCTTATAATAAAGTAATCTAGAGGAAAGAAAATGTTCTTAAGAAAATCATAAGGAAGAGAAAATACATTTACAGTGCTGCACTGTATTTATCAAAACAATCTACATGGATCTACACAGTTCAAACCCGTGGTGTCCAAGGGCCAACTGTATAAGTAGCAGAAGCCAGTTCCAGCTACCTTAACCAAAGGGGCATTAGTGATAAACTAAAAGGTAGGGATGAGATGGGGTAATAGGACACATGGACAGGGGGAGCCAAACTCCGTAGGAAATCCAGACTGTCTTCAGTCTCCATCTTGCCTCTTTTTGACTCTTCTATCCTTAACTACATTCTTCCTAATGCAGACTCATTTCTCTCTTTCACAGTCCACATGGAAGAATATGGCTACTTACAGTTCCCAAGTTTACATTTTTTTTCTGTTCAAAAGACCTATAACCTCAGAGTCTGAACGATGGGAGTTCCACTGGACAAGGCTGGGGCGTGTCCACATGTGTGCAGACTGAATAAACATGGCTGATGGGAGACATCTCTGCCCGCATGCATCCTCAAGGGAAGGTGAGCATAGGACCAGGCAGAGACGCTGGGAGCTGTCCTTTATTTGAAACTATAATCAGGGTGTACAACTGCAGCAACAGCAAGGCAGAGAGAAGGAGAAGTGTTGAGCCATCGTAGCTACAGTCTCCTGGTTTTCTCCTCACCTTCCATGGTATCTCAATTTATTCTTGGTTTAAAAATAAGCTTCTTGGCCCAAGATTAAGCCAGAGTTTATCTTCACCCTCATCGACCTTTCTCTCTGATCCCCCACCCCCATCTGTAGTTGTAGTTCAACATTTCACAGCAGTCCTCTTACCCCCTCATCAAGCCAGGGAATCTCCCACGTCTCTTTGTCATGTCCAAACGAGGCAGCTCCTGGGATGCCAGCCCCATGGTCTGAAGCTCAAGATGTGGGTCTGGCTGCTCAGAAGGGCTGGCCTGCTCCCTTGAGGGATAGGTGAGCTAAGGGCATCCAGAACATGCCGGTGACAACCAGCACTCGAATACGAATACTCAGAAATGAATGTTTTCTAGTTCGAGTATCTTTTCCTTGGGTTTTTCCTCTAGGCATAGGAGACAGGAGAGGGCCTCAAAAATCATCGGAGTCTCGATGGAGAGTGGGCTGTTGGGTTCCTAAAACCACACACACTGATTCATCCCTAAGGAAACACGGAATCTCTGAGGGTGGGGACAGGAATCTGCATTGTAAGAAAGTTTTCTCAGTGATTCTATTGCATAGCCAGAGTTAAAATCCACTGAGGGAGGTGGTCCAAGGAGGACACAGATCTAGAGGGATTCATTCCAGTTCAGAAGAAAAGCCACAGATTAAATGAAAACAAAAACAAAAACAAATGAAAAATTAAAACTAATCCATCTGCGTGTGTATTTTGAACCTGGTCAACCAGGTGGTTCTCTTTGTGATTCTTTTGCTTTCCTGGATCCCAGATGCCTTTAGGGAGAATGACAAAACTGTCATCCAGTTTCTGTACGTTTAGGGGAAGGTGGAGAGGACAATTAGTGTGCAGAATAGACACGTGTCAGTCCTTCCCATGTCATAATTGAACTTTACAGCTCTTCTGCGTGGAGCTGTCTCCAGGTGAGGAAACAGAGACTCAGATGGGTTAAGCGTGCAGGCTAAAATCACGAGGCTAGTGAGTGATGTGCTCTGCATTCCTACTCAGGTCTCTCTGACTCAGACACTCATGTTCTTCCTGCACACATTCGGCTTACTTATACTACTTCACAACACCCTCACCAATGAAAAACGACCAGATTAAAGGACTTTTTTTTTTTTTTAAGATTTACTTATTTATTTGAGAGAAAAGGAAAAGAGAACAGGGGAAGGGGCAGAGGGAGAGGAAGAGAGAATATCAAGCATCAAGCAGACACCGTGCTGATTGTGGAGACTGACCTAGGGCTGGATGTCACAAGCAGAAATCAAGAGTCAGACACTTAACTGATTGAGCCACCCAGGCGCCCCTAAAGGACTTTTTATTTGACATTTCCATATAGCAAAATTCCAAGACATTAATCATTTGGGTTCTACTTTAATTGGATAAATGACTTTAAAATTAACCTGGCGTTTTTCAAATGAGAAGATATTACACTAACATGAGTTAAATTGTCAGAACTCTGGTTGGTGGCACAGTACAAAGGCTATGAGAGTATTCAATAAACTGGGCTTTAATGTAGCAAAATCGTACTGTCAGCCATCAAGATATGAGCACAATTAGAAGGAAAAAATAGTAATTAATTTTTCCTACATTTAGTATAGGAAAGAAATACTAAAGCTTAGTTTCATTTCTTTTACTCCAGTCTAATGTGTAAAAGGATTTCCCCACCTGGTCTTGGACCTTATACAAAAAATATGCTTGCCTTTTTTCAGAAAGTTTGGGGTAAAACTCTCCCCCTCCTCTTCTCATGCCAATTAAAAGTCATTCCATGGGGCTTCCATCAGCTGGGAGTCAAAGATCACACAAAAGTGAGAAGTGAAGGTAGTTGACTTGGAGCGGAATTTTAGATATCAGTTTCCAGGGGTCCCTGGTGACAGAAGAGCTTTTATGTGTGTGTGTGGTTGAGTTCTGAATAAAAAAAATCTTCCTGCTTTCCATTTGTTTAGTTGTTTCTATGACTTTAATACTCTTAGAGACTCAGACTGAAGCATAAGTAAGAGGCAGTGTGAGTGTTCTCCAAGTAACCATTCCAAACTGGTGAGTTAATACTCCATCTAGACCTCATGGCCTTGCCACTCTCAGTCAAACTGGTTTTTGTGGCTGTCAGTCAGAGTCCAACATGGCACTTTTCCCACTGATACTGAATGAACTGAAAACTCGGGTTACTGTTGATTTTGCCCTAGGGAATTTTACTGAGAAGTGCATTACAGCAGTGGAACAACTGAGACCCTGTGTGTGTGTGAGAGAGAGAGAGAGACAGACAGACAGATGACATGGAAACATGATAGGTTTGAGTTGGCTACAAGGTTTGCTTCTGGCCAAGGTGGCTGGTTGACCTTCCCTCTACCTCCTTGTTCATAGTCTCTGCCTGGCACTGATGGAGGAGGACTGAAGCATTACTGTCCATGTAAGCATTACCCTTGCATCTAATGTAAACACCGTGCCTCAAATTTCCTCCCAGAAAGGGAGTTAAGATTCTAACTAGCTGAATCATCTAGTGACAACGCCTTTCTTTGTGTTAGGTTACAAAAACACAGTAGTAGCCTACTCTGGGAACCCTGATGGGAAATCCATTCCATTTTCATGTTAAACCATTACGCTGGCCTGTTGCAAATAACTAAAAGATTCTACAGAGTCATGAGTTTTCAAAGAAGTGATTTGGAAATTACTTTGTCAGACTTAGAAGAGGAGGAAATAAACTTGAGCAAGAATTGCAAAGGGACTGACATACCAATTGGAAGCATAAACGTTATGTAGAATATTGCTAATGCTTTTACTCCTGCCCCGTGGGAACCAAATAAGTTTCTCTGGTGAGAGCCTTTAGAATAGCTGTCCCTATGAGTCATTAAATCAGGAATTTGGGACAGAATGGGAGCTGTGAGTTGTCGAGGGAACAGGGAACGTTATTAAAAGCAAGCTGAGGATGTGGAGTCTCTGCTTTGCCTTGCAGTTCCTTTTGCAGACAGCTCTCTGGAATCTCACTCCCCTTCAAGAGAACACCAGGGAAAATTGCCTGCAGGGCCTTGTCTTTCTAAACCGCCCTCCTCTTCCACTTGCCCAGCTGCCTATCCTGTGCTCCTGGTGTGTTCTGTGATGACTTGATGATCAGAATCCCAGATACAGAGTGACATCCAGGTTTGGCACCAGTTTTGTGTGTTTCTTTCTGGGGTTTTTTTTTTTTTAATAATTAGAAAAAATAACATGAAGTGGAAAGCATATTTTTAATATAGGGATATCCTCTAACTTCTCACAATATATTAAAGATAATTTAAAAATTATCATGGGGAATTTTTCGGGACCTCTGACAAACTCATTTTTTACTTACTGTCTGAAGAGGATATAAATCGGGATTTTCCTCTCATTTTCATTCTTCTGAAAGAGTTTCTGATCAATTTGAGGATCATTCTTTCCACAAATATTAACTGAGTAATATCTATGTGCCATGTGTGAGTCTAAGAACTTTACCTGTGTATCTCATTAAATTTTCACAGCAATGTTTTGAAGTAGGTATATACACACCATCATGTAAGTGATCAAATGATAAGAGCTTAAATGACTTTCCCAAGGCCTCACGCCTTATGCATGGTGGCTAGGATTTGGATTCAGGCAGTCTGAATCCAGAGCCCACTCTCTTCTCCATTATTCCATATTGCCTCCAACCTCAGGGGGCTTGGTCAGATGAGAGCAAGTATTGCCACAAGCGTTAATACCATTGTACGTAAAATATACTTAGGGCCCAGATATTGGTTTCTAAATTCTCCAATAAAAGGAACCAAGACTCTTTGAAGAAATGGCCAATTCTAGAGCTGAAGCAAGGAAAACACAAGATAATTCTGGAATATCTTGGGCCAGTGTTCTATGTTCTTGTATGCAATGGTCAGTCAGGTATGGCCACAAAGACACAGAAGTTTGGGGAAACAAAATAGATTAGGCTTACACCCCTAGAAATAGGAGGCACAGGGCCACCTGTAAAAAACACCAGCATGGCAAGGAGGCAGAAGGCGCAGGAGTGAAGAGAGAGGCCAGGCCACCTTAATTGAAACTTTAAGGGCAAGTCAAAGCAGGACAGGTTAACCAATTTAAGATTAGCTGGTTTGAATTTCAGTGAGCTCTTAGCTACAGGGATGGCCCCTCATTGTCTGGGATCTGTCCCTGGGGTGCTCCAGGCAGAGGGATACTGTTTCCTGTGATCATGGGCCTGAGAGAGGAGCTCTCGCTCTGGATGGGCTAGTTTGCCTATCAAAGACGTGCTCAAGGCTGGGCCTTTGCTATCTCCCAGTATGACCACTTCCCAGTATGATCAATTCTTTTTATTTTATTTAGCATTTCAGGTTAGTATTTTGTTTTGCACTTTAGGCTATGAAGTTATTAACCTTACTGATGCTCTAGATGCTGTCTTTCTCTAGTCAAGTCGGCTCCTGCATTCTTTGGTGATGACCTACTAGTCTATGGTAACTTCTTGCTATCTGGTGTAACACCATGCACCAGGCTCATTTTATACATTTCCTGCTAGACTTGGAACCAGTTATTTTTCTCAGGAGCCCTGGAGCTTAGAAAAAAGGAATTTCAAAATCACAATTTGGCCTCAAGGAAACATCCCCAGTATCTTTGTGCTTAAAATTCCTAGGCTGGAAGGACATTGGAAAAAGAGATTCCTTTTTCTTTTTTTTTTTTTTTTTTTAAGATTTTATTTATTTATTTCTCGGAGAAAGAGAGCGTGAGCACAAGCAGGGGGAGCATCAGGCAGAGGGAGAAGCAAGCTCCCTCCTGAGCAAGAAGCCCGATGCGGAACTCCATGCCAGGAGTCTGGGATCATGACTTGAACCAAAGGCAGACACTTAACTAACTGAGCCATCCAGGTGTCCCCAGAAAAAGAGATTCTTTTACTGTTCTTTGTATACTCCTCTGTGTTATTTGAATTTTCATCACTTGTATTCATTCTTATTATTTCTTTGTTGCATACAAATAAATAATACCTAATTCCAGCATTGAAAAAAAGTCAAAGTAAAAATTCTTTCATACCTTTTCCATGCCCCTCCCCTTGCCAGAGATAGTCGCAGTTATCAAATTGCTGTGACTTCTTTCAGACTTGTCTTGGACAACATTGTCACCTAAATAAGACAAGTACCCTAAGGATTCCAGATGCAGTTTTAATCTATTTAGATGACTCAAAGAAACAATAATCTGAGATAAAAACACAATGGAGAGCAAAGCAAATCTTCAGGACCAGCAAGTAGGGCCTCCGTGCTTAACTCCAGGGGGCGCTGTTTACATCGCTGTCTGTGATTCACACAGCAACAGACCTGGCAACAAACCGACAAAGCAATAGGCAAAGGACATGAACAGATAGGAAATGCCTCTTAAATATATGAAAAAATGCTCAAGTGTGCTTTTTATAAGACAAACACAAAATAAAACTACACCAGGATACTATGTTTTCATCTCTCAGATTAACAAAGTTGAAAACGCTTGCTAACACATCCTTGTTCAACGCTGGTTCAATGCCCATATTTCTGGCAATTTGGCAATAGGCATTCAATGACAAATGTATGAGTACATGCTAATTTACAACACTTCTGGGAATTTATAACTATATACAAATATACTTGAGTATTTAGGAAATGATGTCTGCATAAGTCAGGGCTTCTTAATAAGGGCTGCACAGGAAAATCTAGAGGATTCATCAAATCAGGTGGAGGAAAAACTGTTTTTGTTTTCACTAAAATCTAACTGAAGTTTGTCATTTCCTTTAGTAATGAAAGTAGAGAAGAAACCACAATAGTATCAGCCTGAGCCTCTGTTACTAGTAAAAATCAGATCTTCTGCTGCAGATATTCTGAAATATCATTTATGTTCATTCATTCTTTGAAATTAGAGTAGTTATTAGTCCCATTGCTAGATCTTGTTACTTAACTCATTAATAAATAAGTGCATATATTTTTAAATAAAAATATTTTATTAAATATCAAATATTAAAATTCTTATTAAATATAATATTAACTATATTTCAGTATAATTGGTTTTCATTTAATCTTAAGGATTTTATTTTATACATTTGAAAGAGAACGTTACAGTGAGAAGAAATTCACAAGCTTCACTAGACTGTAAAGGGGTGCTTGGCACAAAATAAGAATAGAGTAGTTCATCGCATCATGTATATAATCATGGCAAATGATGGGAACCCTCCAAAAGTGTAAACTGGCTAAATAATATTTGTATATTGCTACAATGGAATACTCTGCAGCTGAAAAAAAAAAAGAGGAATCTAGCTAATAAAATGAAACGATATCCCAAATACTGTAAAGACATAAAGCAGCACAGAGAAGAATTTGCATAGTGCCCTACCACTTTTATAAAAAGTGAGGCAGGAAATTATATAATACAAATGCCTATCTGCTTGTGTATGTATAAAATACCTCTTGAAAATAAACAAGCAGCTGGTAATATTGGTGGCCTCAGGGATGAAACCTGGATGACTGGGGACCTGTCCTGGAGCACTAGGGAGACTTTTCCCTGATAAACTTCATAGCACATTTACTTTTTGAGCCTTGTGAATGTATAATCTATTCAAAAATTAAGTAAAACCTAGCATTTAAGAATTCCTTGCTAGATGGGCACCTGGGTGGCTCAGTGGGTTAAAGCCGCTGCCTTCGGCTCAGGTCATGATCCCAGGGTACTGGGATCGAGGCCCATATCTGGCTCTCTGCTCAGCGGGGAGCCTGCTTCCTCCTCTCTCCTCTCTCTCTGTCTGCCTCTCTGCCTACTTGTAATCTCTCTCTCTGTGTCAAATGAATAAATAAAAAAAAATCTTTAATAAAAAAAAAAAAAGAATTCCTTGCTAGAGTCTGTCAAGGGGATTGCTACAGAGAGCCATGAGAATACTTCTCAAAGGCCAGTTCCCACCCTATCTTTGAAACCACACCCAGCCTGACCTGGAGCAAAGCCCTGAGGGGCTCTATCATTTCAATTCCATACTCCGTCCAAACCCCCAATAAAACATTTCCAAGACTTCTTTGGCTCTTGCCTTTCCTTACACCTTCAGCATTTTCTCTTCCAGAAGTAGTATCTGGCCGATTCCAATTCAAAGCGGAAAGTACAATCTTGGCTCTACTTTTGTTGCATCGCAAATGCTCATGAAGCAAGTTGGCACTGGCGGGATTATTCCTAATGGGCAGCAAAGGGACATACATGCATATTCACCAGTTACACTTTTTTAGTCTCCAATATTATTTTTTAAAGATTTATTTATTTGAGAGAGAGAGAGAGAAAGAGCACGAGCCAGGGGACAGAAGGAGAGGGAGAAGCGGCTTTCCACTGAGCAGGGAGCCCCACTCGGAGCTTGATCCCAGGACTCTGGGATCATGACCTGAGCCGAAGGTAAACCATAATGGACTGAATCAGCCAATCTCCAATATTATTTATTCATGTTTTTATAATATGTTTATTTTTAAGAAGTCAAACTCACTGAATGAGGTGGAATTTTAGTGTTAGAAGTGAAGCCTAGTTACTACTATTTGTAAGAGAGCATAAATATTATGGGATTAGATCACTAAAATATTTCATCTTCCCAAAACTTCTCTCATGAATTTCCTACTGTTTTCGAAATGAAGCCAAGTTTCAGGACAATACACTGATGACCACGCTTGTCTAGTACATCTTTGGCAATATAGGGTATATTTATACTACCAACATAAAATAATTTGAAGAAAACATTAATGCTGAGTCCAAGTAACAATGCTAGCATGAGTATTGATTGCCAAAATCATGCAAATTATAAAACAATTGTGCTTATAAGTATTTACTTAGAATGTTATGACAACAAATGCTAATTCTTCTTGAGATTTGGGTCAGCAAAGGGAAGTCAGCATTAGTTTTTGGAAACCATTTTGTTTAGAAGCAGCCTTGAGGCTCTGCAGGATAAACAAAACTGTAGCAGAGTCTTGCCACAAGAACTTGAACAATCATTTAAAATTACAACATAACCTTATTACTTTTATGGTGGACTCTGGGAAAATATTTGAGGTCTCAACAGAAACCTCTGGCTTGTTTTTGAGTCAGAAATGTGTTTTCCTTGGAGTCATGAACAGGATAAAGAAAACTGGGACAGTTGCCAAGGCTCTGTGTTTTGAGCTCTTCCAAAGTGCAAAGAGAAATAGTGATCGGACTGCCAGTGGATTGGGGTCGGGGCTGGGGCGGACTTTGGGAGGAGGAAGGTAAAACTTTCTGTTACTTCTGAAGACCAGGGTAGCAAGGTAAGGTTATTAAGAAAGGAATAAATGGTGGGCGCCTGGGTGGCTCAGTGGGTTAAAGCCGCTGCCTTCGGCTCAGGTCATGATCCCAGGGTCCTGGGATTGAGGCCCGCATCGGGCTCTCTGCTCAGCAGGGAGCCTGCTTCCTCCTCTCTCCTTTCTCTCTGCCTGCCTCTCTGCCTACTTGTAATCTCTCTCTCTGTGTCAAATGAATAAATAAAATCTTTAAAAAAAAAAAAAAGAAAGAAAGGAATAAATGGTATTTCCAGCTCCCTTTTTGCCCTGTGACAACATCCAGTACAAAAATTTCCCCAGACTGTGTTCCCTAGAGGAGAGCATGGAGGTTAGGTCTTTGGAGTTGAATCTACACAAGCTACCTAATAGAAGTTGGATGGTTTTCTTCAGTTTCATTAGAGATTCTGAGGCCCTAAGGGTCTCTGTGGGCCTGTGTGCAGCAGAGGAAGGGACCATCATGATGGGCGTCTCTTACCTTCCTGATCACACTGCCTGACCAGTACCTGGGAAACTGATGAGTACTCAGCAGATGGAGTAGCTGATAAGGATTCTGGAGGCTGTGGCATCTCAAATACCAGGACAGCCTCACATGAACCCCTGGAAAATAAGAGAGAATTCCCAAACATGACCGAGATTGAATTTTCCTGCCGTCATGTAGGTAGAAGTACAGAATTAATTTCTCTAATTTAGAGAAATGCAGCATTTATACATCAGAAAGTGGCAGAGTAACATTCATACTTGTTACATTGAAAGTATTTATCTACAGTCAAATATAAGTCTCACCTCCCCTGTACTAACACTACTCCCATGCAGACATGGGTGCCTATGTGCACACGTGCACACACACACACACACACACACACACACACACACACACACACTTCTATTAAACATCTTGGAAGTGAGACGACCTGGGACCAGTTTGCCTTCCCACCTTTCCTTACCCACCCTTCAGTCTTCATGTTACCTGCCACATTAGTCTTATTTGTTGGCTTCATTAGCTTAGTTATTCAATTGATTCCACAGAAAAATCTTGAGGGCTTGATATTGGCCTATAACTCAAAGACATAATTCTAGTTTCAAGATGTTTATAGTCTGGAGCATAATGTTGAGTACAGAGTGGGAAGATATGGGTAGGGGGAGGTGAGAGCAGCTCCCGACCCTAGAAGATGGGCAAACGACTTTAATGGTACCGAGGGGCAGGTGACCCAACCTGGAATGAAAGGAGCCATCAGAGTAAGTTTTGCAAGAAATAATGACTTAGCAGATCTTAAGTTTGCAGAGAGTAAATGAAAACAGAATAACATGGGCGCCTGGGTGGCTCAGTGGGTTAAAGCCTCTGCCTTCGGCTCAGGTCATGATCCCAGGGTCCTGGGATCGAGGCCCGCATCGGGCTCTCTGCTCGGCAGGGAGCCTGCTTCCTCCTCTCTCCTCTCTCTCTGCTTGCCTCTCTGCCTACTTGTGAAAAAATTTAAAAAAAAAAAAAAAAAAAAAAAAAAGAAAACAGAATAACATTCGTGGGAGATGAACCAGTCAGGGTAAATGTTTGGGGTCATGAGAAATAGGGTCTATTTTATGAACCACAGAGTTTGGCACTGTAAGAATATCAACTGCAAGGGGAGCAGCCATATATTTGTTCTGCCTATTACTGTTTCTAGACATTATGCTCTACGTGATGCTCTTAATGATCATCTAATTTGTCAAAGATTCTGCCCAGTTGGAATATATGTCAGAAGAAATAGCAAGACAAGCAAAATGGTCTCAGTAGCAAAGCAGAGACAGACACTATTAAGAGAGTTCTACCAGAAAAATCATATGAAGTTCTGAATTCCTCCTGATATATACAAATCTTCAAAATATGCTAGTCAAATGGTTAGAACTTTTCACCTCTGTGCCTAGATTAAGAATTGTAATATAATGATTTCCTGATAATAGCATATATTAGGAGATGTTACTGCAACAAATATCTTCCCGTATGTGAACAGATTTACCATTAAATTTAGTGCTTGCCAACCAAAAATAAAATTATTTAATTATTTCATGCATAATTTGATTACCTCTGGTTGAGAGGATACAGAAAGGTTAGTTCATGGCATGGTTTTCCACATGAAGACAAGTGTAGTTTTCAGACTCAATGCAGAAAGTCTTGTTCAAGGTAAAATCTTATCCTTGGCTAATTCCTTTATGCAAGTATTCCTTCCCCTTCTACTTTACTCTCCATTTTAAATCATCTTGCTTTTTGGGAAATGTCCCATGAACCAAATTCAGTATGTTTTTAGGAGTCTGCTCATTTCTCCAAGAAGACAAAGGAGTGTCATTCTCTATGAATGTTTATTGCACATGTGCTATTTGTCAGGAGTTCAATGGGCCAAGTAGCAAAATAGAAGAGACAATGAGATTGAGGAATTGTTGCCTCAACTTAACTCCTTCCCTAAAAAATGTTTTGAAAATTTTGTTCCCTGGGAGTAATTTAAGATTTTTAGTAAATGTCCCTTTAAAGACAATATTAAAAACCATGAACCCCTGTGACAACATGGAGAAACCTATACCCTTTCTCAGATTACTCTTTTTAAATGCATAAAATAAAACACATATGGTTACAATTAATAGATAATAATTCTATAGAAATACACTTACCAAAAAGGTTTTTAAAACTTCATAATAAAATAATGTGTCTTGGAGTCGCCTGAGTGGCTCAGCCGGTTAAGTAGCTGCCCTTGGCTCAGGTCGTGATCCCAGGGTCCTGGGATTGAGCATGGCACTGGGCTTCCTGCTCAGCGAAGAGCCTACTTCTCTGTCTCCCTCTGCACTTCCTCCACCCCTGCTTGTGCTCTCTTATTCTCGCTCTCTCTCAAATAAATAAATAAATAAATAAATAAATAAATAAATAAATAAAATCTTTCTTAAAAAATGTGTCTTTATTAACACATTAAACACTAATCTCCATCTGCAAGTCTCATAGCTACTATATTTTGAAGTAGCAATGAGTATAAAGGACATTTTCAAGATAATCTACAATTGTAACGTAATAGGAACACATCTTTTATTTCTCTTGGTGGCAGACTCACAGGAACAGTTAATAATTATTATGATTTAGAATCTACATTTAAGGGAGCCTGGGTGGTTCATTTAGGTAAAGCATGGGACTCTTGGTTTCAGCTCAGGTCATGATCTCAGAGTCATGTGACTGAACCCTGAGACGAGCTCTGTGGTGAGTGTGGAGCCTACTTAAGATTCTCTCTCTCCCTCTGCTCCCTCCCAGGCTAGAGGTTTCTAGCCTGCACTGTCTCTCTCCCTCTTTTTCAGTAAATAAATAAATAAATAACTCGACATTTATAATTCTGGAGACTGCTAGAGGTTCGAGAAAATTTTGAAAAAATATTTTTCTTCATCCAAGCCCATGGACTTCTGAATTCTATCCCCAGACCCTGACAAAGAATACTTGTTTTACCCTGGGATTAACACAGTGAATCCATTGTTACTGTTTATATAGAGATCACCCCACCAAGACCCCTTCCTCCACTCGAAAACAAGGGGCATCTTCATTCCCAGTTAGGAGATACAAGAAGGAAGAGGAGGTCTACCACTGTCTTGTTCCTTAAGTTGTAAACTCATTCTACACTCCTTCCTTTATCCTTTATAACTTCAGACTTTATTTAAAAAATAAAAATAAAGGGGCGCCTGAGTGGCTTGGTTGGTTAAGCATCTGCCTTCGGCTCAGGTGTTGATCCTGGAGTCCTGGAACCCAGTCCCACATTGGGCTCCTTGCTCAACTGGAAGTCTGCTTCTCCTTCTCCCTCTACCCCGGTTTGTGCTCTCTCTCTTTCTCTCTCTCTCGCTTTTATTAAATAAATAAAAAATCTTTTAGAAAAGTAAAAAATTAAAATAAAAGCTTTGTCCAGAGACAGCCCAGAAAAAGCAAACAACCACATACCTTCCAGAGGACTCAGGCCCCAGCTTCACCTCCTGCATGACCTTGGTAAGTATCTTAACTCATTCACCATAAAATAGACACAATAATACCAACCTAGTCATTATGGTGATGGTCAAAGGTGACACCATCTTTGAAATGCTTTGTATGCTCTGATGAGCTGTGCAAACACAACAGAAATCCACCCTACATTTACAGAGGATGAGGTCTCTTCTATGTCCTTTTCTCGCTGTTGTACAAGACACTGGCACCAGAGAAAGGCAAAGTCACTGATAGCACATCCAGGAAGCAGTGTCCCTGGCTGGAACCTGGTACAGAGTATGAGAAAAATAGAGTTTTCTCTGCATCAGGAGCGCGTCAGAGCTTCTTCCCCTGCCTGCCCTACCAGCCTCCCCAAGAACAGCAAGAGTTCCCCAAGTTTGCTTTAACCGAAACATATCATCCATCCACCCACAAATAGTGATGAAAGGATGTTAGAAATGGCTTTGCAGGTGCCAACTAACTGGAATTGTATAGCGATCCAGGAATACAATGGTCCTTCTGTTTTCGAATAAATGTTTAAACCTGAAAACATTTGTGGGCATTAATTTTTTGTGTGTGTGGGCATTAATTTTTAAGTCCCAGTGCACCTTCTTTGCTCTTCAGCCTATACGACACCAAACTCTACTGACACTGAAACCATGTACCATTTTATGGGAATGGTTATTATTTGAAGGGTTATACGTGTCTTTTAGAGAAACATGGTGAGGTATTTTAAATGAAATGAGATCGCCACTTGTTTGAATTTGAAGCCACATGACAAGTGCATGAGATTTTCTCCTACTATTCTATCTTTGTGTACTTTGAATTTTTACATCACAAAAATAGTTAGAAGCTTTACCTATCCAAAAGAGAAAACAAAGGTATTCCACGTTTATGTTAAATAAATGCAAACAAATTAAATTACTATATCAGCAAATTTATATTCTTTCAGGTTCATCTAGAGCGATGAGTGCCGTGCACCTTAGTTTGTCCTAAAATGTGTTTTCCAATATCGATGCCATTATGTAACAGAAGATAACGATAAACATTACATCTGGCAGAAAAATACTTAAAACATGATTTTTTTTTTCTCTCTATGCACCCTTCTCAGCTAGATTGATTTGCCTGCGAATGAGAATATCCTCTAGTTGTATCTGCTCAAATATTTGCTGGTCTTTCATAGTTAAAAGCCTAGGTTAACTATTTATTTTAAAAATGTATGTGGTGGTCAAGAAGGTGATCAGCTGAAGGACCTCATGCCAAAAATACATGGCATATATTGGAAGTAGAAATAAAATCATGTTAGAGATGCTGCATTATTTACTGAGTGTTTGAGGGAATCATAATCTCTTCAATACATGGAACATATACAGCAGCCTCGGTGCCATAAATATACTTTTTTTTTTTTAAAGATTTTATTTATTTATTTGACACAGAGAGAAAGATCACAAGTAGGCAGAGAGGCAGGCAGAGAGAGGAGAGAGGAGGAAGCAGGCTCCCTGCCGAGCAGAGAGCCCGATGCGGGCCTCGATCCCAGGACCCTGGGATCATGACCTGAGCCGAAGGCAGAGGCTTTAACCCTCTGAGCCACCCAGGCGCCCATAAATATACTTTTGATAGCCAGTTACAAGTGAATCACGATCTGAGATAATATATCTTTACGTAAATAACCCACCACTTTATCTTATAGCTAAGCCATAGATCCATCTGGAAAAGAATCATTTCATAAAAAAAACACAAAAACTGAAACTGGTGATTACAGTTTAACAGGGCCACCCTGTAAAATAGCAATAACCCACTTGAAATTTGAAAAATAGTCCTCTGGAGGTTGTTCCCTTTCTATTTTCCTCAGGATCACCAAAATTTTATGTTAGGACAAATATATCACATTTAGGAGTGATTGTTAAAATAAAAAGGAAGTGACTTAATTTCTGCATATTGTTTTTTAAGTCATAAGAAAGGAATATTTACTTCTGTCACTTTTGTAAGCCTCTCTATGAATGTGTATTTATGAATTTTGTTCCATATTTCCATGTAAACTGTTCTTAAATATTACTTTGGTATGCAATATAATAAAAGCTAAACAATGGGGGCACCAGGGTAGCTCAGTCTGTTAAGCGTCTGCCTTCAGCTGAGGTCATGATCTCAGGGTCCTGGGATCGAGCCCCAAGTCAGGCTCCCTGCTCAGTGGGGAGCCTTCTTCTTCTTCTCCCTCTGCCTGCTACTCCCCCTGCTTGTACACTCTGTCAGATAAATAAATAAAATCTTAAAAAAAAAAAAAAAAACTAGGGTGCCTGGGTGGCTCAGTGGGTTAAAGCCTCTGCCTTCGGCTCAGGTCATGATCTCAGGGTCCTGGGATCGAGGCCCACATCGGGCTCCCTGCTCAGCGGGGAGCCTCCTTCCTCCTCTCTCTCTGCCTGCCTCTCTGCCTATTTGTGATCTCTCTCTCTCTGTGTCAAATAAATAAATAAAATCTTTAAAAACAAAAACAAAAACAGAAACAAAAAAACTAAACAACGAATACTATGTTAACTCTTCTTCTTCCACTCTGTGTCAAAACATGCAACTTTTGATCAGGGCAATGGTGACCTGCTACCACAAAGCCCAGCTGACCATATAATCAGTCCCTCTTCTCTGAGGATGGGGAAAATTCTCTCCGCACCCCGGAAACTGATTCATGACAGAAACAGACAAACTGGGACGCCTGGGTGGCCCCATCTGTTAAGTGTCTGCCTTCAGCTCAGGTCAAGATCCCAGGATCCTGGTATCGAGTCCCGCATCGGGTTCCTTGCTCAGTGGGGTGCCTGCTTCTCCCTCTGCCTGTTCTGCCTGTAGCTGCCCCAGCTTCTGCTCTCTCTCGCTCTCTGAAAAATAGATAAAATCTTTTTAAAAAGAAAAATAAAAAGAAACAGACAAGGTGTTAGACAGCCTCTCTTCATCCTGTTCAGGGTCTCATGGGGGCAAACTGGGTCAAAGGTAGTCAACCCAGTTTTAACTTCTGTAAGAAAACCCAATGAGTCAGAGAGAAATCACAATGTCTACATCTTTATCAAATGCTGGTTTGATTCTGCTTTGAATGCTTTGATCCAGTTTATCCCATAAAATGTGTCCAAGAAACAAGTCGGTTTTGCCATGATCTAAGTAGTTCAATCGCGTGTGCAGAGTACTCAAGGTATGCTTGCTTGATTGCCTACAGGAATATTTTGCTCAGTGCAAAAAAAGGTGATGCAAGAAAGCAAAAGGAATATGGTAGGCATACTCCTTACTAATCACACCTCCATTTATGTACCTTTTTGGTCTTATATCCCTTCTAAATTCATAACCAAGATGTCGAGGAAAGGACTATACGATTGTTACACTTACCGACCAGAAATGAGCTATTTCATTTGATGCTCAGAAGTGTGTCGTGGTATAGGCAGAGCAGGTATTATTATTACCATTTTACAACTGGGAAATTTCAGACTCAGAGAGGTCACATGATGGCCCAGGATCACAGAAAATTGGCAAGTCTAGAAGCAAACCTATGGCCCCTGGATCCTAGCACTCTTTGCCTCCTGGCATGCCAGAGTTTTTAAGATAGATATGAATGATGATTGACCTTAAGTCACTTATTTGCTTTCGGAAAGCGATTTTCTCCCCTGATCTGCAGCTGCCTGGCACCAGCCCTCCGCTCAAGCTCTTGGAGTCGTGACTGACTGGAAGGCAGCAGGTGGCAGCTTGGCCATCTTCCATGTAGAAAGACTAGATCACTTCTTTTTGGTAGAGGGTTTCCAGACTCAGCTTTGCCAGGCATTCTAAAACAGAAAGAAAAACAGATCCATCTCTAAAGTAAATGGAAAAATAAACACCAAAGCCAGTATTTTGTGTTCCAAATGAAAGTGTCATTCTAAAGATAATTAGTTGTTATTTTTAGAAAGAGAGATTACAATTTCAGCCTTCTGTACCAAAACTATGGCCTCATCCACTAGGGACGCTGATGCAGAAGCAAGTAGAGACTATCCAAAGTCTATAGTTCCTATATGAGTAGGTAATGCTTAGATAAATAATCAGTTCCCATTATACAACTCAATGTTTAGCCAAGGCCAAACATACTGCTGCCAATAGTTTTGAGTCAACACTGATTATCTAAGGTAAACATAGGCCGACTAACACACACTGGTACTTTAATGAAAATAAATTGTGAAATAGCTCCTTGCCAAGAGAGGTTCTTGGGCTCTTCCCTGGGTAACTGTTGATTAGTCAGAAGAGTATTAAGTTCCCTAAACATTTTTTTAATTAATTCATTCAACACACTTTCTCTTTTGATCACTTATTCTCAAGAACTGTGAAGAGTATGAGGGTAAAATCTCATACTCTTTCAAATTAACAAGTTAATTTGAACTGCTTTCAATTTAACAAGTTAGCTTGCCACAGCTTAGAAGCTGGCAGAATCGTGAAACTCCAGGGTCAGAGACAAAGAACTTCATTACTTACAGCAGTAGCAGTAGCCAGCGTCTGCATTTGAGCAACTCTAAGCTCAGGGAAACCAGGTCTTTTATACTGAACAGTAAGCACATCTGCTTAATGCTGTTGAAGGAAACCCTCCTAACAG
The DNA here is from genome assembly GCA_002007465.1 of Ailurus styani. Lineage (NCBI taxonomy): Eukaryota > Metazoa > Chordata > Mammalia > Carnivora > Ailuridae > Ailurus > Ailurus styani. The sequence goes on from LNAC01000190.1 coordinate 2,380,027, forward strand.
TGCCTCTACTCCAAAGACATGTAGAAATTTGAGAAATCCATGGAAAATTGTTTCCTGACACTTATTCTCTACATACACTGTGATGGATGCAAAAGATATGAAGATGAAAAGAAAGAAATCTTGTTCCTGATTAATCTATCGCTAATAATATCAACCATAAAGTTGAACTCTCAAGTTCTACTCATAGACAATGTGGGAAGTACAGTTTGTTTGGTATCCCTCCTTAACTTGATTCTTATAATCAGGAAAAGTGCTCGAAGATCCATAAGGCAGAAATCTTGTTCTTCAGTTCCCAACTTGTTTGCTAGTTGTGTCAAAGTTATGAACGCCACCAAAATGGAACTGCATTTCCAAAGCATCCTGTCTGTAGCATAATGACTCATTGACATTATGGTAACTCATTGGCATAAAGGTAATGGTCATTGGCAGGGAAAGTAGATAACAGTGTTTAAAGAAAGAAGTTCAAGCTGATAGAAAAATATTATGAGGGAAATGTCTCTTAATTGCACTGGCAGTACTTTGCTATAAAATAAACTAGAGTCAAGCCACACCAAAATAGTTGACTCTAACAAATGAATCAGCAACAGATGACCTTTAAAGTGCAATTTAGAGGTGAGTTTTCTTTTTTTTTTTTTTTTTTTTTTTTTTTTAAAGATTTTATTTATTTATTTGACACAGAGAGAGGGATTACAAGTAGGCAGAGAGGCAGGCAGAGAGAGAGGAGAGAGGAGGAAGCAGGCTCCCTGCCCAGCAGAGAGCCCGATGCGGGCCTAGATCCCAGGACCCTGGGATCATGACCTGAGCCGAAGGCAGAGGCATTAACCCACTGAGCCACCCAGGCGCCCTAGAGGTGAGTTTTCTATGAGGACTTGAGTATCACCGTCAGAATGTATTAAAGAGAGAAATTGTAAAATTTCGCTGAGAATATACGATCTGTGCCTCTGAAAAAGGCATAGACATTTTATCCAAATTGTTTCAATTTCCATTGATCGTTTATAATGGCACTGGTCATTAAGATGATCCGGCTCCCTTTATTCTTTGTTTTTACCAAGCACTTTTTCCATAGTCATTTAGTCATTTCCATAGTCATTCCTAGGCAGACTTCCCTACAAATAAGAGAAAGTACTGTCCTAAGTACATTAAAATTCCAGACCTCCTAATAGCTCTATTTTTTCCCACTTCAAATTAGTTAATTGGCCACCTGTTTTTATCAATCAGGCTCTTGTAAGTTTAGTTAGTACAAACCAGTTACATCAGACTCTGATTTCCCCTGGGCAACATGAAAATAACTAATGGGGTTTTGGAAAATTCAAACACACCATCAAGAAGTACTTATGTTCATCAATGGGCTCATCCTGGGGCCCCACGGATGAATACATTTATTCTGGAAGACTCTGAATGATTAACCAAATGGCTTTTCTCCCTTTGACATCTTTTCAATATAATAATCATCCTATTTATCCTTTTCTTTAGACTTCCCCATAAAAGTTAAAATTTAAGAACTTGTTGAGTATCTATCTGTAGTCTTTAGTACACAGCACCATTTCCTACACTTGAATATTACCTATCAGCTAATATATTTTCTTAGACTACCTACAACAATGAAAATTTCCAAATCATTCCATTTAGTTATATCTGTAATTCTTTGATCACACAAATATTCCCTCTAAGCTATATATATATATGTGCATATTTATATACATACACATATATATAATACATGTTTATGTATGTGTGTGTGTGTTATATATACACGTGTTTGATTTTGAGACATAGTGGAATAACAAAGGCCTAAATGCATGGAAATACAATGTATGTGTAGATGACGGATTTAGTTATAATGGCGCAATTATCTCCAAATTACTTTATCATTCCAAAATATTTGAATTACTTAACACTGAAGAAATTATAGGAAGTTGTTCAATTTCCCAGGGCCTCAGGCACTTTTCCTATGAGTATTGCCCCCAATGTACTTTGATTGTGGGTAAAGAACTGTGAGGGAGTCTTGTGACCTTATTTAGGTGTACCCAGTGCTCTGAAGCTCTTAGGAAGAACATATTAAAAAATCATGAAATTTAACCACTGCAAAAGAAAAACACAAAACCCAGTAGTAAACACCATTTGTAATATCTACTGTGTCTAAAGGAGGTGCTCTGTGTATGTGTTGTGGGGTGAGGTGAAGTTCAGTGCGGAGGGGTGAGAGGCCCTGGTGAGACACATCCAGGAGAGCTACCCAGCCAACTTCCACGCTCACACACAGCAAAATTTTCAGAGCCAAATTTCCTTAGATGTGTAAGGAGGAAAGAAAGAAAAATATATCGGAGCGCAACGTGTTTCTCTATTCTCTGCCGTTGGTCGCCCATCAGTCAGCAAGGGTGTACATTTTCCTGGTTGTCAATACCCAGACTAATGAGAGAAGGTAGACAGCAGACCACTCAGGGGAACTGGAAAGCCATAAGCCAATCCACTGAAGCAGGGAGAGTTGCCGGCTTTTTATTTGGAGACAGATGAGATATGTCCATGAAGGGAGGGGATCTGGTCCCTACGACCCCCAAATGGAATTTACAAAAGCTGCTCTTTTTAAGACAGAAGTCGCACATCTTAAAAGGTTTAACGTCTCTAAGGAGTGACTGACCCGGCGTTTGCAAAGGGTATGATGAGAAGAGGAGACAGGAAGGGGCGTGAAGTCAGGAGCCTGAGACCCTGGAAAAGAGCAGCCCCTCCATGCGCTGTCGGTGTTTACCCCCGCCCACCAGTATCAGCCCATGCTTGCCAGCCAGCCGCTGTCCCCAGGTTGTAGCCTCTCGGGTTGGGTGCCGGTTATTACCCCGAGCCAGAACTAGAGCAAGGGATCTAAGAAAAAAAAAAAAAAAGCACGTGTCTACCTGATAGGAATTTTCTTTACCATTCCCCATCTTGACTCAGTTACTTACCTTGGTGTTCTCACCTGCAAAATGGAGTTTTTAACACCGATCTCAAGGAGTATTAAAAAACTAAGTAAGATAAGGTTTGTGTCTTAGTTTGGGTCCCCAGAAGAGACCTGAATCAGGGGTTTGGATGCACATCGTTTATTTGGAAGGTGAAGAGAAAACTCAAGGAGGAGGGGAGGGAGGCCAGAAAAGACAGCGGCCCCTGAAGCGTGGTAAACAAGCAGCTGCCGCTGGTGCTGCCAGAGCTTAGTATGTCTCGAATCATCATGTGAAAAAAGGAAAAATGTCACACTAGCTGGGCTGACACAGTGTGAATCCTACAGAGATTCATGGAGGAGGAATTCTCTCTTTTAAACTGGTTGTCATGTGGGACCCATAGCTCGGGGTTTTATCTTTTTATTTTATTTAACTGCAAGCTATCTAAAACAAGTATGGCAAAGAGCAGATGCTAATGCGTGCATTCTGACGTCTTATTGACATAATGGATTATTGACCTGAAGGGGGAGGAGCAATACTCCGGGTCTCCGTCGCCAGCCCTAACCAGATTACCATCCGTACTCTGGGTATTCATTTACCCAGACCCGACCGACCTTCATCCTTGTAATGACCTCCCTTTCTGTGAAGACTTTAAAACAAGAGTTTAGATATCTTTTAATATAGTAAAGCTAGAGTATTATGATTAGTTCGTAATAAGAGAAAGTAAATTAATTAAAACCACAGGATCACTTTTTTACTTAGAGATTGGCAAATGTTAAAATCATGGCTCAGGGGCACCTGGGTGGCTCAGTCGATTAAACGTCTGCCTTCAGCTCAGGTCATGATCCCAGGATCCTGGGATGGAGTCCCGCATCAGGCTCTCTACTCAGCCAGGAACCTGCTTCCCCCTCCCTCTGCCTGCTGCTTCCCCTGCTTGTGCTCTCTCTCTCTCTCTGTCAAATAAATAAATAAAATCTTAAAAAAAAAATCGTGGATGAGCAAATGTATGTTGAGGTATGCTCATCACAAAAACATTAGTAGTAGCAAAGATTGGAAGTAACCTACATACCCATCGCTAAGAGAAAAGTTATATAAATGACAGTACATTCAGACAATGAAATGCTGAGCAACTGCAAAGAATTAAGGAAGATAGTCTATGTAATGATATATAAGGGAAATTTTCATGATAAGTTGTTATTAAAGGTACAAAATGATTTATTATGCTAGAGTTTATATAAAAAAGAAGAGGAAGTATATGCATGCACAAATATATATGTGTACTTGTTCATGCAAAGTATATATTTAAATATAAAAATGTGTTAACAGAGGTTGCCTATCAGAAAAAATTGGAGAGCAGGGAGATATGAGTGGAAAAGATATTTATAATTTTTCGGTTCTTAAAACCATGTTAATGTGTATTTTTAAATGAAGAAAATTAACCATTTTCTTATTGTAATTGTTCCCTATCCTACTTCCTTTTCTTCATTAATGTTAATGAGAAAGGAAGGAAAGAAGGAAGGAAGGGAGGGAGAAAGGAAGGGAGGGGAGAGGGAAAATCACTCCTATTGCCACCCACTCAAGGAAAGTCATCATTAACATTCTGGGTTAATATTTTGGCATACTGCTATTACCATCCAGTCTTTTTTCTTTACATAAATATTTTTCTGCCTCTTTAAATTAAGGGGGAAAAAAGGCATCATATTGTACATATATTTGTATCTCCAGTCTGTTCTCTTAATATATTAGTTTTTGGTGTCATTAAATATTTTTCTACAATATGATGTTTAATGTTATGTTGTACTCCAGAGCATGGATACCCTATAAACTAATCAATTACTCCCTTAAATGTTGAATACTTAAGCACGCAAAGTTGTTGCTGAGAGCTGAAAACATAGGGAATGTAATCATGAGACCTATTTTTGTGTGTGACTTGAGGAACTAGTTTTTTTACCCTCTAGTCACACCTCATTCATAGAGAGTTACACAGTTCTCTCTGCTTTCTCACAACCTGGGCACCTCCCTTAGCCGGATTCTTACATGGACTCTTTTATTTGTAAAGAAGCCTTTTGCAGAAGGAGTGAGTAGCTGGAAAACAATGCAGTGCCTTAAAACTATTTTGCAAATGACTTACTCATGATACTGTCATGAATTGGAGCAAAGAGAATTAGCATACTTTACAACTAAACTGAAGGGGCTAGCTTTTTAAAAAGTTAAAAGATAAGGAGATGTTCATCTTATTTTACAGAAGGCATAGTAGAGTTAGAGTCAATTTTTCCAGAAACCAGAACATTTGGAGGGCAGAAATCCTGGGAGGAACGGAGTATGTTTATCAAATAATGCAAATAAATTCATCAATGGTTTGCGGCTTATGAAAAACATGACAAATTCTTGCATTTAACAAAGCCACTTCAGCCACCTGTTTGAAAACCACAATTCCACACAAGGTCAGGTTTATGAAGGTAAAAAGGTGGAAGGAAGTTTATAGACTTAAGTTCCCACTTGCTCACCATGTCTAAACCCCGAGCGCTTGGAGGAAGCCGAAGGTCCCTGGTACGGTCTCAGCCAACTGGGGCTTGAGTAGATCAGAGCCTGCCCTTCTGTTTGCAGATTTGGAGGGTTGAGGAGGTGCCTGTCCCGTGAGGAGAGTGGTGCTCTTGGGGCTAACTTGCTAAATGTATAATAGAAATCGCTGTGCAAATTAAACATTTTTAGGAGTTTGATATTGTGATGGACATTTTCATGTATATCACATTTGACCCAACTGTTTGTAAATCCTTTGTTATGTATTTTGCACCTTAAATGCAATATTAATATATGTTATTCATTTATTCAACAAATCTTTATTCAGAGCTTGGTGCCCGACAGCCATTTCAGCTCTGAGGATACAAAGATGAATGGTCTTACGGTCTCATGGTAGGGGCTTTTCATACAATAAATGAGCCAACAAAGAAACCAACTGCAACAAAAAGCAAAAAGTGCTATGAAGGAGACAAATACAGGCTGAGATTGAGAAAAACCAAGGCTGACCTCCTCTAGGTAGGCAGCCAGGGAGGAATGTTCCAGAGAGGTGATGCTTAAGCCAAGATCATCCACAGGAAGACATGGAACCAAGCTGGGGACAGTGGGAGGAAGGGCATACTAAGCAGAAGGAACAGCCTCCCAGGGCTCTGAGGACAGATAAGACTTCGTATATCTGAGGAACTGAAAGAAGCCAAGCATGGCAGAGCGTGATGATGTAGGAAGAGAAAAAGATGAGGCTGAGGGGCCAGGGGTGGAGGGTCTTACACAAGACCTTGTGTGCCAGGTAGGAACCAGAAATTTTTTTTCAGCATAGTAATAAAGTAATAATACTGAGGCCCCCGGGTGGCTCAGTTGGTTAAGCATCTGCCTTCGGCTCTGGTCGTGATCTCAGGGTCCTGGGATGGAGCCCCATGCGGGCCCACTCAGCAGGGAGTCTGCTTCTCCCTCTCCCTGTGGCTGCCCTAGCTTGTACTCTCTAATAAGTAAATAAATAAAATTATTAAAAAATTTAAAAAATAAAGTAGTAATGCTTTACTAAAGGTCCTATTCCAGAAGATAAATAAGCTCAAAAATCAGCAAATTGTTTTACTTTAAGAATAAAGACAGAGGAGTGTTTATTTAATGACAACTCAGGCAGATGACAATGTCATGTAGCCAAATCCAAGTAGAAACAATTGGTTGGGCTGGGGAGATTGCACGTCCCAGGTTGCTCAACAGAGTCCCAGTTTACATCTATATTCTCAACATTCCCTTGGTGTAGCATTTGTCTCAAATACTTCATTCTTTCATGAAGCATTTTAATTAGTAGCGGTATTAAAACGAGCCAGAAGGGGCTGGGCAGACGGCCACTTCATATTTCCAGCTTCTGCCACAGGCTCATTGAATAGTGTATGAGATGCTTGGGCGATCTTGAATTTTCACTTTAACATATGGTAAAATCGGAAAGAAACCAGCAATAGCCCATTTCTCTTTTCCCAACTTTCCAGAAGCAATGTAGCTGATGTTTCCTTTTCCCAGCCGCCATCCAGGGCTCTCATAGATAAGATGAAGTGTCGCGTCATGAGCTGCTAGGGACAAATAGCTCCTTTAGGGTTCAGGTGATGGCGAGAGAAATATTCTGTGTTGCTGACCCTGCCAGCAACTTGGTGCATCAGCTTGTGACATTCTGTGTAGATGTACAAAGTTGCCAAGTCACCAGATTAATGGAAAACATGTCAAATTATGGGTTAGGTATGGACAGATTATGTGCAGGAAATAGAACATAAGCAGTCCTGTCTAGAACTCTGTGTCCTGTGAATGCCATGGTGTCTTTGCCTTTTACTGAATGGTGTAAATCCACAACTGTTTATTGTTTGACAATGCTTTTTTTATTTTTCAGTAAATCCTTTTCAATAGCAATGACCTCAAGGAAATGAGTTGAATGGAAACAGAAGCACAAAATTTCCACTTCACAAGAAAGTTAAGAAAGTGAAACTTGCACAAAACATGAACATCTACCATCAATTATGGGATAACATTGGTAGCACTGGTCACTCAAAAGTGAGGAGATATAAACCTTCTGAAAAGTCAACAGATCCTACTTAAAAGTTAATAGTTAATTTAAGAAGATGGGAATTGAATACAACAGTTGAGCAGGAGGCCACTTGAGAAGGTATACTTGCACAACCTCTTCTGAAGCAAGTCTTTTGATTTAGATCAAATCCTTTTTCTATTTTAATTTTGCTCTACTTTAATTTCAAATTTCTTCATGTACATACACTTGTAAAGTGAGAGCTGAAAAGGGTTCCACTCCATTAGCATACAAAGAACTTGCCAGATTGGGGCACATAGGTGGCTCAGTGGGTTAAGCATCTGCCTTCGGCTCAGGTCATGATCCAGGTGTCCTGAGATTGAGCCCCGCATCAGGATCCCTGCTGAGCGGGGAGTCTGTTTCTCCCTCTGCCTCTGCTGTTCCTCCCTCCCTCACCCCCAGCTTGTGCTCTCCTACTCTCGCTCTCTCTCAAATAAATAAATAAGTAAATAAAGAAATAAAATTTTTAAAACAAAACAAAGAACTTGCCAAACTACTAAATGATGCCAATTTTATATCAATGTCATTAGGTGATAGACATAAAAGTCCAGTTAGTCTAATAGTCGAAGGTTTTTATCCAATTTTTCCTGGAATCAAAATCGACATTCTAACATTTTATTTTGTTGGAAGTGAAGCATCTGAAATTATTGTGAATGCTCTTATAAATTCAGTTACAGAGTTCAACACTAAAGATTAAATTATTGGTTTCTGTAGCCACAAACGTTTACAAATTTTGGTGGTGGACAGAGTTGTGGAAAAAAAAAAACAATGCACTTACTAAATTGAAACTGCAGAGCAGAAATGTACTGAAATTGATTCCCAGGCACATGATTCGTAAATGCATTCAAACAATCTGTGATATTCTAGCAGTTGTAACAGAAGCTATGTTGTCAACATTTACAAATATTTTTACAAAGACACAGATAAAATGACTGAACTATGTAATTTTCACAGAGACACTGATGTTGAAGCAAGTAAATACTTGAGTATGGCAGTATGTGTATTTACTCTTTGCTATCCAACATGAATTAGATTCTAGAAACAGTTGAGTCTTTCGAACACAAATTTCTAACTCAACAAACAGAGCGCAAGTGCCCTCTAACGGCATTGAACACTTTTTGTAACTATATCCTTTAAATTTTGGTTTGATTGCATTTTCCTCAAAAGCAGTTGAAAATCTTTAAAGGTTTGTTTATTTATTTATTTGACAGAGCGAAAGAGGGAGAGCACGAGCACACAAGTAGGGGGAGTGGGAGAGGGAGAAACAGAGTCCCCACTGAGCAGAGAGCCTGATGTGGGGCTCGATCCCAGGACCCTGGGATCATGACGTGAGCCGAAGGCAGACGCTTAACCAACTGAGCCACCCACATGCCCCTGAAAATCTTTAATCAGTGTGTTCAATGAGTGGAGCACTCCAAAACTTCAGCTTTTATGTTCTAGCAAATTGCAGTTATTGAGCTTGAAAACAGAGAAGCTGGCAAAGAAGAAGATCTTGAAATTAAGTCCTACAAGAGCAAGGGAGGAACTGAACAAAATAAACAATGAGAATTTAAATGGTTTCAAGATTTAATTTTAAAATTCCATAACTGTACTTTGGACTATTTTGACTTACATGAAGAAATGTTGGATGGACCTATTATTTTTAATTGCCTAAATGTGTATTCTGTACCATAATATAATAAAATGGAAAATGTCTTTATTTCTGCAGAGTCTATATTTGTTAAAACACTTTTGAATAGAACTACTTTATAAGTTCAATATTATAATAAGAGTAATCTGTAATTCAATAAAATTTTAAGACTGTATAGCTTTAATTATTTTTAGCAATCTCTTTTATTCTTTTTCGCTTTTCTCTTCTATTCTATTCTTACAAATGTCCTGGTCTGTATGATAAGTTATATAGTCACCATAATCAGGGCAGTGTCTCCTTGCAGGAATGAGTGTAAGGCACAGGGACTGAAATTTCTGGGTGACCAAGCCAGCTGGGAGCCCCTCCATGGAAGTCAGGCCTCAGGAGCACAAAGACTCAGCTCCTACCCGCCCTCAGGCCTTCTGCATTTAAAACATCTCCCCTGTTAAAACTTCCCATAATGCATGACTCTATCACAAGAGGAGCTTGAGGAATACTGGACAACCTCTGTCTCTGCAAGGCTGGATTCTCAACCTACAGAAGATATAGATCACGCACCCCAGGTCTCCCATTAATTAAAGAGCAGGTGGTGGGCAGATCTGCCTCCCTGTGTCAGATCTCCCATGCAAGTAAGGAGAATGAGAGGAAGTATGAAAAGCAGGTAGGAATCCCACAAAACCCTGCTTTGAAAGCATTAACAAAAAAAGGTTTTGAAAAAAGGCCAAATATAAAGAAAAAAAAGTAATCGTGGGAGCGCATTGCTGATTCTTGCAGAGAGCTTCTGAGCTGAGTTTGGAAGCGATTAAGGAGAATTAGGGAAACACAATTTCCCTCATAAGCCATTTGATTTCTTCAGAAGGTCTTGCTCCACAAATCACATGTGACTCCACTGTTTCCTCAACCAAGAAGTCGGAAAATCTTCTTCCACAGAGTGGAAGGGTACGTCCTGCTCCGCCCTGAAATAGCAGAGTTCAAAGGTTCATAGCACTTTGCATTTCTCACGGTTTCTGTCTCTCAAAAGTGGAAACTCAGATAGATGAGTCATGAACCCTATGAAGGAAAACAAAAATTAGCTAAAGTTAAACATTCCAGAAAGTCATAAAAATCACATATAAATCCTATGTTTAAATGAAAGGAGAGATCAAATACACCCTTCATCCAGTCATTCCTACCAAATGATTCCAACTTGCTTTAAAATATGACTTTGGAGACATTCTTTTTCTACGCTTTCCATGACAGGGCCCAACCACGTCCCGACTTCTCTTTCCTTGACTGGAGGTCCTGCTCCTGATGATCTTAATTCCACCTGAGTACTACCCTTTCTCCAAATATCAACTCCAGTCCACCATCATGTCTTCTCAGTCTACTCCAGCTCACAGTGATTTTTCAATTTGGAAAATTTATAGCACCTTTTAACAAGTCAGTTCACCTCTGGCGGTCCTCATTTCTTTATCTGCAAATGGGGATACCATCTTCTTTGTGTGATTTGTGAAGAAGGAATCAGATGATAAAGACACCTGTGACCAGCCATGGTATTTGTCAGCCAATGCCTTTGCATTGTGGAAAGACTGGTATCGTGGAGGGACAGAAGGATATTGTGGAGAGAATTTTCTGGATTTGCCAGTATTGGGTTCTAACATCACTTAACCCCCTGAGCTTGTAAAATAAGAATGATTCGTGTCTCATACAGTTGTGTGCAAACCAATGAAGAGAATGTAGGCAGAGCTCCTCCTGGCCTTCATATGTTCAGTTAGGTTTTCCCCCTCATTGCCTCAAAGGTTATTCATTCATCCACTCATTCTCTAAGCATTTGTTGAGAGCTTGGGATTCAACTGTGAATGAGACAAAAACAGTTTCCTTCCCCTTGACCTGACAAGGGTGGTACTGTGAAGGAGACACGTGATGCCCATAAGAAGAGTATGTGAACCAGATTTGGGAGGTCAGGGAAGCTGGGAACTGAGGGAGCAAAGGAAAGTTGTGTGTCCCACGTAGAGGCACGTTTCAATTACTGAATTTTTATACCAGCAGCTTTTAACTTCTGCAAACTTCACAATCAGCTCTTGTGAGTCTGTACGAGGCAGTGCCAGCATGCTGCTGCTTCTAGGGGAAGAGAAGGTCACCTTGGGTTGATGGAACATCCCCGAATATTTCCCTATGGGAGAAGCATGTTAAGCATGTTAATGAATTTCTGTAAAGGGGTAGCAGCATTTAGCTAGCAGACAAGCACCTGCTGACTTTGCTCTGCATAATGAGAAATGCCTCATTCTTGTTGATCACAATCCGCATCTCAACACCAAGCAGTTCTCAAAATGAGGAAGAGGTGTCCTAATGACCCAGTCAAGTACTGCATGAAGCCTGTAGTAGACGTTCATTGTTTTAAATTCATGGTGAAAAATCCTGGGAGTTCTTCCCTTCTTGTGGCTCTGCGCACCCTTTACACGAGTTCAGCAGATACTCGCACAATTTGCTGTTCACTAAAGTCACAGACCTTGTGTCTGGGAAAGACAAACAAAAAACATATATGACTAAGGTAAGTGACAAAATTGGCTAGAGTCAGTGTCCCTAAAGATCCATGCCATTCAATTATGTGTATACATGTTATATCTTAATTAATATATATTTATTATTATATATTATATAATAATATAAAATAAATACAATCACATTTATATACCTAAAATAAAATTTTATGTTTTTGAAGTAATATATTCAGATGATACACATTTAAAAATACAAGAGGGCTAGGGTGCCTGGCCGTTTCAGTTGGTAGAGCATGTGACTCTTAATCTCAGGCTTGTAAATTTAAGCCCACATTGGGTATAGAGATTACTTAAACATAAAATCTTAAGAAAAAAAATACAAAAGGGTATATGACGAGAAGCCTGAGTCCTGCTCCTGCCATTTCTGGCCATTCCCTGGTGGTAACCAACAACAACAGATTTTTGTTGTCTTTCCAAATGTACACGGACTACAGATGGGTATGTATATTCTTCCCTACCCACTTTTAAAACTCAGGTTATCTGTGTTTTAACAAGCCCTCCAGGGAATCTTATTGCACACGGAAGTTTGAGACCCACTGACCTGACATGATCTTATTCCCTTGGGTTTTTCAGTCATAAAAGGTGGATATCTTTCCCCAAATTTCTTGAGGCAGAAATTATAAGCCTAGTCCTCAGCTGGAAATGGGGATCAGAGGTGGATGACAGGACAGACTAAGGGGGTTTTGATGGACCACCCCACCTTACTTATTATTCACTTAGTATTTTTAACTACAAAACAAATAAATACCCATTAAACAAACTTTGTGAAATCCCACCACCCATAGAAAACCTCTTCACATATTGATGTATGAATGAGGGCAATGGAATTTTATTTATTATTTTTACAAGCCAAATACAGTCTTTTTCTTTTCTCAACAGTACTTCTATTGTATATAAATTTGTATCTTTATTTTTGTTCTCACTAACAGCATACTGGCACACTTTTCCAGTGAAGGGGAGGCGGTTGGTCCCACTAGTTGGTGGGGATGTAGGGGAGGAGGTGTCACAAGCTTCAGAGAAGGGTCTCGAAGGCAGCCTCAAAGGGATGTGGGTTGAGTCTATGGTTGTCCAAACAGGCAGGCAGCCACACGTGAGGAGAGCAGAACCTGAGGTCAGTCACATACTTGGAAGTCAGAGGGCTTGATACCAACACATCCATCCTGATTTATAGGACTCCTGTTAGTGAGCCGTGGAGTTCAGGGGCTAGGGCCAAGCTCAGAAAAGGAGAGTGGGGACAGTAAGGTCCGGGTATGCACTGGGCATCACAGCTGAGGTTCATAGTGGTGCTTGTTCCTGAGGAGGGTGGCTGTGCTGAGCCTCTCACGAGAATGAGAGAGAGACTCTCTGATGACCACTTGCCATCACACTCCATGGTGCACCTACTGGGATTCAGGTTAAACCTAGACCAGTTTCAGGCTGGAAATGAATTCAAACCTGAATTAAGACAGTAGTGGCAAGGATGGAAAGAAATAATCTGTAGGTAATATTGGTATGAGATATGGAAGGAAAGGGTGGAACATAAAGAAATTTCCCCCTGTTTCTCTGCTGAGAATCAAATGAGGAGACTGATGACGTACAAAATTCCCAGCCCCTTCCTGGAGATTCTGATGCAGTGAGTCTGGGGTGGGACCTAGGAATCTGGATATGTCATTCTCACTGTTGGAAGAGGACCTCTAAGTCTCTGGCTTGGGGGATTGAATAGGAGGAATGTAATTCACTGAATTCAGTTTTAGATGATGTTGAGTCTGAAACGCCTTTGGAACAATACAATAATGATGACTAAGTCTAACGAGCACTTACTCTATACCAGTGCTTTATGTGGACCATTTAATCTACACAACATCCTAAAGAGAGAATGACTATCATCGCACCCATTTTACAATAAGCAAACTGAGTTATAGAGACAGTAAACCATTTGCCATTATTTACACAGGTAATAAAGGGCAGATCTGGGTTTAAACCCAGGCACACCTTACTCCAAAGTCTTTGTTCTTTGCTCTACTGCCTGCTCATTGTCTAGTGCCTGACAATGATTTGAAATGAAAATTCGTTTTAGATTGCTCAAGAGGGCCTGCAGAGAGAGGAGAGTATTTGGCCGAAGATGGAGCTGTGTTCCTCTTTTAAGAGATGGGCAGTGGATGAAAAGGCCTTGAGAGTCAGAGAGGTTCAAAGAGAACCAGCAGAGACGAGAGTTTTATAAACTAAGCAAGCTGAGTTGGCTGATGAGTAAATTTAAACACCTCGGAGAGCTTCAGTAGACAAATTATCCATTGAATGTGGCAAAGGCGGGTAATTTTTGACTTGGCCCAGGAAGCTGGGGGAGAGCCTCCAGCCATGTCTCTGAAGATTGAGGACAAAGAGAGGAGGAAGTGGAGACAGTGAGGGAAGACCAGCTTTCCAAGAGGCTCGGCTCTGACAAAATAAATCTAGAAAGATCTGCACAAAATGTTAACTGTGCTCATCTCTAAGTAGCAGAATTATAGGTAACTTTCATCTCCTGCCTTCATTTCTTCTTTCTCAGGCTGAAGAACTCATTTTATAAAGCCTCGTTTTAACTGAGAGGAGCAGGGCTCCACAAGGCACAAGTTGTGGAGAACAGGTCGGCCTCACAGAGCCCATGGTGGGTGTGAGAAGGAGAAAAACTGTGGCCCTCCTCACCCAGGGATAGACAGACTATGGAACCTGAAAAGCATATGCAGTCTTTAAAAAAATTTTTTTTAATATCAACTTTAAAGATTGCACATGAATTGGCTATACATTTTTTTTAAGATTTTATTTATTTATTCATGAGAGAGAGCAAGAACAAGCAGAGGGAGTGGCAGGCAGAGGGAGAAGCAGGCTCCATGCAGAACAAGGAGCCTGATGCAGGATCAATCCCAGGGCCCTGGGATCATGACCTGAGCGGAAGGCAGATGCCTAACCAACAGAGCCACCCAAAAGCCCTGGAAATTTACTTAAGAAGAAAAAGATGTTAGGGATTCAAGAGCAGAAAGGACATAGAGTCATGGCTAGAGGGGCTTACAAGAGTTTTTCAAGTCAGGGCTACTGGGGCAGACTGAGGGAAGGGAGACTGGGAAGATCCTGGTTGGATCAAGATGTCTCAGATGTAATTAGGCTGAGAAAACGGGCCTGGGACAGAGAGGAAGCCAAGCTCCAGGAAACAACAGCATCCCATGACTTGTGGGTAATCCCTCTCTCCTTTTCAGCTTCTACTTCCGGTCTGGTTTCCACATATTTATGTAAAGTGTTTTCAGTACAAAACCAATCTTTTTGTAATGTGATCTTTTTCACTTAATATTATAGCACTTTATTATGTCCTTAAATATTGTTTTTAAATAATATGTTAGTACCTAATAATTCCTTATGTAGTTGCTACACTGGCAGCTAATGAAACATATCTTCAGATTACTTTCTAGAAGAATTATATCAGTTCCTTACCCACCAGCAATATATCAGTCCCATTTCACCATACTCTTACAAGCTGTGGTGTTATCAATTTTTTCATCCTTGCCAATTTGATAAGGAAAATAGGGTGTGGTGTTATTTATTTTAATTTGCATTTCTTTGGTTATCTTCAAAGTTAGCCATTTTTATGGGTGTATTAGTCATATATATTTCCACTCTGAAATATTCATGTCCTTCTTTCTTTTGTTTGTTCTGGTAATTGGATTTTATTAACTTGAAATAAATTTTAAAATATTAAATATATTAATATTTACTTGTCCTCTTGAGCATATGTTTTCAATTAAATTTTTTTTTCTGGGAATGGCCAAACCTCTATATTTATTATGATATCATACCTGCATGTTGCACATATTGAAAAGTGATGAATGACAATATTTGTAAATGTTTTTATATATTCTTTGTTGACTACATGTTTTAAATGCCAGCAACTGTCATCATCATCATTTCATGCTTCAGTATTTACCCCAGGTATTCTTTTCCTTACTTCTCACTTGAGTTGAAGAATTTCTACTGTTATCATTGTGTGGCATTTCACAAATGCCAATAGGAAGTGGGTTTCTTCATGGAATGCCAAGAGTTGAGAAGTGAGCAGCAGATGAGCTGTGTGGTTTTTCTATGAAATATCTAATTCTTTCATGAATTAAAGTGGGAAGAAAAGCAGCATTTCATAGTGATTAAGAGTGGCTTTGGGGGTGCCTGGGCGGCTCAGTTGGTTAAGCGTCTGCCTTCAGCTCAGGTCATGATCCCGGGGTCCTGAGATCGAGTCCTGCATTGGGCTCCCTGCTCAGTGGGGAGCCTGATTCTCTCTCTCCCTCTGCCCCTTCCCCTGCTTGTGCTTTCTCTCTCTCCCTGTTAAATAAATAAGATCTTAAAAAAAAAGAGAGAGAGAGAGAGAGAGCCACTTTGGGCTTTGGAGTCAGAAAGCCCACACTCCCTGGCTACTAGCTAGCAGTGCACCCGTGGGTCATGGCTCCTCTCTGACTTTCAGTTTCTTACTCTGTGAAATGGGAACACTCAGTCTTGCAGGGTTTCCATGTGAGTTCAATGAAAGAATGCATGCAAAGTGTTCAGTCCCAGGCCTGACACATGGCAAGCACACTGTAAACGGCTCCAATTCCTGGGATTATCCAATGCAATATTACTGCAGAGAGTATCTCTTTGTGTGATGTTATGCTGTGATTTGTGTGATTCGGCGTTTCTAGCATCCTTACAACCATGAGTCCTCCTGAATTCTATTCTGTGTAGACTTAACTTGCATTCCTTTATGGAACTGTGATAAAATACTACAAAGAGAACTAGAAAGCGATTATTATTTTCTGGTCATCAGCCTGTGACAGTTTTTCTGATAAAGGACCTGGATAAAGTGATTAGCTTCCCACTTAACAACAGAAACAAAGAAAGGTATTACTGTGATCAAATAAATTAGTGTTTGCATGATGAACTCCTGAATATTCAAAGATACCAAGGAACATAGTTAGAGGTGGGTATGAGGAAGTGAAAATAAAACAGCACAGTTGCTTGAGAAGAACCATCTGGGATGGCCCCCCATAACAACTGTTGATGGGTGGAGAAGCAGTTGTTCCCACATAAAAACCCAACGTTAGATGTCTCATCTCGGTTGCTTCAAATACTGAAAGGAACAAGTGGATTTTGATTGGTGAGCTTGATTTGGAGTCTCCCAATGAATTAAAACAGTACTAATAGGAGTTTAAAACAAAATTTATTCTCTCCTTTCTCAACTTTTTACCAAGAGAGAACCTCCTGGCCAGCTTGCTTTTAGAATCTAGAAAATGGAAATAGGAAGCAAAATCAAGATCTTTCTGCAGAAACAGAAGTCATCTCTCAACTGTACTGCAGTTCCTGGGCTTCACATACAAATGGGGCTCATCCTCACCCTTTAAAGCAACTCTCATCTCGCCTTGATGATCTTGTTTCAGAGGCCTCCTTGATAGTGCTCAGTAGTTCCTTGTCCCTCACTTGGCTCCCATATTTAAACATTCACAATTGTTTATTTGTGTCATACCCATGCATCGTCTGTCCCCTTTCTAGGCACGGAAGTTCCATGAGGGCAAGACACACACCTGAGCACCATACACCCCAGCACTCAGCTTGCAGTCTGGCCCAACACAGGTGCTCAGGGCACCTCCTCAGGGACACTTGTTGACCGAGACAACTTCCAAGGTAAGCTAACAGTTCAAATCAATGATCTCCATACTGACTCACCTCTTTTCATGCTGGCTCCCCTTGTACCTGATGAGGACACATACTCAAAATTTCTCTGGACATACTCAACTCAGGCCCTTATCAGTTCTCCATGAGTCAGTCTCCTGACTCTCTCTCATGAGGTTTCTGGGAGCGTCTATGGAACTGAGCCCTAGGGAGTAAAGTAGTTACACCTTTTCTCCCTACTCCATACTAGAATTTTCTCAGAAAGTGAGTAAATATATAGCTAAACTGGGGTGTCTTCATGCTTTCGGTTGCTCAACAAAGATAAAACTAAAAATAGCTCATTGACAAAATGAAATGAAAATTTAAGTGGCATCTTTGTGGTATTCACCTAAACTAGAGCATGAGGCTGTTTGTCTCTGTCTGCACCCTTCCTTCCCTCTACACTTCTACGGGACTTCCGGAGAAAGCCCTTGATTCAAAGCTGGCCCTTGTTCCCCACAGCCCCCTGTGAATACCAGGGTTTTCCTTTAATCCACACCACTCAGTCTCAGGTCAGCACACCTGGGCTTTGGAGACCTCACCAGGGGCAGAGCTTTATGGTTTTCCAGGTAACAAAACTATACAAGTTCATGGTCACACAGAAACATGGTACCACAGGAAAAACACAGAAAAACACCATTCAGGTAAGTATGAACATTGAAAACAACTGCCTTTTCATGGGAAAAGCTAACAAGCACCAACTTTCTGGCATATCCTTCCAGAAGATTTTTCCCTAGGTACTTATTTATCTCTCTAAGCACAAAAATAGCAATGATTCATTTTCAAAAGGAAACTTCTTTAATCTGTCACAAACATTTACTTTTTTTAAAAAAGGCAAAATTTTTGTTAGAGTAGGTAGGAGGAGAAGGATGGTTTGTTAGTTCAGTTCATAGCTAGAACCCAGCACTTAGAACAGTGCTTGGCTCAATAATTATTTGTTTGAATGTATGAATGAATGAATAGGTGCAAATAACATCACTCTGATAAACAAGGAAACTGTTCTATGTTGAGAATGTCCATCTGTCCATGTATCTTTTTTCTTTGTCTAATATTTCCCTCTGTGCAAACTCTGGGCAATTCTTTCAAACAAAGTATTGACTCCCTGTTCAGGGAAGGTTTTAAAGTGCTTTGGAGCCTTTATGGTGACCATGTCCAGGGTCCCAAGCCAAGGTTTATGGTGTTTAATTGAAAAAGCTAATCCAGTGATAACCACAGATCTTTGTTTATCCAGAAATGAATGAAATCTTTGAGTATCTGGCCCAGTCAGAATATAAAGGAATAAAAAGCATCCATTCAAATTCCCAAAGGCTTAGCCTTACAGAGTTGCTTGAGTTTTGTCTATTTTTAAAGTGTGTGTGGAGTGGCGTGGGAGATGAGGGTAAAGACCTAAATGACATCACATGTCTTCTGCCAGCATCTATATAGAATTTCTAACAAGAACTGTTTCATCTGAATCTAATTGTGAGGCACAATCAGACAAACCCAGATTGAGAGGCATTCTGGCCTGGACTCAAAAAAAAATGAGCCAGCATGCCTATGTGAACCACCAGGAATTGCAGTAGAATTTAGAGATGACATGTTTTCTATTGCCTCCTATTTCCATTGTCTAGATTACGAAAGTGAGCTAGCCAGGAAGTAGACTCTTTAGCTCTGGAAATTAAATTAATTTAATATAGAGCATGGCAAAGTCCCACTCATTACCTAATTAACAGGAACATCTCTCCTTGAGTAAAATTTGTTGACCACATTATCTTAGACCAGAAGCCCTAAGAGAATGCAGCTGCCCCTTGAACATATATTCCTGAGCTAATGAGATACAACCCAGACTCACACTGTGCAATTTGAAGTTCTCTCTTTTTCAATCCTAATCGCTTCATCTCTCTCAGGCACGTATTACCTGACAAGGTACTGACATGTTGAAGTTCTTCTCCACTCTGCCAGCACCACTATGCAAAGTGGTCCTATCAAGAAATGGTGATTTCTGTGTGAGGGACATTTGAGATGTGGTTTTCTCATAAGGCAAAGGAGGCCCCCTCTAGTTCTAAAATATATTTACCATCACAAGTCTAGAAACGAGCAGGAGGCAGCTTTCCTAAATAGAGCTTCTCACCCTATCATTGCCTTGGGAAAGTTAAAAATCTGCCATTCTGTTTTACACTCAGAAATACAAGGAGGGCACCTAGGTGGCTCAGTGGGTTAAAGCCTCTGCCTTCGGCTTGGGTCATGATCTCAGGGTCCTGGGGTCGAGGCCCAAGTCGGGCTCTCTGCTCAGCAGGGAGCCTGCTTCCTCCTCTCTCTCTGCCTGCCTCTGCCTACTTGTGATCTCTCTCGCTTTCCATCAAATAAATAAATAAAATCTTTAAGAAAAAAATACAACCAAGGAGTTAAAGTTAATCACAGCTTGGTTGGCTAAATTAGACTGATTTTACTTTAATGAGTTAATGAATTCAATCCATAATTATTGATTTCCTGCTATACTGGGGAATTCTAGAAGACACAGGAAGAGGGTGGAGGTCACTGATGGGGGTGGGAGGTCATTAAGCAGCTAGGGTGCAATTATTTAATCAGCTACTTTGTTTGAATTGAAAGAAGGGCTACAAAAGAGGAATACCTTGTGCTGTGAGAGCATATGACAGAGGGTCTAACCCCATCTGGGGAGGGCAGCAATACCTCCCTGAACAAGCAGTATTGACCTGGGTTCTGAGGTAGGAGTAGGAGTTGACCTAAAGGAGGATGATGGGCGGGAAAGGGTATTCCCTGAGAGAAGGCCAAAGTAGTGGGTCCCAGAGTGTTTGGGGCACCTGGCAAGCTGAGGCAAGTGGAGGCCAGATGATCCAAAACCCTGTGGATGGGTTCAAGTTCTTGGTTTTAATCCTGACAGCAATGGGATGGCTCTGGTTTACAGTGTGAGGGACACTGCAGAATAGTGGAACTGGGAGCATTTAGAAATCACCTTCATGCATAAAACTTTCTATGCCATTCAGATTAATTCATCAGAATATATTTCTGAATGGAAAATTAATAGAGGATGTGAAATGGTTTTATTATTGTTGTTTTGCTTTTTATTATGGAAATTTTTACATACATAAAGAATGGAGAAAATAGCAAAATGAATCCCCATGTCCCCATTTCCCAGCTTCAACAATGATTAATATATAACCAATTTTTCATTTTTCATCTGCACTCCTATGCAAACACATCCACTCTCCAGTGGATAATTTTGAAACAAATTCTAGACATCATTTCATCTGTAAACGCTTCAATATATATTCTAAAATGTAAAAAGGCTTTTTGTTTTTTTACCTTAACTATAACACCATAATTACATCTAATAATAATAATAATTCTTTAATATGACCAAATATTCATACAGAGTGGCTTCAAGGTTTTGAAAGCTTTTGATACACATTATTAATCTGCTTCCTGGAAAGTCTGAACAAATTATCTTCTCGGGGCACCTGGGTGGCTCTGTTGGTTAAATGTCTGCCTTTGGCTCAGGTCATGATTCAGGGCCCTGGAATCAAGAGCCCCACCTCAAACTCCCTGCTTCTCCCTCTCCCTCTGCCCCTCCCCCCACACTCAGGCGCTCACGTGCACGTGCGCAGGTACTCTTTCTCTCTCAAATAGTTTTTTAAAAAAATAAAAAATAAAAAATCATATTTTCACCAGTCATTTTGAGACTGTTCACTGTACCTTCATCAAAATAGTGTATTATTAAAAAAATAGTGTATTATTATTCTTACCTTCACAAATTTAATAAATGAAAACTGATACCTTATGGATATTTAAATTTGCATTTCTTTTATTACTAGTGTCCCTGAACATTTTTCCATGAGCTGATGAATTATTCATCCTTCCTCTTTTGTGTACCGTTCATTCCTGGACTTTGAACATTCAGCAACTGGAATCTTTTTTTTTTTTAAAGATTTTACTTATTTATTTGACAGAGAGAGAGAGAGAGATTACAAGCAGACAGAGAAGTAGGCAGAGAGAGAGGAAGAAGCAGGCTCCCTGCCAAGCAGAGAACCCGATGCGGGCCTCGATCCCAGGACCCTGAGATCATGATCTGAGCCGAAGGCAGAGGCATTAACCCACTGAGCCACCCAGGCACCCTCAGCAACTGGAATCTTAATGTTTTTCTGAGATATTGGCATAAACCTTTGTTAGAAGTATTTTCCCCATGTGCTGCTTGATAGAATCTTAGCACTACCAGGAACCTTAGAATGTCCTTGAAAGAAAAAATGACAGAACTCTGAAGCTTAAAACCCTCCTGGAGTCATCCAGACCCATGTCTACTCTGTACTTTAATAGTTTGCCTGAAACCGATCTGACTTCTGTTTAAGCATTTCGAGTAATGGAAACTTCACTGTTTCAGGAGCAACAGCCCTGAATATGGGCTGTAATGATTGAAAATGTCTTATGTTGACCTCAAGTCTTTACACTGAACTTAGTAACTTCTACCTAGTTCTATCAGGCGAAGCTACTCAAATGTCTTTACCAGCAGATGACATCTCTTTAATCTTTGATGACAGTATAGTTGGCTAAATTCTCCAGCCCAGCATTCCAGTTGCTTCGACCACTCATTTACTGTCATTTCTAAGCTCATCATTATTTTGACAATTCTCTCCTAAACATACACAGATCTAACGTTCCTGACAAAATGTCTCTCTCTAGCTCCTTATTTCCCATCTACAAAATGTCTTACAGCACAGAAGGGAAAATACTATATGATTCTTGTGCTACTGCTCTATAAAACTGATTATAGGGCACCTGGGTGGCTCAGTGGGTTAAAGCCTCTGCTTTCGGCTCAGGTCATGATCTCAGGGTCCTGGGATCGAGGCCCGCATCGGGCTCCCTGCTCAGCAGGGAGCCTGCTTCCCCCTCTCTCTCTCTGCCTGCCTCTCTGCCTCCTTGTGATCTCTCTCCCTCTGTGAAATAAATAAATAAAATCTTTAAAAAAAAAAGAAGAAGTAAGCGCAGTGCATGTCTGTGGTGGAAAGCCTACAAATAATCCCTCCTGTTGCTGTACACACCAGCTGCTCCTTGCCCCAATTCATGCAGCCTATTTCCCCTCCCCTTGAATCGGGACTGTCCTGGTGACTTTATTTTTCTAGTTCCTAAAATTCTCATGAAGGCATTTTTTTTTTAACTCTGGAGGGATGTAAGTGGCATGTTTAGTTATTGCTGTGAAAACTTAATTTGGCTGACACACTTTTTAAGTATACTTCTAAAAAAATCTCCATAATAATTGAACTCAAAATGCTTTTTTCCCCTATTAAGAATAATACTAACTGACACATGAATTTGTAGTGAAACTATTGAGATCTCATTACAAGATGACCTTCAGCAAGTATTGCAATCCACCAAAATTTTCAGCCTCACTTCAGATGGATGGACTGCAATGAAAATGATATTCTGAGACTTCTAAGCCCAGGCCATAAAAGGACTGGCAGTTTCTACTTTTTTGCTATTAGAATGATTCCCCGGGGACTGCCATGCTAAGAGGAAGCCGATTAGCCACATGGAGACCTGAGACGCCCTGGTCAAGAGCCTCAGCTGAGCCTAGCCCCCTCCAGTCACCCAGCTGAAAGGAACCGCGTGGGAAATTCCAGGCAGGCTCAGTAGAATGACTGCCCATCCAATAGTCAAATCGTGAGAAACAATAATTCATGTTGTTTGAAACCACTATATTTGAGGTGGTTTGTTACTCAGCAGTAGATAACTGAAATGTTGTCACATGTTAATGTTCAATAAATATAACCATTTAGTATTACTATTATTCAGAAGTTGGTAGAAAAGATAATGGTATTAATTTAGACAAAATTGGCACACACAAAAAAGTTGGCTGTGTGGGAAATGGAAACAAGGAAGAAAATAGTCTTTAATCCTTTATGAATTTTCATTTTTAAAGTGTAAAATAAGGGGCACCCAGGTTGGTTAAGCGTCTGACTCTTAGTTTTGGCTCAGGTCATAATCTCATGGGTCGCGCTCAACGGGGAGTCTGCTTGAAGATTCTCTCCCTCTGCCCCTCCCCCAGCTCATGCTTTCTCTCTCTCAAATAAATAAATAAATCTTTTAAAAAATAAAATAACAAGGGGTGCCTGGGTGGCTCAGTCGTGAAGCGTCTGCCTTCGGCTCAGGTCATGATCCCAGGCTCCTGGGATCGAGCCCCGAATCAGGCTCCCTGCTCTGCAGGAAGGCCTGCTTCTCCCTCTCCCACTCCCCCTGCTTGTGTTCCCTTTCTTGCTGTGTCTCTCTCTGTCAAATAAATAAATAAAATCTTTAAAATAAAATAAAATAACAAAATGTAAAATAAGAATTTCAGTTCATTCCACCCTGGGACATCCTTATTGCTGTGATTGCTGAAATCCCCAAGATGGAATCTGAGCCCCTCAATTTATTTCTTATTCAACCTGGAATCTTGCCTCCATCAAATAGTTTATAAATATATGTCTTGTCACATTCTTGCTTTTCTTCCCGACTCCCAGCTTTGTGTAATTGCTGTCTAAACAGATACTGCAGCAATCGTTTATCAGATTTATAGGTCCAAACCTCTTTCCTGGGTGATAGAGTATCTTCTCTAGACAAAAATATGAATATTCCACTCTGTCCCACTTCCCCTCCACCCCCACGCATCTGGAGTTTTGACTTCCTTCATCTATTTTAAACAAAGTAAAGATGTTAGTGGAGACATGTCTCCACTGAAAATGATTTGCTTTTCTTCCGCCAACCAGCACTGAGCCCCTTGGGAGAAATTTTAATTTGTCTTCTCAACAAGGGCATCTTGTTTCTCTAAGGAAATACTGAGGGGGAAAAGAAGGGCTTATGCTTTCAAACAAGAATTTTTTAATCCCGAACTGAGAGGGTTAGGGGGAAAATTTTTTTAAATCCAAACTTTCAGGAAAAATGGCTAATGCACACAGCTAGTCTCACCTCTCCTAAATCCTCATTTACATGGCAGCAAAGGCTTTTGTTTTTTTAAGGCCTATACCCGAAAAGATATGGAGAACAGAAGAGACTAAGGCAACAAAAGCAGGAAAGCGCTAAAGCAGGACAAGAGGGGCAGAGAGGAGAAAACTGAACCCCGAGGGTCTTATTTTCCTAGGGCTGCTGTAACAGGTGCCAAAAAGTGAGTGGCTTGAACAACAGAATTTATTTCTCACTGCTCTGGAGGCCCGAAGTCCAACATGGGTGCCTGGGCAGCGTTTACTTCCGAGGGCTGTGAAGGAGAATCAGTTCCATGCCTCTCCCCCAGCTGCTGGCCGTTTGCTGGCAATTTTTGTGTGTCTTGACTGGTGGAAGCATCACCCAATCTTTGCCTTTGTCTTCACATGGTATTTTCTCTGTGTCCACGTCCCTAAGTATAAAAAGCTCCTTGCTATATGGACACCAGCCATGTTGGATTAGGGCTGACCCTAATGACCTCATCTTAATGAATTACATTTACAAAGACCCTATTTCTAAATAAGGTCACACTGTGAGATACAAGAAGGAGGACCTCATCATAGGACACAATTCCACCCGTAATACTGAGCCTGCGGTAGGAAATCTGAGAACCTAGGCAATTTACGACATAGAATCTCTCAAATTCCCACAAACCCGAGTCACCTGCTGTCTCTGGAGGTGGGGCAAAGGGGCAAGACTTAAATAAGCAAGATGGAAGATTGAATTGAATTCACATCAGCTGGAGGTTAATTCTCCGGAGCTGAGCTGTCCACTGGGGTAGCCACTAGCCAGATGTAGCTGACTGAATTTAAATTTTAACTAACTAAAATGATATAGAATCAAAAAATATAAACATCCTCAGTTCCGCCAGCCACATTTCAGGTGCTCAAAAGACTCATGTGGCTGGTGACTCTCTTAATAGATGGTACAGAACATTTCCATCATTGTAGAAAGTCCAGTTAGATGGCACTATTCTGGAGGAAAAAAAAATAAAAACCGAGGTTGTCTGGACTGGGGGGTTGGCAGGCACGGTTGAACACCAAGGCACACATTACAAAGAAGAGAGGGGATCGAGTGAAATCTGGGCTGCGGGCTGCTACGAAGTCCTCAACCCCACAGCCCTCTTCTTACCTTGATGTATTATTTTAAAATTCCAAACTATATTTAACCATTAGGAGCTCCAATACAGGCCTGTGCTCTACAAGAGACTCACCAGAAGCGGTGAGACATCTGATATTTTATTCTCATTACAGATGGTTTAGAGTTGGGGTGGGCTCATTACAGACATGACTGGTCACAGGGTATTCTGTTGCAGTGCAAAGCAGTGTCATGACAGGACTGTAGTATTCTAGTGAAGATGGGACACAGATATCCCTGCTGGCTCCAAGAGCCCTAAGAGTGGCCCTCCTTGGCCAGGTTCATCCCTCATGACAAGAGTTAGCTGTGGGGTGCCTGGGTGACTCAGTTGGTTAAGCGTCCAACTCTTCATTTTGGCTCAGGTCATGATCTCAGGGTCCTGGGATCAAGCCCCACATTGGGATCCACATTCATTGGGATCCTCCCCTTTACTCCTCTACCCTCTCAAATAAATAAATACAAAAATTTTAAATATTTTTTATTTATTTATTTGACAGAGAGAGAGAGAGAGAGCACAAGCAGGGGAAGCAGCAGGGGAAGAGGGAGGAGCAGGCTGCTGCTGAGCAGGGAGCCTGACACGGGACTTGATCCCAGGGCCCAGGGATCCTGACCTGAGATGAAGGCAGGCACTTAACTGACTCAGCCACCCAGGCCCCCTAATAAACAAAATCTCTAAAAAAAGATCTGTATGACTTCCCTGTAACATACTTCATAAAGCTGCCCGTATAAAGAGCATTGCAAGCTCTGTGGCATATTTATTTCTACGTACATGTGAATTTATTTGGCACTGGCTTTGGTATCATGATGTCTATGTCATTAACTCTTACAAGCATTGGTTTCTATATCAAGAAATTAAATGACCGCTAATGAAGCATTTTGAAATGCTATTTAGAAGGAAAGATTGTTTCCTGATTTCTTCTTACATCAGGATGTGGCTTCTAGAAAATTTGATTTTCTTTTGCTTAAACATATCTCTTTTTTTATTGAAATTTTCCTTGACATAATTGTAGATTCGTATACGGCTGTAAGAAATAACAGAGAATTCCTGTGCACCCTTTATTCAGTTGGAAATATCTGTTTAAGTGTTTTGGGATTGTTGTTCTTTCCAAGTAGGTAATGAAATTATTTTCTTCTGACATGTAGTATTGATGCTCTATGTGTACACGAATAATGCAGACAACTTAGTCAATTACTTACAGTCACTAGCTCTCTCTTTCTGGTATTTGAAAGGAAGAAGTTGTACTAATTCTTTCATAAGTGTTCATCCAGTTCTGATATTCTAATAGAATTTGAGACCAAGATCTTTGGCAAGCCACAGTCACCACTCTTTCTTTAACAGCCCACAAGCTAAGAATGATTTCTACATTTTTAAGTGGTTAAAAAAAATTGAAAAAAAATAATTTTTTGTGACATGTGAAAATTACACAGAATTCAAATTTCAGTATTATAATAAAGTTTTATTGGAACACAGCCATGCTCATTCATTTACATATTGTCTATGGTTGCTTTCATGTTACAGTAACTACGAGAGAGACATGTCCCACAAAGCCTAAAATATTTACTGGCTCCTTGTAGAAAGAGTTCGTTGACTCCTTCTTTAAACCATTCATGTCCTGGGGTGCCTGGGTGGCTCAGTTGGTTAAGCGTCTGCCTCCGTTCGGGTCATTATTTCAAGGTCCTGGGATGGAGCCCCATTTCAGGCTTCCCACTCAGTGGGATGTCTGCTTCTCCCTGTCCCTCTGCTTCTCCCTTTGCTTCTGCTCTCTCTCTCTCTCAAATAAATAAATAAAATCATAAAAAAGAAAACGATTCATCCCCTTTAACCCAGGAATGCCACTTCTAGAAACTTATCCTAAAGAAAAAGCAGAGATGTCTAAAACTAAGGGACGTATTACATAAAATATGTTACCTTCACCTGATGGAGAAGTATGAAGTCATTAAAGACAATGTTTTATAAAACAACTTAATGAAATGGGAAATTCTCACAATACATTCATTGTGCAACTGAAAATATAGATTTAAGAAGAACATGCTCATGACACAACTTTTGTGAGAAAAAATAAAAACAACCTTGCCATATATTTATATGGCTAAAAAAAAATTACCTGGCAAATGCTCTCAGTGTTTATTTTGGATGGAAGGTTTTCTATTTTCCTCTTCATTGTATTCTGCATTTTCTAATGTTTCTACAATGAACATATTTTACTTTATTCCATCTGAAAAATTTTTAAGTTCTATCCTATATTATTTACTACTACTTCCAGCTGAATAGTCACTTACATGATCTTAGCAGAGAATTAATCTATCTCTGTATAATTTGCCAAAAATCATCAGAATGCAAAGAATGAGAAAATCTGAGCAAGATGGAATTGAAATTCTAACTTCTTGCTTCACAGTACTTTGTAAATATAATTACTAGTGCTGGTTCTGTGGTGGTTTTATAATCACTTTAAAAGGAAGTTCAGTTCTGAGATACCATTTCATATCCATCAGATTGACAAAATCTTAAAAATCTGAGTACTGGTGGGTAAACAAGAATTTCCATATATTTACGATGGGAGTGTAAATTAAATCAGCCACCTTAGATAACAATTTGCCAATTTCTAGTAAGATTTAAATTGCACATCTCTTAGTCCCCAGCATACCCATTTCTAACTATACACTCTAGAAAGGTTCCCTTATGTGTGCAAAGGGATAAAAAATCAGGGCCAAATTTGTTTATAAAGAATTTTTTTAGAAAAAGAGAAATTAGATGTATTACATATTTCCATGGTCAAGGAAATACATTAATAAAATGTGTTTTATTCATTTATAACAACAATTAAAATGAATGAACCCTATTATACCATCATGATGAGTAATATTTTAAAAAGGAGGTGCAAAGAGATACGTATAATATAATATTTATTTATGTAAAGTGTTAAAAATCAGAAGATTGTGGGCCCCTGGTTGGCTCAGTTGGTTGAGTGACTGCCTTCAGCTCAGGTCAGGCTCCTGAAGTCTAGGGATCGAGTCCCACATTGGGCTCTCTGCTCAGCAGGGTTGTCTGCTTTTCCCTCTGACCTCCCCCTCTCATGATCACTCGCTTTCATTCTCTCTCTCTCTCTCTCTCAAATAAATAAATAAAACCTTTAAAAAAA
Organism: Ailurus styani; assembly: GCA_002007465.1. Classification (NCBI taxonomy): domain Eukaryota; kingdom Metazoa; phylum Chordata; class Mammalia; order Carnivora; family Ailuridae; genus Ailurus; species Ailurus styani. Next base: position 2,408,589 of record LNAC01000190.1, read on the forward strand.
ACCAGAAGATTGTTGGGGCACCTGGGTAGCTCAGTTGGTTAAGTGTCTGCCTTTGGCTCAGGTCATGATCCTAGGGTGATCAAGCCCCACATCGGGCTCACTGCCCAGTCAGGAAACTGTTTCTCCCTTTCCCTCTGCCTGCCATTCCCCCTGTTAGTGCTCTCTCTCTCTGTCAAATAAATAAATAAAATCTTTTTTAAAAATCAGAAGATTGTATATATTATTCATTATTACATATCAAAACAGAAAAAAAAATTGAAAACATAGACCTAAAAGGTACATACCATATTTGTGACAGCATTCACTCTGGGAAGGGAAGAAGGGAATTAGGAATACAGAAAAGTTCAGGGGATGCAATTGTATTCATGAAATTTTATTTTATTCATAAAACAAACAAGGAACTTAAACATGTACAACATAATGTGGATTTCTGGTTTTGTTGGACATCTGCTTGTATTTTATATGGTTTGCGTTTTTTCCCCTTAATACTGCTTTAACAGCTCAATGAAGTCAAGATGGGTAAAATCCACTACTATATAGCAGGAAAGTGAAAGGCGATAGTACTAAATGATCTCACAGTTTATTACAACTATTTTGAATTCCTATCTATAAGGATGTTCTGAGGTCTTATCTCTAGACCTTATTACTCCAGGAAGTCATGTGCCTACTATGGTTTTACAGTAGAGCCAGAGCCGTCTCCACCAAGCCCATAACACTTCCAAGTTCAATGACTTTTCTATGATACACATTGCTACCCTTTAACATAACCAGAGAAGAGGGTAGGGTGTTTTGTTTCAAAACACGAAGACTATGTCTCACAAGTAAAACAAGAATCTCAAAGGTTATTGAGAAAAAAGAGAAAGAAAGAAAGAGGTAATTGTTGATTATGAAAAAGATAATTCACAGATTCTTTCCTCATAGCAATTATTAATTAATATCAGCTTTCAGAACATACGTAATTCATCTACATTTCATCAAATTCTGTTTGTAAAATTTTATTTTATTTTTTTAAAGATTTATTTATTTATTTGACACAGAGAGAAAGAGATCACAAGCAGGGAGAGAGGCAGGCAGAGAGAGAGGAGGAAACAGTCTCCCTGCTGAGCAGGGAGCCCAATGCAGGCTTGATCCCAAGACCCTGAGATCATGACCTGAGCTGAAGGCAGAGGCTTTAACCCACTGAGCCACTCAGGTGCCCTGTTTGTAAAATTCTAAATGACTATCTATACACTTTTAAAAAATTCATATATAGCTGAGTAGGTAAGAGTACAAGTATTAGGGGTCACTGGGTGGCTCAGTGGGTTAAGCATCTGACTCTTTGTTTCAGGTCACAATCTCAGGGTTGTAAGATACAGCCTCACATTGGGCTCTGCTCTCAGAGGGGAGTCTGCTTGAGATTGTCTCTCTCCCTTTCCCTCTGTCCCTCCCTCCACTCTCTCTCTCTAAAATAATAAATAAATAAATCTTAAAAAAAAAAAAGAATACAACCGTTAGATTTAGAATACCTGGGTTTGAATCCAGATTATGCCATTTATTATTTATGTGGGTTTAGGGAAGTAATTTAGCCTTTTTAAGTAACATAGTTATTTTAGCTATTTAGCTTTCTAGTTTTACATCTATAAAATAGGAATAAAAATAGTACTTACTCCACAAGGTAATTACAATTATTAAATGAGTTACTACATATAAAATATTAAAAACATAAACAAAAATGCTCAACAAATGTTGGCATTTTGTATATTCCTTCAGTATGTTTAATGGATGGCTAAATGACAGTATGATATTTCCCAAATGCCATGCACTTAATAGGCATTCAGTAATACGAATGGTAACAAACATGAAACAACCCAAACTTAGACATGAAATCCATAAGTCACTACAAAACCATTATCAAGACAGTAGATGGCTTCACATATACCCTTGCATATTAAGGCCCTCATCATTCTCGGCACTTGATGTCACAAAACAGCACAACTATAACAATCTGCGTTTATGATGCTGTAGCACAGGATGATGGTTTCCTTGAGCCATGGCTTTCAGGAGGCACACAGTTCTGCAAAAACAAAGTGGCTATCCCATACAGACAACAACAAAATAGTAGAGCCTTCATAAAATTGAACTTCTTATTTAGCCTTCTCACCTCTGAACCTAACCATCTCAACTCTTTTTATCTTTTCTTACAGATGTTATCAAGGCATTTAATTTTTCCATTGGTTCTTCCTGTCCCTCATGTGTACTCTACCACGTAACAGGCTTCTCCCCAGGAGAGGAGAGCCAGCTACTTTCCAGAGCATGAATCACATGTAGTTGCATCATTATAGATCAAATCATAACATTTCCAAAATAAGAATGCTGCAGTGTCACAAAGTTTGCAGCTCTGGTACACATATTTTTAGCTCGAGAAATTATGACTTATTATTAGTTGGCATGCAGGTATATGACTAGCTCTCAGTCAGGGGCCTACGCTACATATAATTAAAAATATGCCGCATACAATAAATTTCCTGAAAGTATTGAAAATACATGGTAGTAATTCTGTATGCTTGTTTTGATGAGTGTAACTAACCATAGTTTCCCTACATTTTTAATGTTCTATGGATGTTTCTTTGGAAGGAACACAGAATAAATGTGGTAGGAAGATTCCACTACTAAAAAATAGAAAGCCCCGTCCAAAAACAATCTTTGCATCTTAAAGTTTCAATATGTCTACTTTGATTCTGCACAACAGCACATTCAACTTCTCAACCAGGAGTAACAGGATCAAAGACAATTTAGAATTTTATATGGAATATATATACAATGGAATATTACTCAGCCATCACAAAGATTGAACTCGGGCGCCTGGGTGGCTCAGTGGGTTAAGCCTCTGCCTTTGGCTCAGGTCATGATCTCAGGGTCCTGGGATTGAGTCCCGAATTGGGCTCCCTGCTCCGCGGGGAGCCTGCTTCCCCCCTCTCTCTGCCTGCCTCTCTGCCTACTTGTGCTCTCTCTCTCTCTCTGTCAAATAAATAAATAAAATCTTAAAAAAAGAGAGAGAGAGAGAGAGAGAGAGAGACTCTTAACTATAGAAAACAAACTGAGGGTTTCTGCAGGGGAGGTGGGTGGGGAGATGGGGTAATTGGGGGATGGGCATTAAGGAGGGCACTTGATGGAATGAGCACCAGGTGTTATTTAGTGATGAACCACAAAATTCCACCTCTAAAATGAATAATACATATATGTTAACTAAACTGAACTTAAATTTTTAAAAAAATTTTAAAGCAGTACCACCTCCCTCACCCCCACAATAAAGACTTTAGCTTTTATAACTATATTCAAATAACTCAATAATAATACTAATAAGCTAAAGTCTTAGCTTATGCAACTCTGTGGGATCTGGAGTCTGCCAGTTGTGCCTTTCTGTGTTCTAGACACACTTTTCTCTCAGGTCTTAATTAGAAAGATTTTTCCATTCAAGCCATCTTGCTTCATGTAACACATTCTGCTAAACCAGCCCCATGACATTTTTACATGCAATCTTCAGGAATAAGTAAAAGCTACAAATAAGCAATTAAAGAGAAGGAAGTAACTGGCTCTTCTTAGAAAACAATGAGATGATTAAACTCCATGGTTCCTAGTCATCTTGAGGTGTGGCTTGCTCTCCTTATTTCTAGCAGCAGTATAAAACACATCTCTTCCTACACTGTCATTGCCTGTGTTTGTAGGTCTAACTGGGGTCTACAGTATTTTCCACCATGGAGATTCGTAAAGGGAAAAGGCAGCAATGCAGCCTGAGATTTTGTGGGGCTGAAGGGGAAAATGATGTGTGTTCATTTGTTTTTTCCTTCCAAAAGGCTGTGTGACCAGAATAGGAGAGGTAGTCTTGATGAAGTTGGCTTGCGCAACTCTCTTCTCTGGTTCTCCAGTCCTAACTGTACAAATAACAAGCACCTACCAGTGTTGTTAGTCTCTCGCCTTGCCTCATGTTGAGCCCATACAAGAAGATAATTACTCATGCTCTGAACTCTGTAATGACAATGATCCTAAACTTGTAGTTAAATTCACTAATCTCTAACTTCCAACTTTAAACACAGGTCAAAAACACGGTTCCATTTTAACTCTCTCTTTTGAGTATTTAAAATTTGTTTACTGTGGATTAAGTTCTTGTTTGATGAAATCACAAGCTCTTTAAAAAAATTTTTAAAAATTAAAACTTGGCTCACAAACAGGTCAAACCTGTGCCACCAAGGCAAATAAATGTTTTCGCAGAAATGTAATGTTTTGCACCATGGGGACACATTTTGATAGGCAGGGAGTTGAATTGGGAATGAAAGGACCAGCATTCACCCTCATTCATGGCATGAGGCCATATCCTTGGGACACAAGAAACAGGCAGGAAGAGAAATGCTGAGACATTACTAGGAGAATGGAGAGGTGGGACAGAGGAGGGTTTTTTGAGAGTCAGAGTGGCATCTTAAGAGTGAGAGACTTGCAGGGGAGAAGAACTGTATGTGGGCCTGGAGAAGAGATCTGAGGACAGAAAACAGGTGGGGGCACAGGGAGCTCTTAAGACACCCATCCTCTGAAAGCCCTAGGAGGGCTCATTTTTTTTAATAAGGCACAAAACTCAGCCTGCAAGCCTAAAATGCAAACATTTTAATGTTTATTTTCCTGTTAGGAAATACCCTTTTGAGATTTACCTTCCCCTTTAATAAAGAACTTTGGTACAGTGGAGTAGAGCATGGGGGGGATGGATATCAAAAAGATAGGTGGATATGATAGACAGGGAGGGGCGGATTGATTTCTAAAGTCATCATGTTAGATGAAAATTGCCTATATTGAAAATTTATCTTGAAAATGGCCTAAATCTCCCATAACGCAAAGCATATGAGGTTTCTTACAAATAAAGCAATCCAATTCCTTGTCCAAAGTCATTTGCGCATTTTCTCCCTGGACCTTTCCCATGAGCATGGACTGTGTTGGGTTTGACTGCATCCTCTGTCTGATTACTATAATTGAGGCAATCGGTAGTTTAAAGGGCTTTCAATACACCACATGTAAGAGAATTCCCTTTGAGAAAAGGGAGTGATGCTGAGACTTCATTCTGTATGCCTTCTAAAGTGTGTGTGTGTGTGTGTGTGTGTGTGTGTGCACGCCCACGCGCACGCGCGCACGGGTACACACACACTTGTGCACATGTGCCCTGCTGGAAGATGGTTGGATAGGACTGGTGTAATCTTCATCATTAATTTCAAGTTGTGGTGAGGAAAGGCTTGAAATAGCCTAGTGTGTATTTGCTCTTTTTGTGTGGACTCGCATTTGGCTATTAGCAAGAGGTGAAAGAGGGAGAGACAGAGAGATTGAGAGAGAGAGAGTGTGTGAGTCAGACCAAGACAGAGAGAAAAAGAGAGAGAGAGATGACCTGGGAAAAACTTCAGGCATGAGAGATCATACAACCAAAAGTGTAGACTGCCTCCCACTTTGATAGGTGAGGGAAGCTCACT